>JAJHZJ010000171.1:263463-444752 GCA_023548195.1 Bettongia penicillata ogilbyi | reverse complement strand
GAAGAAGGAAGGAAGGAAGGAAGGAAGGAAGGAAGGAAGGAAGGAAGGAAGGAAGGAAGGAAGGAAGGAAGGAAGGAAGGAAGGAAGGAAGGAAGGAAGGAGGGAAGGAAGGAGGGAAGGAAGGAAGGAAGGAAGGAAGGAAGGAAGGAAGGAAGGAAGGAAGGAAGGAAGGAAGGAAGGAGGGAAGGAAGGAGGGAAGGAAGGAAGGAAGGAAGGAAGGAAGGAAGGAAGGGGAAAATGAAGAGTGGGAGGAAAGAAACAAGCATTTATTAAGTTTTTAACTACATACTGGGCAGGCAGTTATGCTAAGTCCACAAGGTACAAACTAAAAGACAGTCTGCCCTCAAGGAGTTTACCTTCTAATGGAAAAGAACACACGTAAAATGGAGCTGGGGGGAGTTGTAATCCATGTGGGGGCAAGGTTTTGAAGTTCAGGAACTAGGAATCAGGGGACTGGGAGAAATAAAGGCCAGCCTAAGCTCCTCCACAAGAATAATAAACAAGGAATAATAAACCAATGGAAGAAGGGGGTACAACTTACAGAAGGAAATTACTGGTTGAGAAGGGAATAGGAACAGTTGGACTTTCCAAGGTGAGCAGACCGTAGGTGCAGCATAGCAAAAGAATCAGTTACTGCTGTCAAGGAGTTCATATTCTGTTTGGGAGGGCAGCCAGATTTAAGCAGTTTCCAATTTTTGTTTTGTTTTAATTTAACTGGGAAAAGGCAAAAGTGTGAACCATAGTTGACTAGAGCACAAGCCATCCAAGAAAATACAAACAGACAAACAGGACAGTTTCTATCTCCTTCAAATCTGAATGATTGACTTTGACACAGATTCCCGTCACCTCTACCGAAGCTTACGAAAGAGGCATCTATTCATTATACATAGCAAGGAGTAGCTGAAGACACCCAGATAGTTTCTACTGTGTCCTTTTCCTCTGTAACTAGAATAGCTAGAAAAAAGGTATGCATATATATGCATATTCATGTGCATGTATATGGGAGGCAGGAAGTTACATAGAGCATTAGAATCTTCAAACAAGAGGAATTTTATGCTTTATCAAAGACCCAGGGCATCATCATCCAAAGGGACCCAGTGCTACCTCAGTGATTCAACTTGAATCCCCATCTCCAAAAGGGTCTCAATACTTAAACTTTTCATAGCATCTGAAATTCTACTATCAGAAAATTTATTTACTCTGGTTCCTAAAGACTTTCCTTCTTCAAGAATCCCTTATTAAAATGCACATACCCTTATGGGGTAATACCTCAAGACTTTGTCAGTAGTTAACATCTTAGTGGGGGATTAACTTTCCAAGAATGAGTTTGTTAAGAAAATGAGGCACTGAGGAAAGGAGACTCTACTAAAGTAATCCTAGGGAGGGAAGGTGTGTTATTTTAGGAAAGACACTGATGAGGCCAGTCAGTGGAAGGTAACCAGAATGATTAACAGACTTAAAAACTGTGCCTTATAAGGAACTGACACAATTTAACCCGGAAGAGAGAAAAATTAGGGAATTGAGGGGTGGCTTGTCTTCAATTCTTCCAAGTTTTTTCATGTGGCAAAAGGATTAGATTTGTTCTTTTTGTCCCAAGAGGGTCATCTAAAAGCAGCAGATTGAAGTTAGAGGAAGCTAGATTTGATTTCAATATAACAGGGGAAATTTAAGTTTTCCTAAGTAGAGCTGCCCTAAAGTGGGCTGAATTCACTCAATGTTGTTTTAAGTCTCAAGTGCAAGTTTATGATTTGAAGAGATTGAATTAATCAGGCAGATTGAAAAACAAAGTTTTACAAAATGCTCAGAGAGCATATACAAACCTACCCAGGTGTGGCCTTCCAGGTCCCTACTTCAGGGGACCCACTCAGATCAATCATAACCACAGGGAATAAACGCTTTGTCAAATCAGAAGTGCTACATTTTCTTCCTGATATTTGGTTATACGAAACTCTTCCAAAATCCATTGTCTATCCCCATTCTGGGTCTCTGTGGTTAAGAGCTACATATTCACTTAAAAGAATTAACCCCACACAGCCTAAACAGTCCATTAGGTCCTAAGACAAAAGCAAAACAAATCACTAAGGGATATTCGAGAAGTAGCTGAATGACTACATTTTAGGAATCTGTAACCGGACATTTTTGCACCTAGGATCAAACAAAAACACCTTCACTTTTAAGGAAGGTGGGAAGTGGCCAGGCACTGCCCTTTCCAGAAAGACAGATAACCCTGGGACACTAAGGCCATTGCCAGAAAGCTACGACTCAAAGAGGGAGAGAATCTCATCCCAGAAAGATAAAAAGCTACATATACTTCCATGAGTCTCTTAATTCACCAGCCTGGGACTCAGCTTCAGTCACCCCCAACTCTAAGAGGAGATTCATATTTCAGATAGAGGTTGGGATATAATACTTTTTCCAGCTCTAAGATTCTGAGTTTATACATCAAAGACAAACTTTTCCTGGTCTAAAATTTTACATATGTGCCCCGATTCTTCCTCCACCTCTACCACTGCCGATGCCAGATATTAGATTATACATGGGGATCATGAATGGGTACTTCTGTATCCCCTAACTATAGAAGTCATACCCAAGCTATCTTTGTGTCCTGTAACTTTGCATGGAGGATTAGGATAATAGAACTTTAAAAGTGGAACAGCACTTGAGTTCTATCCACTTCCTTCACCTTACAGATGAGAAAACAATTCCCAAAATGATAGGTGACCTTTCTAGGGCAATACATGTGACCTAAAAAAGTGGTTTATCCAAGAACTGTTTTAAGACCTCTAGTGATTTCAAACTGTCTCTCAAGACAGACCATGTCACTGAGAAATGAATAAAATGAATTAAAAAGATGGCATCTGAGAATGGATGTTAGTAGAAACTAATCCATGACTGAACATAGAGCAAATTCAGTGTCCTGACCAGGGATGGGGCAAAACTGCAAAGGATAATACGGTGTATTTGCTTTATCCCATCCCTGGCAACCTGGTTCTTCTTGAAATGCCTCTGACTTGGAGTCTCCCCTCTTTATTAGTGAGTCCCTGGCTGGGATTGCCATCTCACAAGGGACCCCAGCCATATTCCCTTTTCTCCCAGCTCAACTCATTCTGTAGATGGCTCCATCTCGTTACCAGCAGCTCTTACTCCCACAGGACTACTGTCTTACTCCATGAGGATCGTGATAGTTGCCTCAAATATTTGAAGGGCTCCCATGTGGAAGAGGAGGGAAATTGACGTATTTGGTTTTAGCAGCAAAACTAAGAACACTAGAGCTAAGTTTCAAAGAAATTATTTTAGGCTAAATGTAAGGGGAAAAAATCCTGAAAGTGGAATGGACTTCCTTGGAGACAGGCCAGGAAGGCAGCCAGAAGGATGGAGAGACTCCAAATGGAGCTGCCTTTGGGGGTAGCTGACTGCCCCTCAATCCAGTTCTTCTAGCTAGGGTTAGGTGACTTCCTCTCGGATATATCGAACAATATTCTTGTTCAAATATCTGACCTGTACTAGCTGGTCTCTGAGGTTCTTTCACACTGAGAAATCCTGTATTTCTGGGATTGTTAAAAATGTATTCCTTATATGGAGGGCCTTGTAGTGGGCCCAAACCCCAATCTACTCCCTCATTTTTCCAGATGGGGAAACTGAGTCCTGCAAAGGTAAGATGACTTGTTCAAGAATCCATAGGTAGGAAATGGCAAAACTCTGACTCACAATCCAGCATTCTGTTCACTGCACAGTACATGTTATATCCTCTCCACTTCACCCCTACCCCCAGAGAATGTAAGCTTCATGAGGGCAGGCACTGTTTTTTTTTTTTTCTCTTTATCAACTCACACCATGACTTGCATTAAATGTTTATTGAACCAGTGCCTGGTACATAGTAAATGCTTAATAAAGATTTATTTATGAATGATAAGGAATCAAAGAGGAGAACCAGGATATTAGCATCATTTCCCTGAAGTCAAGGAGATGCATAGGTGAACCAGGAACCCTTCACATCAGGCTCCTCTCCCCTCTTGCCCATCAAACCTCCTAATCAGAAGCAAGGTGTTTGATTCATGCCTCTTCACAACGTCTACCCACCTCCAGATAGAACCAATGAATGAGAAAATCACTAAAAGCCTGGCAATAATAGTAGGTACTTTCCTTCCACATCTGATTTAATTAAAAACTATTCGTTAACCACCTACTATATTCAAGGTCTTTAAGTAGATGCAGAGGATGAGGGTGTTTTAAGGGAGAAGGGACACGAATCATGTAGTTCCTGCCTTCAAGGCACTTCCAGTCTAGAAGGGCATACATAAACTACTGCAAGGCACTGTGATGCGCACAGCAGAAATTCCAGCAATGGGCTAAAAGAAGCTGAAGAATAGAGAGCATAGAGAAATGACTGCAAATTATTCCCCAAACTCCCTTCCCTTGCCACCGAAAACATTTACCCCCAGCTTTCGCCTACTGAAACATATTACTTGTTGAATTCTCACCATGTCCTCAGGGTGTCTACCTGTCAGTCAACAAGCATTTATTAATCCCTTACTGTGTGTGACCATCTCCCTCATACATGTGCCAGTCACTGTGTTGAGCAAAAAGGAAAACAGTTCTTCTGCCCTTCAGGTTCCTTGGATTCTGATCAGGGAGGACATAAATATAAAAGGAAGCTGAAAAAAGAAAGTGGAGAATGTTGTGAACAAAGAAAGGTACCAGACATGGGAGATATGGGAGAGAAAGTCTATAGTTCAGCCTGGACACAGATGAGACAAAGCTCTCCTGCATGAACTCCTCAAATGGAAGTTCTAGGAGGAGCTGTCCAACCAGAGGGAGAGGCTGCAGAGGTGCAGGATGCTTCCAATGTGTAAAGTCTAGAACTAGAGAGAAGCAGGATGAAGAGTCCTCCAGAACATGGCAGAGAAAGTCCAGAGTGTAGTCTGGAGAAGGATGAGGAATAATGACTCATATCCATAAGCTCTCACAGAGGTAGGATCTGTGAGCTCTGAAGTTTAGTTTCCTTATTTGTAAAAAGAGGTGGTTGGACTGGATATGAGTTCCAAGGGTCCCTTCTAAAGTCCTAGGAATATTTGTCCTCTAGATAACCATAGGCTGGCTAGATGTCTCTTAAGTTTTCCAGAGAGATGTTTCTCTATATGCAGATCCTGATGTTACTCATTGAAAAACAAAGTAGTTTGGAAAAAGATCAATCTTCCTTCTTCATATGAGGAGGAGGTTGAGTGGTCAGTTTTGAGGAAAATGAGTTGGAATTTTCTTAGGAAATGAGGTCTCAGGAATTTGTTGAGAACTGTGTTTCATTAACATCTCAAATCCCTCACATTATCCTTCAACCTAGAAATGTTCTGAGTCCCCTGGTCCATATTCCTCCTTTAAATCAGACTGTCCCTGAGTAGTTGTGTCCTATCTCTTCCATCAGTTCAGGCTCCTTCCTCCTAAAAACCACAGAGCCTGAATCAATCAATCCCCTTTGAAATCAGTCAGTATTCCTTTCTCTCTCTCTCTCTCTCTCTCTCTCTCTCTCTCTCTCTCTCTCTCTCTCTCTCTCTCTCTCTCTCTCTCTCTCTCTCTCTCTCTCTCTCTCTCACTCTCTCTCTCTCTCTCTCTCTCTCTCTCTCTCTCTCTCTCTCTCTCTCTCTCTCTCTCTCCCAATTCCCCTTTATTCTTTTTTGAAAAAATAAAATAACTTTTTTATAGATGCTAAAACCCACTAAAATTAATTCAATTGCTTTTACACTGACCTATGTACCCTTAGCCCTTACACTATTTATAATACTTAGATTTAGGGGACCATAAAAAATGATAGAACAAAATAAAAAACTTTAGGGAAGAACCACTAACAGGACAGGGCAAAGGGTGCTTTCTCTGGCAAGATCAGATTTCAAGAGTGCCAAATTGACCAGACAGACACGGGGGAACAATAGTTATGATAAAGGCAGGAAGGCTAGGACACCAACACAATGGAGTTGGAAACAGTCATCTTCCCTTTTCTGTATTCATATTTGCATACATTCTTTGCAGCATCATATATAACATTCCATTTCTTGTACCATGACTTTGCATAGGCTGCCCCCGTGCCTGGAATATTTTCCTTCTTTCAATCTATGACCCTTTGCCATACCCTATGACTATTCAAGGCTCAGTTGAAATGCTACCTCCAAAGTGACACCTAATCCTTTTCTAATTCCTACAATTACTGGTACTCTGTCTTGCTCTAGCAAGAGATATGAGTGTTCACCCCTATATTCATTACATGATGGATTTATCTCTTTTTCCTATCAAACATAACCTTGATAGTATCTATTAGGCCACCTCTCAAATGCAAAGCTGAAATAAATTATAATAACAGTACTGACAACTTAGACTTGCCCAGGATTATTCTTCAGTGAATCCCATAACAGAAGGCAGTCTACCTCATTTGATGCAATGGTATGATTTATAACCATGAAGGCAATATAGTTTTGCTAATTTATAGAGTCATAACAGTCTAGGGACCCTAGAAATAACCTAATTCAACCCCCTTATTTTAGTGTTGAGGAACTGACAACTAGATAGTTTAAGTTACTTTTCTGGATCATATGGGAAGCTAGAGAAAAGGCTGGGTCTAAAACCCAGGTGTCACTCACTGCGATCCACAATGCCATGTCCAGTCTTTATCATGAACAGGCAAATAGCATACCCATGTCTGTCCTGGCATGCTTCACACATAACAGGAAGCCTTCTGCTGTGACCCTAATGGGGAAAATTAAATTAGCTACTAATTGGTTAATTGGCAGCAGGCTCTATAGAGCAGTGAGGAACAAATTAAGTCAGAGCAGAAGTGCACATTTGTTAGGCCTGAATCCTCTTTTGTTAAGGCTCTGTGGGCTTGCTGACTGTGCTCTGTGGGAAGGGCTTGGCAAAGACTCCAAATACTGAGGAAAGCTTTGCCATGGAGTTGGGTGACCACAGGGGAGAGTTTCAACGTTATTATCATACTAATATGATTACTGTAATTATTGCCATCTTCATCATCATTGGCAGGCAAATATTGAGTACCTATGATGTTCAAGGTATTCTGCTGGGTCTTGAGGATACAATAAGTTATGGGACATAGGACCTGCCCTCCGGGGGATTTAAATCTAGTGTGCTAGGGTCTACATGTTATCCTTTTTATTCAGTTGTATCTGGTGACTCTTTGGAAGACAGTTTTATGTTTAGCCACATGGGAAGCAGGAAAGGCTGATTAGGCAGAGATCATTCCCATCTTTGGAAAGAGTGTTGGACTTGGAATCTCATGCTCTCAAAAAGTGGACCCTAGATCAATTATTGACTGAGTAATCATTGGCAAAAATTTTTCTTTTTTACTGGAGGACCTCCCACTCTGAAGCTCATTGTCCTTATCTATAAAATAGGGCTAGCTTACACTCTTAACCTCAGAGTTTCAGTGAAGAAAACACAAATTTTAAAGTATTATAGACATGTGAGCTAATATTATTATAAGAAGTCATCACATGTTGAGGTAATGCGGAAATAGTAGGCAGAGGGCCAGCTTTGGGGTCAAGCTATAGGGTTGACTCCTGAAAATTACTAGTTCTGTGACAATGTGATCTCCTTAAGGGCCCAGTGTTTAGCATAGTGCTTGACACATAATAGGGGCTTAATATTTATTCACTGACTGAATGAGACATACCACTTAATTGTTCAGGCCCCCAGAAAACTCTCTGAGACTAAAAAATATAGGTGAGTTGTAAATATTGCATCATTGGAAGAGTTTCTGCACTGAGAGTTCCTTATCTTAATGAAATAGCTGATACGGATCCACTCAAATTTTAAAGTGACATAATATTTGTCATTCAATTAGCAAAGTGTCTAACACATAGAAGGTGCTTAAAATGCTTGTTCCTCACCTATCAGATTGCTTAATATGACAGAAAGGAAAAATAATAAATGTTTGAAGGGATGTGACAAAACTGGGACATTAATGCCCTGTTGGTGGAGTTGTGAACTCCAAACAAACATTCTGCGGAGCAATTTGGAAGTACACTCAAAGGGCTATCCAACTGTGCATACCCTTTGATTCACCAATACGTCTGTATTCCAAAGAGATTTTAAAAGTAGAGGATAGGGGAAGAACCTATTTGTACAAAAATATTTATAGTAGTTCTTTTTGTGGTGGCTAAGAATTGAACACTGAAGAGATGCCCACCAATTGGGGAATGGCTGAACAAGTTGTGGCACATGATTGTAATGGAATGCTATTGTGCTACAAGAAATATGAACATGATGATTTCAGAAAAACCTGTAAAGATTTATGTGAACTGATAATAAGTGAAATGAGCAGAAGCAGGAGAACATTGTTCACAGTAACAGCAATATTGTATGATGATCAACTGTGAATGACTTAGCTCTTCTCAGCAGTACCATGATCCAAGACAATCCAAAAGGACTCATGAGGAAAAATGCTATTCACCTCCAGAGAAAGAACAATTGTAATTTGAATATGGATTGAAGCATATTTTTTCTTTTTTTCTTTCTTCGTTCCTTTGTTTCTTTCCTCCTTCCTTCCTTCCTTTCCTTCTTTCTTTTTTCTTCTTTCTTCCTTGTTCAAGTTTTTTGCACAAAATGACTAATATGGAAATATTTTACATGATTACTCATGTATAACCTATATCAGATTGCTTACTGTATCAGGAAGGAGGGAAGGAGGGAGAAGAGGGATAGAATTTAAAATGCAAAACTTAAAAAATGAATATTAAAATTATTTTACATGCAATTGTGAGGAAAATAAAATATTACTAAAATTTTAAAATTCTTGTTCCTCTCCTCCTTCCCCCTAAATTGTAAGCTAGTCTGTATTATTATCAAATGATAAGTAGTAAATGAAAGCTACAAACAATAAATATTATGATATAGTTTATAGAACCAAATATTCTGAGACCTGAGCATAGGCTACACAAGGTAAGTGAGTCTTGCACTGAGTCCTGAACAATGGGCAGAGAAGTGAAGAGAAGGTATCACTTAGGAGAGAAAGAGCAGAAGTAAAAGGTAGGAATGGATGTGGGGCACTGTGTAGACTTGCTTGGCTCCAGGGGAAAGTTAGGATTGGAGAATAATGGGTAAGAGAGTAGGAACTTTGGAATGCTAGACTGGGGACAGAATAAAGTCTTCCTTAAAAAGAAGCAATTTCGACATTTTTCTGAAGGCAGTGGTAAACTGTGGCTAACAGAACAGAGCCTCAAAAGAATTTTTTGGAATACCTGGGGCTTTATCTGCCCTTGCTTGCTTGAAAGGATAGAACTGTCCCTCCTCAGCTCGTTCACACACTTCTGTGAATGTGTATCCTCAATAGTCTTGAGGCTGCCTCTAACAGTGCAATTTGCAACCTACTCACATGATCTCATCTTTGGTGACTCCAGGTCACCCTAAAATTTTTCGATAAGAGATCTGTCAATATACTACAAGGCTTCTTCTAAATATCATGACATTATCATGTGGGCTTGCCATCTGTTACTCTTTGCTCTAGCTTTAGGTCTGGCCCAACTCCTTTTCCTGGCCTACATCTCTTGGATCCTATCTCTATTTATTTATTCACTCAATCACTCATTTATTTATTTGTTTGCTTGTTTGTTTGAATGCTGCAGCCTGTTCACACTCTCTTTTTTGGGTAACCAATACTTCTGACTCTTCCCAGACTGAACTGTCCCATGCTTCACATCCTAATATGAAGGCATCACTGGAAGAATGTTGATATTAAAAAGATGGCATTTTGTTTCAGGATGAAACTAAGGGTCATTGAATTTGTTGTGAAATTCTCCAAATTCAATTCAGTCAACATTTTTCTCCTACTCAGTTCTAGATGCAGTTCACTGCCCATCTGCAGTGTCTGTTCAAGATATCTGAACTGATCAACTAGCTTTCTGGATCATGCATACAAATGCATACTATAGTCTGAATTATAGGCATTCTTTATCTACCTAATTTTTTTTCCTCGATGAATAATTTGGATGAGCTTCTTTGAATAATAATAGTGGTTACTTAAGCAAGTAGGGGTGCAGTGGATAGAGCACTGGGCTTGGAAATCAGGAAAACTCATCTTCATGAGTTCAAATCTAGCTTCAGACACTTAGTAGCTATATAACCCTGGGCAGATCACTTCACCCTGTTTGCCTCAGTTTCTCATCTGTAAAATGAATTGGAGAAAGAAATGGCAAACCACTCCAGTATCTTTGCCAAGAAAATTCCAAACATGACTGAAATGACTCAAAAACAACAGCTCACTTAGGAGGCCCTGTACTTTTCTCAGGCTTAATGTAATCAATATAACATCAACCATAATCTAGAGTATAGGCAATATAGGTATAGAGAACCTTTCTTCCATCTGGACTCAGCACTGAATATCCTCCATGATAGTGACAAGTAACTGTGGCAAGCATACATCAAAACTTGTTTGGCTCTATGAATGTGGGATTGGAGTAGTCTCCCCTCCTCACCACTACCCTCTACCTTGGATTAGCTATTGCAAGATCCAAAATAACAGAATAATTTGTGTCCCTTAGCATTCAGCACTATTCACATAACATGGAGAATAATATGCTGGATTTCAAGTCAAGAAGACCTAGATTCAAATCCTGTGTCAGACATTTATCCTACTAGCTTTCTGTAACAATGGGCAAGTCACTTAATCTTTTCTTCTCCATTTTCTCATCTGTAAAATGAGTACATCAACTATAGAATTTACTTCAAAGGATTGTTACAAAGATCAAATAAGATAACATGTGCAAAGCATTCTACAAACTTAAAATACCATATGAAAAATAACAATAAAAATAGTTATCATTATAATGTAAATTATTAACCAACGTTGGCTGCATGAATGAATGAGTCAAGTTATATGTGCTCCAATGAAGAATTTAAACTGTTTTTTGCCTTTCTTTATCCCCAGCACTTAGTATAATGATATAATATAGTTGGGCATATAGTAGGTGCTTAATAAATACTCATTGACCTTCCTTGATGACCTACTCAAAATTGCAGAGTTAAATGACAGAATCAGGATTTGAGTGCATATTTCTTCACTTCTAAGGTTCCTTCCACTATATTATACTATTTCCTTTGAGAAATGTAGTCTTATGTTAGAATAGTAAAGTGGATTTGAAACTGAATGAGTACCCAAAGAGTAATGTAAATGGATTCATGTCACATTGGAGAGAGAACTCCGGCGAAATACCTTCAAGGATTTGTTCCTGGCCATGTTCTGTTCGCTATTTTTGCTCATCAAAGTAATCATGCTATCTAAGTCTTTATAGAAGTTTCAGAAAACACAATTTTGAGGGATTTAGCCCAGGCCCTTAGCATTTCTATCCTGAAATACCACAATCACCTTCTAAGTCATCTCCTTGTATGGCATGTCCCCCCCACCCCAAGCTAATCCATCTTTCATTAAGCCGCCAAGGTAATTTTCTGAAGGATAGGTCTACTTATATCAACCCCCTCCCCCTTCTCCCTTATGCATGGAACTCTGGTGGCTCCCCTTCAACTCTACGGTCCAACATAAAGTTCTCATGTAGTTGTTTTAAAAAATTCATAATTTGGCCCCTTCCTATTTCCAGTCTACCTACACTTTACTTCTCTCCATGGTAATTCCAATGCAGGGAGATTGGCCTACTTGTAGTTCCTTCAACTCGACATTCCCATCTCCTACAGATTAGAGCAGGTAGCCTATGCCATCCCTTCCAGTTTTTAGATCAGATAATTCAGCAAAATGAAATTGTATGTATGTGAGTGTATAAATAAATATATACATGCATATTTATGCACACATATAAACAGTAAATGTAATAACACTCCAGATAAAACCACAAAAATTCAAACTGCTTACATTTTGATTAGAAAAATAATGATGAAAATTTTGAAAGAATAATGGTAAAAATAATTTGTTTTGTCACATTCTAAATCTGCCTTTGGACTTAAAAAATAGTGTTAACTTAAAAACACATGATGTAGTCACTACATATATTGTTCTTATTCCATACATCCGCATTTATTAAATACCAAACTATGCAGCACTAGGAGCTAGTTGTCTAAAGCCAAAGCAATGAATCTCTAAATATAGAATTTCAGTAATACGAAGTTGAGGGTCAGATTCTCATACCTTCCTATTACCTGAAATTATAATCACTGATTTTATCTACTAGTAAGGAAAGCTCTCTCATCCACAATCACACAGAGTTTGCTGGTTATCTATCCTGCTACAACTCTCCCAGGCTTTCAAACAAAGGTCCTGAAGAGGGAACTGAGGGGCCTGAGAGGGTGACATGTTGCTACAAACAAATCTAATAGCCAAGAAATCTGTGGTTCATGAGAAAATACCCCGATTTTCATTAGGTGAGAAGGAGTTCCCTGGTTGCAAATAAAAAAATGCGAGAGCTGGATTTGGCTGTACCCATGGACCTTTCCCTTGGGGAAGCCCTGCAGATGCCACTGAGGAATCTTGCATGTCTCCCTGCCTGCCTGTAATGCTCCCAGGCTGCCAACATAAGTGATGTAACTCAATATGAGGCCAAAACTCAGGAGGGGGAGACCCTGCTCCCTGGGGTTAGGCAGCTAGATGTTGATTAGAGTTGACAGAAGGAGCGGGGGAGAGATTTCTGCTGACCAGCAGCTATCTGCAGCCTCTAGCAAGTCAAATTACTTTCCAAATGCCTCAGTATCTGTCTGAACCCAACAACTCTTCAAACCTGGGGCCATCCCTCTGAGCTGGAGGAGTCAGGCATATTCCTGTAGGCATTTTCAATCTATATTGCATTCTCTGTGGGAGGATCCTGCTTCGGACAAAATCCAGACACAAGAAGTTGGCAAGCAGAAAACCTAGTGACAGGTCGTCTGGCAAGTGAAAACAATGACAGATCCAATTCGAAGAACCAGTTAGTTGGATGAGATATAGAGGATCACAGAATTAAGAGTTGAAAGGACTCTTAGAGATCGTCTCCAACCCCCTCATTGTACAGTTGGGGAGCCTACGGCTCCTCCAAAGAAGCAAAAATGACTCACACAATGATGAGCCTTTTGTACATCACAGATCTAGGATTCAAACCTAGGTCTTTGGATATTAATGACATATGCCACCCCTAATTATGAAATGTCCAAGAAAGATTCTTATAGTATTCCTCAAACCAGGTACTGTAACATTCTATTTATGTGGGAGTCAAATGTGTAGCAATCATTACATTCTAGAACACAGTCAGAAAAGAGACCAAAATACCTCTGAGCACCCAAAGTAGTTCTCATGTAGCCCCCAGGATATAGTTTTATTATTTAGAAAAAAACTATACACCATCATTCAGAATCATTTTATCTTTTTTTGAGTTCAAAATCTTAAGTTTAATTTACCAGCATTTTCAACTGACCACTGACTAGAAGCAGTGAACGAGAAGGGAAACAGGAGACAGAAAAACTCAAAAGCAGAAACAGAACTGTGTAGTGCATTATTATTGCAATGCTACAACATGTTTACTCACTACAATAACCCTGGATCATCAAGAAAAGATGAAATTAAGTTTAAGATCTAAAGTAAAAAGAAAAAGAAACGTTGGAATGGTGACCATTCAGAATGGTGAAAATAAATATGACTTTGGCACTTGGAAGAGCAAGCTTCAGTTATTTGAAAAATTCACAGTAGATCTTTAAGGAAAAAGCATTTGAGGGGCAGAGTCAAAATGGCAGAGTAGAAGCAGAGACCTGCCACAACTCTCGCCCCAAACCACTGCAAAACCTGCAAAAATGACACTAAACAAACTCTGGGAGCAGCAGAAGCCACAAAATGACAGACTGAAGCAAATTTCCAGCCAAAGACAATCTGGAAGGTTAATGGGAAGGGTCTATTGCACTAGGCTGGGAACAGAGCTCAGTTCAGCACAGGCCACACTGATAAGGACTGAACAAGAGCAGGTCTTAGGGGATTGAATCATTGACAGCTGCAGAGGTTTCCGCACTTCTCAACCCACAAATGCCAAAGATAACTTCAAAGGTCAGTGGAAAGGATCTCTCACCAGGCTGAGAGAGGAACCTGGTCCAGCTCTGGCCCTTGCCCTAACCCCCAGGGTATCTGCAGCTGCTGCTGAAGCAGAGACTGCTTCTTGAGGCCTCCACTTAACAAAGCTCAAAAACCAAGTAATTGGCTGGGAAAATGAGCAAATGGGAGGGAAAAGAAACAGACTATAGATTCTTATTTTATGGGTGAAGAAATATTTTCTTACATCATTGGTGACAAGGAAGATCAAAACATACAACCACAAATACACAACAAAGTCAAAGCCCTTGCATCCAAAGCCCCTAAGGAAAATAAGAATTGGTCACAGGCCATGAAAGAACTCAAAAAAGATTTTGAAAATAAAGTAAGAGAAGTAGAGTAAAGACTGGGAAGAGAAATGAGAGTGATGTAAGAAAATCATGAAAAATGAGTCAACAGCTTGCTAAAGGAAACCCAAAAAAATGCTGAAGAAAATAACACCTTTAAAATTAGACTAACCCAAATGGCAAAAGAGGTCCAGAAGGCCAATGAAGAGTAGAATGCCTTAAAAAGCAGAAAGAGTCAAATGGAAAAAGATCTAAAAGGTCACTGAAGAAAATAATTCTTTAAAAATTAGAATGAGAAAATGGAAGCTAATAACTTTATTAGAAAGCAGGAAATTATAAAGCAAAACAAAAGCAATGAAAATATAGAGGACAATGTGAAGGATCTTGTTGGAAAAACAACTGACCTGGAAAATGAATCCAGGAGAGATAATTTAAAAATTATTGGACTACCTGAAAACCATGATCAAAAAAAGATATCATGTTTCAAGAAATTATCAAGGAGAACTGCCCTGATATTCTAGAACCAGAGGGTAAAATAGAAATAGGAAGAATATACTGATCACCTCCTGAAAGAGATCCAAAAGGAAAACTCCTAGGAATATTGTAGCCAAATTCCAGAGTTCCCAGGTCAAGGAAAAAATATTACAAAGCAACCAGAAAGAAGCAATTCAAGTAATGTGGAAACACAATCAGGATAGCATGGGACTTAGCAGCTTCAACACTAAGGGACTGGAGGGCTTGGAATATGATATTCCAGAAGTCAAAGGAGATAGGATTAAAACCAAGAATCACCTACTCAAAAAAACTGAGTATAATACTTCAGGGGAAAAAATGGAACTTCAATGAAATAGAGGACTTCCAAGCATTCTTGTTGAAAAGACCAGAGCTGAATAGAAAACTTGACTTTCAAATACAAGAATCAGGAGAAGCATGAAAAGGTAAACAGGAAAGAGAAACCCTAAGGAACTTATTAAAGTTGAACTGTTTATATTTCTACATGGAAAGATGATATTTATAGTTCATGAGACCTTTCTCAATATTAGGATAGTTGGAGGGAATATCTATCTATCTATCTATATACATATATATATATATATATATATATATACATATATATATATATTTGTGTGTGTATTTACATGTATATATATAGAGAGAGAGAGAGGGGGGAGGCACAGGGAGAGCTGAATATGAAGGGAAGACATCTCAAAAAGAAAATTCAGGGTTGAGAGGAATGTACTAAGAGAAAGAGAAAGGGAGGGGTAGAATATAGTAAATTATCTCACATAAAAGAGGCAAGAAAAAGCTTTTACAATGGAGGGGAGGAGGGGAAGGTGAGAAGGAATAAGCAAATCTTCCTTTCATCAGATTTGGCTTCAGGAGGAAATACCGTGCACATTCAATTGGGTATGGAAGTTTATCTTACCCTCCAGGAAAGCAGGGGGGAAGGGGATGAGAGAGGGGGGATAATAGAAGGGACGGCAGATTTGGGGAAGGGGTAATCAGAAGCAAACACTTCGGAAGAGGGACAGGTCAAACGAGAAAACTGAATAAATGGAGGGTGGGATAGGATAGAGGGAAATATAGTTAGTCTTTCACAACATCACTGTTATGGAAGGGTTTTGCCTGACCACACATGTATAACCTTTATCAAATTGTTTTCCTTTTCAATGAGGGTGGGTAGGGAGGAAGAAAGGGAGAGAATGTGGAACACAAAGCTTTAAAAATGAATGTTAGAGGTTGTTTTTACATGCAACTAGCAAATAAGATATATAAGCAATGAGGTATAGAAATCCCTTACCCTACAGAAAAATAGAAGGGAAGGGGATAAGGGGGGAAGTGATAGAAGGGAGGGCAGATTGTAGGAAAGGGCAATCAGAATATACACTGTCTTGGGGTGGGGGTAGGGAGAAAATGGAGAGAAAATTTGAAATTCAAAATTTTATGGAAGTGAATGTTGAAAACTGAAAATAAATACATTTATATTAAAAAGACATTTAGAGGGGAGGAGTCAAGATGGTGGAGTAAAAAGACGCACGTTTATGAGCTCCGAACCCACAGCCTATAGAATTAATGTAAAAAGAGATCCCCATAAGTTCTGGATCATGGCAAGGTGTGCAGAAAGAGAGTGGAAGAGATTTCCGTTCCAGAGAGCCCTGCAGAGCCGTCCCCAGGGTCCGTCGTGCCCTGGAAAGTGGACCCCACCCCAGCGCTGCCCTGGCCACGGCCCCAGAGAAGCTGATCCAAGCAGGTTTCAGGGATGGAAGCTCCGGCGGCCGGGAAGGTCCCTCCGCCCACAGAAGCTACAGGTCAGTGAGAGACACGCTTGGGCTCACCAAGAGGGGAGCGGGGTGTTTCCGTGACTCGGTCCCCCTTGGGAGGAAGCGGTGGCGACAGAGGCGGGGGCAGGAAGCGGCGGAGGCAGAGGCTGGGGAGGCGGCGGAGGCAGCAGCAGCTGCGGCCCCGGGACTCCCCCAGCAGCAGGCAGGATCTTCATTACTGAAAGTCTCAGCATAAACAACCTGAGGGAGCTGAGCCTGGGAGACGGCCCTGCCCCACCCGCTCCATTTCTGAAGGTCTCTGCATAAAGCCCCTGAGGGAACTGAGCCTGGGAGGTAGCCCTGCCCCCACCCCAGCACTAAAGTTCACCTTGATTAGCAGCCACGTGGTGCAGAAAGCCCATTTGAATCTCAGACTCCAAGCACTAGCTGGGTGGATCTAGGCGGGGGTGGACAGGAATCTCAGAAGTCAAGTAACTGGCTGGGAAAATGCCTAGAAAAGGGAAGAAAAATAAGACTATAGAGTTTTTTCGAACAGATGCAAATGATCCTGACTTTCGGATCTGACGAGGAAATATTCTTGCCATCAGGGAAAGGCGTGGAGGGTGGGGCCTCAGTACCCCAGACATCCCAGGGGGATGTCAGGTGGGCTCAGGCCTTGGAAGAGCTCAAAAAGGATTTTGAAAAGCAAGTTAGACAGGTGGAGGAAAAACTGGGAAGAGAAATGAGAGAGATAAAAGAAAAGTATGAAAAACGGGTCAATACCTTGATAAAGGAGACCCAAAAAAATGATGAAGAAAATAACAACTTGAAAAATAGGCTCACTCAATTGGCAAAAGAGGTTCAAAAAGCCAATGAGGAGAAGAATGCTTTCAAAAGCAGAATGAGCCAAATGGAAAAAGAGGTTCAAAAGCTCACTGAAGATAATAGTTCTCTCAAAATTAGAATGGAACAGATGGAGTCTAATGACTTTACGAGAAACCAAGAAATCACCAAACAAAACCAAAAGAATGAAAAAATGGAAGAGAATGTGAAATATCTCATGGGAAAAACAACTGACCTGGAAAATAGATCCAGGAGAGACAATTTAAAAATTATGGGACTACCTGAAAGCCATGATCAAAAAAAAGCCTAGACATCATCTTCCATGAAATTATAGAGGAAAACTGCCCTGACATTCTAGAACCAGAGGACAAAATAAGTATTGAAAGAATCCATCGATCACCACCTGAAAGAGATCCAAAAAGAGAAACTCCTAGGAACATTGTGGCCAAATTCGAGAACTCCCAGATCAAGGAGAAAATCTTGCAAGCAGCTAGAAAGAAACAATCCCAGTATTGTGGAAATACAATCAGGATAACTCAAGATCTAGCAGCTTCTACATTAAGGGATCGAAGGGCATGGAATAGGATATTCCAGAAGTCAAAGGAACTAGGACTCAAACCAAGAATCACCTACCCAGCTAAACTGAGTATAACACTTCAGGGGAAAATATGGTCTTTCAATGAAACAGAGGACTTTTAAGCATTCTTGATGAAAAGACCAGAGCTGAAAAGAAAATTTGACTTTCAAACACAAGAATGAGAAGAAGCATGAAAAAGTAAACAGCAAAGAGAAGTCTTAAGGGACTTACCAGAAGTGAAGTGTTTACATTCCTACATGGAAAGACAATATTTGTAACTCTTAAAACTTTTCAGTATCTGGGTAGTTGGCGGGTCCATACACACACATGTACACACATGCACGCACACACACAAACACTCATGCACACACATACAGAGACAGAGAGCACAGATTGAACTGAATAGGATGGGACCATATCTTAAAAGAAATTAAGGTAAATGGTGAGAGAGAAATGTAGTGGGAGGAAAGAGGGTGAAATGGAATGGGGTAAATTATATCTCATTCAAGAGGCAAGCAGGAGACTTTTTAGTGGAGGGAAGAAGAGGAGAGCTGAGAAAAAAAAAAAACAAGAAGTTTACCCTCATCACATTTGACTAAAGGAAGGAATAAAATGCACACTCATTTTGGTATGAAAACCTATCTTACAGTATAGGAAAGTGGGGGAGAAGCAGATAAGCAAGGGGGGGGGGATGATGGAAGGGAGGGCAAAGGGAGGAGGGAGCAATTTGAAGTCAACACTTGGGGAGGGACAGGATCAAAAGACAGAAGAGAAACAATGGGGGGCAGGATAGGATGGAGGGTAATTCCGTTAGTCTTACACAACATGACTATCAGGGAAGTCATTTGCAAACTACACAGATATGGCCTATATTGAATTGCCTGCCTTCCCAAAGGGAATGGGTGGGGAGGGAGGGATGGGGAGAATTTGGAACTCAAAGTTTTAGGAACAACTGTTTAGTATTGTTGTTGCTACTAGGAAAGATGACATACAGTTAATGAGGAATAGAAAGTCATCTGGCCCTAGAGGAGAAAAGAGAAAATGGAGACAAAAGAAGGGAGGGATGACAGAAGAGAGGGCAGATTGGAGATAGGGAAAATTAGATTGCTGGGGTACTGGGGTGGGGGGAGGGGAGAAAAGGGGAGAAAATTTGGAACCCAAAATTTTGCAAAAATGAATGTAAAAAGTTAAATAAATAAAAAAATACATTTAATTAGATAGCATAGTAATAAAAGTAAAAATGAAATTTCCTCCTCATAAGCCTGGAGCAGTGGCAAAAGTAAACATGGAAAGGGATCATGCATGGGACATATACACATAGGGAAGATATGTAGTCAGAGCACATACATAGAAGGACAACTCACATGTCTTCTTACAGTAGGCACTTAATGAGTACCTAATGAATTCGCATTTGGATTCATTCTTCAGAGGTGCATATGAACCTGGTTTAAACAAAACTACTTGAAAGGGCTCCATCTCCATAGGCTAAGGAAATATCATGGGGTTTAGAATTAGAAGAGAATTTAGAGGTTGTTATTGATCAGTCTTTTCAGATGCTTCATGACCTCATTTGGGGTTTTCTTGGCAAAGATAGTGGAGTGGTTTGCCATTTCTTTCTCTAGCTCAGTTTATAAATAAGGAAACTGAGCCAAACAGGGTTAAATGACTTGCCCAGGGTCACACAACTTGTAAGTCTCTGAGAACAGATTTGAACTCAAAAACATGAGTTTTCTTGACTCTGAGCTTGACATTTCAACCATTGTACCACTTAGCTGCCACAAGTAGCTAGTCCAACTTTCTCTTTTTACCAGCAAGGTAGTCGACTTAGTTAACCTTGGTCAAATATGTAGTAAGGCCACATGCGGCCAAGTTTTGAACCCAGGTTTCCTGTCTCCAGATCCAATTTTGTTTCTATACAATACACCACACAGATCTGATAAAATTTTCAGTAGTACTTAATGCTTTTGATTCCTTATACAGTTCTTGAAGTGATCTTGGTGGCTCCCACTGCTATAAACCGAGCCTAGAAGAGGAGAAGGAAGCCTTGCCTTTAAGCTCCTCTTGAAATCCCTGATCAGGGACTCTTGGGTACAAATCTTAAAGGCTGAGCCTAGTTCCCACCTTGGTACCCTTTCACTCAATAACTTAGACAATCAACAAGTATTTGTTTAGTGCCTATGTGCCAGACACGGTGCTGGGCATTAGGGCTACAAGTGTCAAGAATGAAGCAATCTTTTTCCCAGCTGTTTCAGATGATACCTCAAAGAACACCTGAAGCTAGTTTTGACACTGTACTTTAGAGTGCTGGTATTAGCCAGGGGGCCTTAAGATTCCTGCCATCAAACAAGCCTCTCTCCAAATATCTCTCACTTCTCATCTGTACCAGGAGTCAAACTGGCACCATAGCAAAAGTGCTCAGAAGGTCTAGCTTTAAGTTCTGATTCTGAGACACACTAACTTGGTAAACTCAAGATAGTCCCATCCCTTCTCTTTAAGTTTTAGTTTCTTCATGTGTAAAATGAGGTTTAAACAGTATTTCCAATGTTTCTTCCTACTTCCAATCCTATGAGTATAAGACATATTCCCATTCTCTTTTCCTGGGTCTTCACACACCCAAGAGCACAGAATCTCAGATAGCCTGAACACACTGGCTGTGAGCTGATTCTGAGGTCTCTATTCCCAGATAAACTGTCCTACTATGCATACAGATAGATGGCAGAAATAAAAGAGTGTGGTTCAAGGAGTCCTAGAAAAGACTACATAATCAAAAATTATTACCACCCCAATGGCCCCTAACAATGAACCTTAAATAGCCACATGTTTCATTCCCTTGAATTTAGTCACTGAAGACTGCTATGAAAAAGTGTTATTTGAGGGAAAGAGGCAAGTAACATAAATACATAAGCTCAAAATCAATTTAATCAAATTAGCTGGGCCCTTAAAGAATGAGACACAGAATAGGATCATAAAGTTAGAGTTGGAAGTGACTATAGAGGTGATCGATTTATATGTTTAGGAACTGAGAACCAATCTTGGATTAAGTGACATGTCCAAGGTCATCCAGATTATAAATGGTAGATATGGAATTTGTACCTAGGTCCTCTGACTTAATGGAAAACATGATTTCCATTATGCCATTCTGCATTCTTCTATTAGTTGTGGAGAGGAACAGGGAAGAAAACATCTGGGATACTCAGCAACCCTGATTGTTTGGCAGAATTGGTGATCCTGGGGAGGATGAGGATGATAGATGGTTAGGAGGAGTGGAAGTATTTGATGGAAAAGCAGAACTAGAAGAGATTTAATTTTAACTTCCTGGTCTTTTTTGCACCAAACAAGAAGAAATCCTCAAGACGGAAGAGTGAAATATGTTATTTCCCCAGGCACAGGATACCCTACCCCTCCAAAGTTAAAGTTTGTCTTATAACTGAAATACTCTCCCTATGACCCTAACCTACAAAGGAATGTTCCATGGCCAATTCTAGAGAAGTGACATTATGCCAGATACCCCAGAGAAAATGAATTTCCCTTCATAGGGCAAGAGCCAGAATTTAGGAATAAGAATAATACATCTTCACACACACACACACACACACACACACACACACACACATCCTCTCTCTCTCTCTCTCTCTCTCTCTCTCTCTCTCTCTCTCTCTCTCTCTCTCTCTCTCTCTCTCTCTCTCTCTGTCTCGCTGTCAGGTGATTTTCCCATGACCCACCAGCATCTCTTTACTTGACTGTGAGTGAACAAGGCTGGGACATGACTGGATCTTGATTTAAACTGTACATCATCATGTAATCCATGAAGAACTGCCTTAAAATACAACATTAGGGGTGCTTAGGACTGAAAAAGGGAGTGAAGTGGTCATAAAATAGGAGTGAGAAATAACAAAGAAATCCCTAGGATTGCACTGGTAGCCATGAAATATGAAAAAGATTCAGAGGAAAGTCCAGAACATTGGATAGCTCCTCTACAGAGGATTTGTGGAAGGAAACACACAAGACCTATACAGGATGAGTGGGCATGGATGGACTCTGATATATACTCATGAAGGCATACCTACATTGAAAAGATCTCAGATCCACTGGAGAATTGAAGTATCACCCTCTCCACCTCACCCAGTGCCTAGCTAAGGATTTTATCCATAAGAGTATTCATTCACCTGAAGCTTACAACCTTTTGCCACCTCAGTAGACATTATCATGAGTTGCTGTGGTTGGAAAAAAGTCACTGATGGCCAAGAACATAGTGATAAGCATCTCAGAGTTGAGTTACACTAATCTCCAAATGTTACAGCATTCATTGCTATTTCCCATACTCTAGTTTGCCAGGAGCTTCCAGAGCTTAGTTCCCATTGGGACGGCCACCTTCTAATGAAATCTAAGCTCCCTGAGTGAAAGATTATTTCATTTTTATTATAATAAATGATAATAATAGTATTTATATAGTGCTGTAAGGTTTCAAGGCATTTTACACAATCTCATCTGATCCTCAAAATCAGCGTAGGAAGAATAGCTATTATTATCCTGAATTTACAAATGAGAAAACTGGCAGAATAGGTTAAGTGACTTGCCCAGGGTCACAAAACCAGAATCTAAAGCTAGATTTGAACTAAAGCCTTCCTGACCCTAAGTCCAGAGCATTTGAAGGGGGAGGAGGGGGAGAAAGAGGAGTTGTTGTGGTAGTGGTAATTGACATTTATATAGCAATTTAAGATTTACATAGTAGTTATTAAATGCTTTGACTGACTCTGTATAGATTGTTTCACTTGTGTCTCACAGCAACCATGAGCTAAGGACTATAAGCATCATTATTCTCATTTTATAGATGAGGAAACTGAGGTTCTGAAAAGTTAAGCAACTTGCCCAGGGTTACTTGTCCACAAATGAGTGTCAGGGACACTCCTTACTCCAAGTCCAACATGCTTTTTAGAGATCCTATCATGTGGTAAGGCAAAGTTTCATTCACCAGGCCTTAACTCCACTGAGCCAGGTGTCACACTGGGCTTGTCTATCTCAGTACTCTTTCTTAGTCAAGGAATCTTAATTACAATGAGAACAATAGAAGCCAAGGGGGAGGAGACGAAGAAACCAGGAAGGTAGGGTGAACGTTGGAGAATTGCTGAGGAAGAAGAAGAAAGAAGAAAAACAGCCTCCTCTGAAAGCTTTCCAATCACTCCAGCGAACACCATCTCTAATTCTTTTCTTAAAGTATAAAATCATTCTTCCACTGATCTCACTTGTGGTCAGAGCTCAGTACAGGACCATCCGTCACCGAGCTGATTTGGTTCAGCAGGTGTTGGCTGGGCAATCGCTCATTTCAGGCTAATCTGCTAGCGGCTGTCAGGGGTTATGGAGTATTTATTGAGTTTGTGTCAGGTCCGGATGACCAATAGCCAACAGCCGGTGGATACGCACTGACATTGATGATATTGCTGAATTAAACGAGGTGATGTATACTGAACTTGCTTAGAGCCAGGAATGAACCAAGGATTATTTTATATATGATAGAGAATCCCTGAGCTTTCCTTTTAAATGAAAATAACATAGATGTGGTATTTCTATTAAAAGAAAAAATATATATCTGCCCCTACCAGGAGTGGACAAGTCCACATTTAAATGTAGGGTATTTTCCGGGAAGAGTTACAGGATAAAGGGAGGCCTAGGCTTTCTACCAAGCCTTAGCCAACTGATGAGAGTTCATTCCACTCCGTTCTCCAGGGTTTTCAGTTTCTCTAAGATCCATCGAAAAGGCCTTGATTTTCAGGTCTTACTCAAAAAAGAGAAGGTAAGTAACGACCATGACTTCATGAATTAATGAACTGATCCCTAATAAAACCCAAAGATGGCCAGAAAGCTATGTAAATCTGCAAGTAACTTACATTTAGAGAGATTTCAATGTTAGAAACCAAGACTTCTCAATGGTTATCTATACAAGCAGAAGCTTAGTCATCTAAAGAACAGCTAATATTCTATTTGATTTCTATTTTCAAATTCCAGTTCTGCCATTGACTGTAAGCTTCCAGAGACTAGTCATGGTACTATCTTTCCCCTCTGTCTCCCTCTTCCCCATACCCCATGCCCCCACTATCAGGAATAAAATCTTCCACCTACAAGCAAAATCTGTACAGGCAGTGTAGTATGATGAAAGAATACTGGACAATCCTATATAATACAATAAACTTTTGTCAGGCATCTTCTGTGTATAGTAGATTATGAATTTTGCTAGGAGAGATAAAAACCTTACATAAGACCCAAGTTCTATCCTCAAGGATCGTATAGGTTAGGATAAGATAGCATCATAATTTCATGACTTGGAATCAAGAAGATCTAGATACAGATCCTACCTTTGATACTTTCTAGCTACATAATCATGATAAACCATTTAATTTCTGAGTCTCAGTTTCCTCATCTGTAAAATGAGGTTAATAATATGTGTAGTACCTACACTATAGGATTATCAAAATGTTCATGAATTAACACACGTAAATATCTTTGAAAACTGCCTAACCTCAGCCTGCCTCAGTTTCCTCATTTGTAAAATGGGGATAACACCTATCTCCCAGATTTATTGTGAGGACCAAATTAGATTGTACATGTAACATGCTTTTCAAACCTTAAATAATTATAAAAATGTTAGCTATTACTGTTTTTAGTATTTAAAAAAATATGGTGTCATGTCAACTGCCTTTTTTTTAACCAAGTATCCCTTTCTCACCCAGGATGGAAATATAGGGGCAACTCACAGGCCCAGTTCCACTATTGATCATCACTGTGACCTTCTCCATTTGCAACCTGGGCTGGTTTGCTCCTCCTTAGGCAATCTGGTGTCCCTCCCCACAATCTGAGGGGCTCAAAGTATTGATTCCAGACTTCGAAGACAGTCACCTCAGCTCTCTAAAGGTCAGAACTCCTGAGTTCAAAACATCCACCAGTCTCAGTCTACTGGGTAATGGTTTATAGGGATATACCACCATGCCCATTCTGAGTTGAGTCTCAAAGGATGAAGTAGAAATTGAATTGACCTGAATTTGAATTCTAGCTCTGCTACAGGAAGGATAGCAGATCTACTCTCACCTGAGATCTTTAAGCAAAGGCTGGATGATGACAAGCTGGAAATGTTGACTAGGAGATCTTTCAGTCAGGTAAAGGTCCAAGTAGTTTGAGGTCCCAATCAACACTAAAGTTCTGTGATATTGCATGATAAACAAGTCACTTCAGTACATCTGTTTTCTCACCTGAAAAATAAGAAGAGAGGATTGATTACTATGGTCCCCTTCAACTGGAAATCTGCTGTGAATGGGAAAGGCCCATAGGTGAAGGTAAAGGTGAATAGAATCTTTCTAGTAGAGTTGTTTGCTCCATAAAATAGAAATACATTTGTCAGATCTTTCTTAGACTATCTCCAAGGAGGGTGAGATTGTAGAAATATCAAAAGGATATTGAAACAAAACAGACTCACCTACCAGGGGCAGTGAACCCCAAGAACACCACAGACAGAGCAGTAGCTATACACCACACAGTTTAGTTCTGTACAACAGAAAAATGATCAATGTTTAGACTCTCAAAAGGATAGCTTCACTATCTTCTATCTTTCAGTAAGGACATCTGTGTCTGCCCAGTAGACTGAGATCAGCAGAAGATTATTAGTAAGGACTGTTCTTTATGGATTTATGTCTATCCCAAAGCTAAGATCAGTGGGAGATTAGAAAGTCTTCCTAAAGTGACTAAGATATATTCTACTTATAAATACTATATTTGGGCTAATAAGAGAGTATAAGGGACACAGCATAATTTTAACCTTCCCATGTTCTTGTATTCTGAACTCTACTGCTGTCTGGGTACCCCAGACTTGACCCTGGACTTCTTAGTGGTGAGCATATATAGACTGGACTCAGACCTAGTATAAGTCATCTTCATGCCAGGACACCATATCCATGTACAACCTCCCATCTTTCTTCTCTCTGGTTTTGAAAAATCTAACCAACCCAGTGAAAACTCTTCTCTTGGGTCACCACTTCCCTATTTCCCTTTCATGTGTTGCTTTGCTCATTAGAATGCGATTCCCTTTGAGGGCAGGAAATTTTTATTTGCTTCTATTTGTATGCTCAGTGCTGAGAACAGTGTCTGGCACACAATAATCCCTTCCTAAATACTTTTCAGTTCAATCAAACACAAAACTCACAAAACATCCCCAAACTCAATTGTTGGCCCTTATTTCTTTTGTGCTCACCCCCTTCCCACCTCGAAGGTCATAGGATCACAGATTGAGAGATGAAAAGGACAATAGAATCCATCAGGTCCAAATCTCCCAACTTATACATGGGGAAACCAAGGCTTGGAGAGGCTAGATGATTTGCCCAAAGTCAAATAATGAGCAAGTACCACAGCTGGCATTCAAACCCAAGAACATATTTCTACAGCACCTCACATCATCCTTTTAATATTTCCTCAGCTCTTCCTTCTTCCCTCCACCAGGAGGGAGAAGGCTCAACTCCAGCAATGAGAGGAAGGAGTACAGGACTGTTAAGGCACGAGCTCAGATCTCATGTGAACGGTCTCGGATCAGGTAAAGGTGAGGGCTTAACCACTGAGCTCTCATGAGGCCCCACCCAGATAACAGCTGGGAATTGAGGAGTGAGACACGAGTTATCTTGTTTTTCCACCTCTTCTCAGTGAGAACTTGCTAGGGAGAGCATCCCACCCTTGAGGTTGGTCTGTGGTCTGAGCAGGTTTTGTTAATTGGCTAAGGGGCTGAGAGCACGCTGTCCACGAGCGAACTATGTAGTTGGGAGAGCTTAACTGGGGACAGGAAAGCCTGAGAAGGGGGGTTTCCTTTCTCCTCAGGAGGGAGAAGGAGGCTCCCACAGGGAAGGAGGCTCCCGCGGGGAGAACTCATCCTGCATGTCAACATGTAGCCTGTATCAGTAATAAAGCCTACACCTCCACTTCACTCTGGCGGTCTCTTCTCCCATAAGTTTATCCAGCTGGTCACCGAAGATCTGGTATAGGTAAGATGACCCGGTAGCCCACGGCAGCTAGGCCGGACACAGGACCTTGAATAATTATCCCCTGAATAACTGATAATCAGTTTTACAAATATACGCAGACTAATATAAATGATGGTTGTTTAAGCACATGAACTCTCACCCCAGCAGCATGCACATGTGGGCAAATGTACACACGTATATACATATATGTATGTATATGCATACACATATGTGTATATATTTGTGTGTGTGTGTGTTTGCCACATTCTTAGGTGCTCTTTGTCATTCCAACAACAAGTTCTACTATAGTCTTACCAGGACGGAAATTGAATTTAGATTACAGAACATCTTCTGGTCCAATTGCCAATGAATTATTTCACATAAGATATCAAACTTAATTTTTGATACCATCAGTCAGTTTGAGGGGTTGGGTGACTGTTAGCCAGGCTGCTCTAGCCTTCAGTGCTAGAGAAGAATCTGAAAGTCACACAATCCAAATGGTGGCGACCTTGGCAGGGATGAGGGTTAGATTACCAGCATGATTAAATACCAAAGTGAAGGCTCTGGAGCTAGGATTTGAATACCTGTTTACATGTAGCATAACAGATAGCCGCCTACTGACTGCAAGGTTGTAACTCACTCCCAGGAGCGCTGAGGACACCATAAAGCATGAGGGCCTCGCTCAGGAAGTCTGCTTCTTGGCAGCAGGGCCCAGGGAGTGATTTAGGGGCTACATTCAGTCATAGACTATCTAATCTATTGTCTTTTATTACATGCACTCCCCAGAGTATCTCTCTGTATGTGTCTGCCTCTTTGCTCTCTCTCTCTCTTGATCTATCCTTGTCTCTGTCTCCGTGTGTCTCTCTCTATCTCTTGGTCTTTTTTATCTATCTCTATTTTGTTTCTGTCTCTTTCTCTACCTCTCGGTCCTTCTATCTCTATTTCTGCCTCTCTTTCTGTGTCTCTCTTTCTATCTCTTGGTCTTTCTATTTCTCTCCATCTCTGTCTATGTGCATGTCTCTCTCTGTCTCTCTACCTCATGGTCTTTCTTTCTGTCTCTGTTTCTGTCTCTTCCAAATTTCTCCCCAAAATGACCAGCAATCTAATCTTCCTTACAAGTATTCCAGTAGGGAGTGTTAGTTTGATTCAAATACTAGGGTTTTGCCTTTGTGTCAGGAGCATGATAGATGGGGAAGGCAGAAAAGGGCACAAGGCAAAAAACTACGGTAAATGCACTAACTCTGGAATCTGAGGAACCGGGTTCAAGCATTGTTTCTTCCATTTACTAGGTGTGTAACTTTGACTAAGTCACTTAAGCTTTAAAAGATTCAGTGTCTTCATCTGTAAAATGAGTGGGTTGAATTAAATATCTATGATGCCAGGGTAAGAGACAGAGAGCTGAATTTCATGTTAAAAGACCTGAATTCAAATCCCATCTGTGCTATATACCACCCATGAAACCTTCAGCAAGCAACTTTGGACCCTAGGTCTTAAGCTAGAAGGGACCTCAGGCTGTCTAGTCCAATCTCTAATTTTATTGAAGAAGCGCCGGGAGATTGAGTGACTTAACCCAAGGACATATAGGGAGCAATTGTCAAATGTCATTTCCCATCCTGACTGACTTCATCATTATCTCTAGTAACTTATCTTCCTGCAAGATTACATCAATTCTGAAACTCAGTACTAATTGGCCCTGGGACGCCTCCCTCCCTCCCTCTGATTAGAAGATATAGGGGTGAACTTGAAGAGTTCTTCCCAGATCTTCCATTTAAAGAGTTGGCTCACTGAAGACACCTCAACATCTCCTACCAAGCTGAAGGTTTTCCTCATACCCTCTCCCTTCTCCCTTTCCAGATTCTTTTTAGGTATTGTCTTCCCCGCTCCCATTAGATTCTGAGCTCCTTGAAGCAGGGACTATTTCCTTTTCCTTGTATCCACAGAACTTAGCACAGCGTTTGGCACATAGTAGTGGATGTTTGATAAATACTTATTGACTTCTGAGATGTAGGATGTGAAAATCCATAGAATTTTATTCCAGAGATAGTAAATTTGCCAACTCTAGGCCTCGGACTGCATGCTCTCTAAAGTTCCTTCCAAACCTGGCTCTGTGGTCCTAAGCATCTACGATGCTAAGACCCAGGTCCTGTTCAGCTCTCAGGGTCTATAAACCATCAATACAGAATGTTTCCTTCCACACCCTGACATATCCAGCCTCTCCTAATTTTGTCTCCTCCTCACTGTTTAGCTCCAACCTTCATTTCATATCTCAATCTGCACCTCTGCCCCACCCCACCCTCCTCTCCCCCAAGGACTCCCCTTTATTGAAAGATTGGGGTGGGGTGATTTCTACACATCTCCTGTGACTAATTATCTCAGGGCATCTGACGTTGAAATAATCCATAATTGCTTAATCTATCCCCGTCTGTGTGGTAAGAAACGGAAAAGCACTTTAGAAAGATCAATCATCTAACATCATTGAGCAGCATATTGGAACCAGGGTCGCTGCCTGCTCCCTGCTGAGAAAATGATGGTGGTGAGAGATAAAGGCTGGGAGAGGAGTCTGTCTCTGTCTCCATAGCTTTTTGATTCTAAGATAGATTACCAGCAGCATTAACTGCTCTCTGTTTCTGCCAAACAAAGATAATAGCATTGGAAGTCGCATCCCCATAATAAACGATACAGCAATCAAATGAATGACCCCTGGCCCTCTGTCCCCTGCCAGTACGAGCACACTAACAGATGAAACAGCTTGGTGTTGGGAAAAGCTCTGTGGTCCATACTCTGACCTCCAGGGACCAAAAAAGGGGGAAAATCTGAGTAACTAAACAGCTGAAAAAATAGTAAAAGCTCCATATACTCTCTATAAACATGCAGTTAGAGAAATTCAGGCTGGAAAACATTTGGTACAATAGGGTCAAATCTCTCATTTGAATCAAATTAGTGGGCATTCAGCTACAATTGCAGTGTATGGGACTGCAGGGACTAGGAAAACACAACTATTTCCAATGTTGAGTTTCTCAAACTGGTGTCTCTTCCTTCCTCTTCTGTCTCCTTCCTCCTCCTCCTCCTCCTCCTCCTCTTCTTCCTCCTTCCCATTCTCTTCCTCCTCTCCTCTATTTTTCTCTTCCTAATTCTTTTCCTCCTCCTCCTCCTTTTCTTCTCTTAGATAATCTATTTGTTGCTCCTGAAGACAGCCCTAGTTTTTTTGCAAGGAAGACCCTGGTTGATACTTCCCATCTTTTTAAGGAAATGGAAACAAAAATGAAGTGGGATCGACTTTGTTCACAGAAATGAAAAAAGGCAAACCAAGTAAACTTTCTCAAAATGTTCAAAGCAGTAAGCACGGCAGAGCAGAGAGAATTCTGATGCTGGAGTTGGATGAGCTGGGTTTGGATCCTATCGCTGAAACTCAAACAATGTGTCATCTTGAGTGATCTACTTATCTTCCTCTGGTTCTCAGTCTTCATGTGTAAAATGTGACTGTGGGAGACATGCTAGGAGTCCACTGTCTTATCCATTCTTGTCAATATTAGGATCACAATGGGAAACCAAGGAATCTTCTAGCTGTTTGGAATGTGTAGCAGAATAAATTTCCTTTACGTAATCCATCCAGAATGGCATTGGTCTTCAACAAGCCGTGTTGTCACACCAAATTACCCGATACTTATTTGTGTTTGGTCTTTTTATGTTTATTCAGAAAATATTTATCTAGGTACTTGTGGCCTACAGGAGTAGGGATAGTTTCAATTTCTTAATTTTTCCTCAGGAGTAGGGATAGTTTCATTTTATTAATTTTGTAACTTTACCGCCTGGCACCTATTTAGTGTTTATCAAATGCAATTGATTGATTGAGTTAGTTCATGTCCACTGGGTTGAAGGAACAGCTTTCTCTCTTTAGTTGATATAAAGGATAGAGCACTGTACATGGAATCAGGAAGACCTAAGTTTGAATTCTGCCTCAGACATTTACTACCTGAGTAACACTAGGCAAGTCATAACAGTCCTTAGTTTCTGTTACTTCATCAAAAAAGGGATAATAATAGCACCTGGGGCTATTATTCTCACAGAGTTATTGTAAAAATCAAATGGGATAATATGTTAAGTACTTTGCTTAAGCACTTATTTAAGCACTTAAAGCACACATTTAAGCACTTAAAGTACTATATCTTTTTTTATCATGTAGAACAAAAGAATCTGATTAAAAACTGAAACTTCCCTTAGAAAAAGGGGTATACCTCCACTGAGTTTAAGATCCAAAAGAAGTTGGAATTCAGAAAATGTAGGATGTGGTCCTTAGCTCTCATTAGAGCAAGGCTGAGGAGGCCTAGATTTTCATATGTGATATGTCTCATAGAGAAATGTCATTTGGAAAGTCAAGGCTCAAGGCTCTGAGATCACCTTGTGGCTCTCTTTCATTCATCACCAGATGGAATTATGTTCTACACTCTTGGTTACACCCGTAAAATCAAGCCACTCTGAAAGGAAAAATATCGCCTATGTGTAGGCATACACCAAACAACGATTCCAATTAAGACTACATTTAGGTTTTATACAAGCTGGATTTCAGAAGTGGGAAACTAAAATCCTGTTTTCAAGTGAAAACAAAAACTTAGTGGGAGGAGTGTTGGTCTTCGAGTGAAAAGGCCTGGGTTCACTTCCAAGTTTTACCCCTTACTAGGTGCATAACTCAAAGCAAGCTACTGTTCTCTGGGTTTCAGTTTCCTCATCTGCACACGAGAGTATTTAAGTACTCTACACCTAGGTCTGCAAAAATCACAGTCTATTTTATTAATAAGGAATCATTCTTAGCTCTTAGACCACACAAAAACAAGTATGGGTCAGATTTGGCCTTTGGGCCAATCCAAACTAATAAATATTTAGTAGTGCCTATTAGGTACACCCTAGGAAGCTAGATGGTCCAGTGGATAAAGTCCTGGGCCTAGAGTCAGGAAGACCTGAGTTCAAATCCAACCTCAGACACTTACTAGCTATGTGCCCCTCTATTTGCCTTGATCCATTGGAGAAGAAAATGGTGAACCACTGCAGTAGCTTTGCCAAGAAAAACACATGGATGGTACTGGTATGCCATGGTCCACAGGGTCACAAGGAGTTAGCAAACTGTGCTTCACCAGGGATATAGTGAATAAAAATTAATCAATAATTAATTAATAAAAAGAAAGACAATTGCTTCCCTCGAGGACTTTACAATCTAAAGGGGAAAACAACACACCGAAGGAGGAAGGCAGGGAGGGCTGAACCAGGGAGCATCTTGCTCTATGGAGTTGGAACCAGGCCTGGCAACCGAAGCAAAGCAGGGGGAGTTGAGAATCCAGTTTCTGTTCTCTCCAAAGAAAAGCTTCAGGAGGAGTTCTCAGCCCTCCAGTAACAGGAAAGAGGAGGCTGAGAGAGGTGGTATCAGTGAAAACTTGAGTTAGCAGCATAGTGGTGAGCTCGAAAGTTCTGACTTTATCCCAGGAGAGTTATCTTGTCCACGGAGTTGGACACAGGGAAAGCAGCAAAGGCAGTGAAGTCAAGTGACCATCCCATTCAGTCACTTAATAAACATTTAGTACCTACTATGTTCAAGCCACTGTGCTACGGGCTGGAGGTACAAAAATAGGCAGAAGACAGTCCCTGTCATTAAGGAGCTCCCGATCTGGCGGTGAAAGAGACATAAAGAAACAAACGCATAGAGAGTATATGCAGGATAAAAAGGAAATGCTGCGCATTGGGCAGGCACTAGGATTAAGACCTAGCTCTAGCAATAAGGATCCCTTAAGTTTAACAAGCCTCAGTAAGTCATATGAGCTGTAGTCCCTTTATCTTTTAAGTGGGGTTAGAAATATTCATACTACTTAGGTGGCACAGTGTGTAGAGTGCTGGGTCTGAAGTCAGGAAGACCTGAGTTCAAATCCAGATGTTGATACTTACTGTGATACCTTGAGCATGGCACTTAACCTCTCTCTGGCTCATTTTTATAACTGTAAAGTATAGATAGCTCCTGCTTTACAAGAGTGTTGTGAAGATCAAAAGAGAATATTTGGGTGCTTAATAAATGCTTATTTCTTTTTTTCCCACCTATTTATTCCACCTGCCTTAGAGGGCTGTTGTGAGGAAAGTGCTTTACAAATTTTAATGTGTTATATAACCATGAGTGATAAAACACTAGAGCATGTGGTACAGACAATTCACTCTGAACAAATGCAAGATGTGCTTTACTTTAAGCAAATGTGATCTATATTAAAATAAATTTACAAAAAAGATAAATGAAGGCTGATTATTTACTTAAAAAAAAAGACAGACAAAGGCACCACAGGGTTCCTTTAAATAGCTAGATCACAAATACGTTTAAAATATGATTGATTAAAATAAATTCAAGCTTAACATGAGTCGACAGTGTGACATGACAGAACATAAAATGAAGGTCTGTTAATAGAGGTTTAATGTGCAGAATGAATGAGGTGATTGATAGCCCTGCTGTATTCATCCCTGGTCAGACCAAGGCCTGAGTATTGTATTCATCTCTGGGTATCTCCTTTGAAGTTCACACTATCTATCACCCAATCCAATTGAGGGTTAATATTATCTATTGACCCTTAGGACATTCCTCTTTCTTCTTCAAAGACTTCAGTGCCAAGCTAACAACATTTATCTCCTCCCTTTCTCCTGTTCTCATACTTAAGAGACTTCTACATACATATTGAAGCTCCCTCAAATGCCTGAACCTCCTAGGTCCTCATTCTATCTAGTCAATTCCCATAACTAAATTCTCCACTCCTTCCAAGCTCCACAAAGAGGTAGTTGTGCTCTTGGTCTTGCAACAAGTATTCCACTTTATCTTATCATGATATTTTATTATTTTTGTCCTTCCCATTTGTGACCCCCTCCCCAAGCTTGTTCTTTCTCTTCACAATAATCTCTACTCCCTCTATCCTTCAGTTCTTTTCTCATCCATAGCCACTTCAGTGACTGCATTCTTCCTATCTTGACCACTGTTTAAATCAACTTAACTCCATACTACCCTTGATTTCAGAAACACTTGCCCCCTTCTCATATCACCAATAACATCTTGACAAACCCAAACCCTGGATTATACCCACCATCTGCTTTCACCAAACCATGTTGCCTAGATCCACTATAAATGTATTATCTAATCCCAACTGGGTCCTCACTACTACAAAGTCAACATTTTATTCTCCTTTACTTGGTTCACTATCCCACTTTCCACAGTGAAAGGTTCTTCTAGACATTCTCATCTCTCTTTAATCCTCTCATACTTCACTGTTGGTCTTACTTGTCTTTGCATCCATAATGCTTAGCACAGTGTCTGGCACATAGAAATTTCTTAGCAAATGCCAGTTGACTTGACAATTTGAAAAAACATTCACTAAGAACTTTCCCTTCTCTCTTTGTCATCTCTTATCACTCAGATATCTTCCTCACCAACTCCTTCCTCCTATCTCAGATAATAAAATAGCCCTTTTCCTTGCTAAAGCCAAGCCCTCTACACATTGATTTGACAGAATGATCCTATTCTCCTCAATCTTCTCCAATAGATTGTCATCGTCATCATCATCATCGTCATCGTCATCGTCATCATCATCATCATCTCTATCTCTGTTTCTCATCTATAACATTCCCCTACTTACCAGCTCCTTCCCTGGTGCTTGTAAATGTCTTCATGTCTTAACAGCCTTAAAAAAAAAAACCACTTGATCCTATGTATGCCTGCTAGCTTATCATGTTTCTTCCTCACCTTCCTCCTCCTCATAATAATAATAATAATAATTACAATAGCTAGGCTTTATATAGCACCTATTATATGCTAAGCACTTTACAAATATTACTGCATTTGATTGTCACAACAAGCCTTGCAGGTAAAGTGCTATTTTTGCCCCATTTTATAATTAAGGAAACTAAGGCAAAAAGAGGCTAAGTAAATTGCCCAAAGTCACACAGTTAGAAAGTATTAGGATTGCATCTGAACTCAGGATCTTTGTGACTCTAGGCCTAGTGTACCATCCATCTGCTCTTTATGACTTAGTTGCTTGAGAAAGCTATCTATACTTGGTACCTCCATTTCCTTTCCTCTCACTCTCTTCTAAGTGTTCCACAATCTGACTTAAAACCTCATCATTCACCTGAAAATGTTTTCTTCCAAGTTACCAGTGATCTCAACTGCCAAATACAGTGGCTTCTTCTCAATCCTCATCCTTCTCAAGGTCTCCATAGTATTCACACTAAGGATTCCATCTTCTTGGATACTCTCTCTTCATGTCTTTGTAACAAGTTTTCTCATGATTTTCATCCTATCTGTCTGACTGATTCTTCTTGGTCTCCTTTCGCTGATTCTTCTTCCACTTATTGCAAATATCCCTCAGAGTTCTATCTGGGGTTCTCTCCTTTTTGCTTTCTATATACTCTCTCACTTGATGACTTCATAAGCTCTTATAGGTTCACTGAACATCTCTTTGCAAGGACAGTCAATCCTCAACTTTTGCTGGAGTAACTTTCTAGAAAACTGTTGAGAAAGTCAAAAATGCAAATTTAATATATTGAAGCTATGGGAAATAGGGGGTTAGATTTCCACAAGCACCTAAAACTGTAATCTTTCACTAGAGGTTGCTAAAAATACACTTTTCTGCATACAATGCTTTATAACAAAGCATTAATTCTAATAATGGGTACTTTTCCTGACACAGTAACCATGAAACGATCTGATAACATGCAGGGGAGAGGACAACCAAATGATCCTGGGGCAGAGCTAGGAATGACAGAAGAACCAAAGGTAAGAAAGGGAAAGGAGGAACCTACCCTCTCTACTCTTCCTTGAACTATTCTCACAGGAAAATCACATGTATGCTTTGGGATGAGTTCCCCATGTGGTCATAGTTCAGAACTCCGCCTGGGATTGGTTTAGCAGGTCCCAGCCCTGCAGGGTTCTCGGTAGGCCAGACCCTAGTCCACAACTGTGCTCTTCTGTTGTTCCACACCAAGCCTTCTAGGATGTTCAAGAGCCCAGTGTCAGAGACTTGCATCCCCTTGCTAGCCCTCCTCTCATTTTTTTTTTCTATTGCACACTGTCTCAAATGTGCACAGTTGCCAACGCAAATGTAAAAATGAAGTTGCTAATAAAATCACATAAAATCTTGAAGTAGCTAAAGTTAAATACTGTGAATGTTGAGGACTGACTGTAATTCCCACATGCTTATATCCAGCCCTGCTCTCTTCCTTAGCTATGGTCTCATAATATCAATTGCCTTTTAAATATCTCAAACTGAATGTGCTGACATCCCAAACATGCTCCACACATCCTCTCCCCTTGTGAACTTCACTATTATTGCCAAGGGCAACACTAGTCACTGAGCAACTAGGCTCACAACTTTGAAATCATCCTTGACTCCTCACTGTCACTCATCCCATGTATCCAATCTGTTGCAGCATCTTGTTGTTTCTACCTTCACAACAGCTCATATATATATATATATATATATATATATATATATATATATATATATATATATATATATATATATATATCCCCTACTCCCTATTCACACAGCAGCCACCCTAGTTTAGACCTCTCATCACCTCTCACCTCCAATCCAACCCACCCTCCATTCAACTGCCAATGTGATTTCTTTCACCTTGCTTAATGACGTCCAATGGCTCACAATTATTTGCAAGATCAAATATAAACTTCCCTCTTTGGTATCTTCACTTACTCTACAATCTGGGACAGCTAGGTGGTGCAGTGGATAGAGCAGGAGTCAGGAGGACCTGAGTTCAAGTCTCACCTCAGACAGTTGACATTCACTAGCTGTGTGGCCTTGGGCAAGTCACTTAACCCCAATTGCCTCATCCTGGGTTATCTCCAGTCATTCAGATGAATATCTGGTCACTGGATTCAGATGACTCTGGAGGAGAAGTGAGACTGGTGAGCTGCACAGCCCTTCCTCACTCAAAACAAAGTCAAGTGCAAGTCATATCATTATTTCTCTCATGGCTTGGTCTTCTTTGGCAACAAAGGATGAACACACACACACACACACACACACACACACGTTTTACTCTACAATCCACCTACAATGGCCTACTTGAATGTTCTTCACACACGACATTCTATTGCTCAACTCCATGCCTTTGCCCTCTCTGTCCCCATACCTGGGATGTTTTGTTCTTTCATCTCTACTCCATAGCTTCTCTGACTTCCTTTGAAATTCTGCTCAAGTATTTATTAAATAGGTTTTCTTGAAATGGAAATTTATTGCTGTACATTTTGAATCCTTTGTAATGTTCTGCTGTGCACATGGAAATGTCTTTTTTTTCTTTTCTTATTTTGTATTGTTTAAGTTTTTCTTTTTTCTTTTCTTATTTTGTGTTAAATTTAAAATAAAATACTTTTTAAAAAAGCTTCTGCTCAAAACTCCCCTTCTGCAAGAGGCCTTTCTTGATATGTGAAAAGTGAGTGACTTCCCCTCTGCACAGCTTCCCTTCTATCTACTATTTACATGTCTTGTATGGACTTAGTTATTATTTATTTATCTCCCCCTTAGAAGGAGAGAGGCTTGAATGGAGGGACTTTTTTGCCTTTCTTTGTATCAACAGCACTTAACACTATGCCTGGCACATAGTAAGTACTTAAAAATCCCTGTTGTACATTGACTTGTTGACATCCTAAATAATACAAACCGAAGTCTAAATAGTCATGTTCCTCCTCTCATCAAGCTCGCAAATGAATAACAATCATGTAAGCAAAATCTTCAAGGAATACTGGAAGCTGGAGAAAATAAATACATAGGCAAATCCAAAAGTGATAAGCATAAAAGTGTTTCCTAAAAATACTGCTGAGATTCTGACTTCATCTCCAAGAATTCTTGTCAGGTAATTTTCCTTCCATGAATTTGCTTCCATCTTTTAATGGCATTATAGACCAATAAAAGAGAAGACTACAAATTCTATAACTATTTCCTCTTTATATGCCCCATATCTACCCTAATGCCTTGGATATAGCTATATTATACCAAAAAGGCTTTCCCTTGCTTTGAGCATATTGGACATTCAAGCCATATTTATGGAGTGAATGGAATGCTCCTTATCCAAGAAATGCTCCTCATCCAAGAAAGTCCCACCATGCAGCTGTCCCACCATATAAAAATAGGTGCTATACATTTGAAGTTGATGCCTTCAAAAAGTATGTTGGTGCCTTCTGACTTAGCAGCTGAATTTTCTTTTCTGGACATCAAGACCCCCACCATTTGGGCCTGAGCCTCTAATTTCCTGGCTATGTCTTATCCTTTAGGATTAATCACCAAACAAATCCCTTTCAGAGAGGCTTCCTTAGTTCATCTTACTGTAGCAGAATGGAAAGAATCTCACCTTGGATTCATAGCAGTTCAGAGTTAGAACACCTCAACATGAGTCCTGACTTAACTATTGAACTGAACTGCACCATTTGACTTGACCATTAAACAAAATCTCCTGTTCTCTAAGATATGGATAATAATTCTTACACTGCCTACTTCTCATAAAAGGGTTTTGTAAATTATAAAATGCTATATAAATGTCAGAGGTAGTAGAATGGTAATAATAACCAATGCTTTTATTCAATTCCAAGAAAAGCAGTCATTTCTACTTGTTCAACAATTCACAGAAAGAATAATATCAGAGAAAAGGAAGCATGGGATAGTGGATAAAAATTGGCCTTAAAATCAAAACAACCTGGGTTCGAGCTCTGCTTCTGACATGCACAGATTGTGTGACCCTAGGAAAGGGCTTCACTTTTCAATGCTCTAGGTAGCTTTTAAAATGGTAAGGCACAGAGAAGGTGCTGACTTGAAAGAGATGGAGTATTATCACCAGGGAGTTCCTATACCAATGAAATCATAGATCCATTACCTATGCCTATCCCTAATAACAAGAATTCCATATAAAAAGATAAGAATGAGATAACAACAAAATAATGCTAGAATTTATGGAGCACATTAAAATTTACAAAGCAATTTACAAATATTATCTCATTTAATCTACACCAACAATCCTGGGAAGTAAATGCTATTATTATCCACATTTTACAGATGAGGAAATTGAGGCATAAAGCAATTAAGTGACTTGCCCAAGATTAGCTAGTGTCTGAGGTTGGATTTGAATTCAAGTCTTCCTGACTCCAAGTCCTACACTGTTGTCTCCTCTATCTGGCTGCCTACTAAATGAGTAATTAAAATTAAATCAGAAACTTTACTCTAGAAGCTTGAGAAATAAGTAAGATGTAAGAAAGAGTTCCCAAAGAAGGATATTGTTATTTCTATGGTTCAACTCTGATTTGGACATCCTGAGTGTGAGATACCCGCAAGACATCCAAGGGAATATGTCTAGTAAGCAGTTGGTAATATGGACTGAAATTCATGAGAAAGATTGGGGCTAGATGAGTTTGGGAATCATGTGTATAGAGAGCATAAGTAGATCTAGGGAAGATATTAAGATCACCAACAGAAGGCATACAGAAAGAGAAAAAAAGAAGACCTTGGACAGAGCCTCAGGGGACATCCATAGTGAGTGGGCAGGGGTTATTTCTGGTTATTTCTATGATCACAAGAAGTCAACACAATGAATATTAAAATTTTATCAAACAAGAAACAGAAAGTTTGCACATTTTTTAATTTAATAATTGACATACACTTGAGGCAACTGAAACTCTAGCTTTTTTGCAAACAGGAAAATGGCACAAGATAAGATACATAGTCATTGGCTTAAATGCTTCTCAGTGGTACATGAATCAGCATAGGTGAGGACGTTACAGTTTATTCTTCTATGAAAACCTGATCCTATCTTTTATTTTCAACAAAAGCAACATAAAACTATTGCCAAATATGAAGACACCTGTGATTGTATGACAAAACAAAACCAAAAACCACTATAAACACAAGAAAACAGTATATTGGCCTAGAATCTAAAAGAATGTCCCAAAGTTTCAGTGCTATAAAGATCAGTTTATTATCCATTTGAAAATTATTGAATAACCCTCCTGATAGGACCTTAATATTTATACTGTCTTTGCTGATCACTACAAAGGTTTAGATTTCATTCCATAATCATGGTTTATATATGTATTACAGGTATATAAAATAAACTCAAGGATTTTAAGTCTACATAAAAAATTGTTCATAGTTCAAAACATTCTACCAATACATCAAGAAAAGAATTATATAAACATGAAATTTTTGAAAGAGGTGGATTAAAACCTATTATGATTCATCCTATCCTCAAATTTATTATCACTGCTCCTAAGTAGAACTAAGTATGATGTATAAATCAAAGTGTGAATTGAACCAAGATATTATATAAATCACTTAATGTCCATAAATGAATATCAAACTATATGATTCTGCTAAATTCTTCAACTATATTAAAATACTATTTGAACTCAATAAATGTCAAAATTCTAATGTATGCCAAGGAAAGTGGAAGACTGGATGTCTCAGTCTTTAATCTGGATATCATACTAAGCCAGTGAAGGAAAGTGACGCTTTGTCCTCTAGGTAAGACACAGAAAGCATAACATTATCAAGGAGAAGAGAGTGATAAAATCTGTTAAGAGACTTACTGGCATCCTAAAATCAAAGCTAAATAGGAAGAACACATTTAAATCAAATAATGCCTATGCAATACCAGTCTCAGTGTATGTTCTCATAAATGTAAAATAAGCCATATAAGATTTGGAAAGTATGCTAATGCAATATTAATGAAAGTCAGGGTTAATCACCCTAATGCAGCTATAGGAAGATTAGCCCTTGCTTGACAAAAAAAAAAGAAGGGTGAGAATTGTATATATTCTTAAAGCACATGATAAACACGTCAGCCTACAGAAAGATACATATATATACATAAATATGTGTATATCATCATATATATATTTATTTATGTATATTACATATTTATATGTGTATAAAGTATATATTTATATTTATAAAAATCATTTCACTAAGACTGATAACACAAACATACCTTTGAATTCATAAAATATAACTGAGGGTGATTTATCTCTTTATGAGCTTATAAAGCAGCAGAGTGGCAAGAGTGGCATCAAAACACCATCCCATAAGTATTCTCCAGGTGAACTCAGCCAACAATATGTTGACAGACAAGCATGGCTGGTTCACACCAGTTTGTTTGTGAAAACAGAAGGGTTTATTATGGCAATTCAGGACCAGGTCAATACCAACAGATATTACAGAAGGATTATGTGTAAGGAGCCCAGATTTAGTGACCAATACAGACTATGTAAGGATACAGTAGAAATTATATGACATTACTTGTAGGCTATAAAATTAGCACCTACAGAATACTTAATAAGACATCACCATGTGATTAGAAGTATAAGTAAAATTAATTCTCTTTCATGGTCTTATACACAATAGCTTTTTATATGACAAATATAGTACGCAAAATACTCTGGAGAACCGAATGAATAAAGTATACTGGAAGCAGACCATTATTACAAACTTAACTGTTGCCCCATAATAACTTGAACATAAGATTGATCTACAAAATTTTTAACGTGGTATTTTTAATAGTTTCTGCCTGAAAAAATAATAAAGTTCTACATCAAACAGGAAGCTTTCAAAATATAGAAACTGTAATGACAAAATCTCATTTGGGAACAAGATGCAGAGTAGAGCCTCCCTGTTGTCCTGTCGTCTCCTGGATGTGTACTGCAAATGCCTTATGTGAGGCTACAGAGGATGAGTTTATATTCTAATACTTTCATTCAAAAAGCAGTAATTTAATCCACTTGTGTGATAGTATAAAGAACATAAAACATAAAAGAATAATAGCCAAAAAGTAACTTTATAAGGACTATATCAATCCCATAAAAAATGAAATGAATGAAGTAATAGTAATAGCTAGTATCATATAGTGCTTTAATGTTTGCAAAGTACTTAGCATCTTACTCCTGCCACTCACTATGGATGTCCCCTGAGTCTCTGTCCAAGGTCTTCTTTTTTTCTCTTTCTGTATTCTTTCTGTTGGTGATCTTAATATCTTCCCTAGATCTAATCATGATCTCTATACACATGATTCCCAAACTCATTTAGCCCCAATCTTTCTCATGAATTTCAGTCCACATTACCAACTGCTTACTAGACATATTACCTTGGATGTCCTGTGGGTATCTCACACTCAGCATGTCCAAATCAGAGTTGAATATCTTTTCTACGCATTAAAAAATCTCTCCCTGGACTTCTTCAGTTCTCTTAATAGAACATCACCCTTCTAATCACCTAGGTTCACAATCTGACCCTCAACCTTGACCACCATGTTGAATCAGTTATTAAGTCTTGTCACATCTACCTCTATAATCTCTTATATCTCCATTTATATACTGCTACTCTAGTTCAGGGCAGCTAAGTGGGACAGTAGACAGAGTGCTAGATGGAGAGTCAGGAAAACTCATCTTCATGTGTTCAAATATGCCCTCCATATACGTAGCCGTGTGACCATGGGCAAATAATTAACCCTGTTTTCTTTAGTTTCCTCATCTGTAAAGTAAGAAGGAAATGGCAAACCACTCCAGTATCTTTCCCAAGAAAACCCCAAATGGGATCACAAAGAGTTGGACACATTTGAACAACACTCTAGTTTAGATGATGTAGATCTAATTTACACCCTCATCTTCTCTCACCTGAACTATTACAGTAGCTCCTAATTGATTTCCCTGCCTTTAACCTCTTTCACCAATCATCTTCAAGCAGTTGCCAAATCAATATTACTAAAGTACATGTCTGACCAGGTAACCATCACTTGATAAATCTTCAATAGTCCCCTATTGCCTCTAAGATAAAATGCAAATGTTTCAACCTATCATTTAAAGCCTTCCCCAATCTATTCTCCTACCTCTGTTTCTAGTTTTATTTCATTACTCCCTTTCATAACATTTCCATTCCACGAAACTGCCCTCCACTCTGTCTTTGCACATATAGTTCTGGATCCTAGTGATGCCCTTCCTTCTCACTTCCAGTTCAGGTATTAATGCCTACATATGCTTTTTCTGGTTTCCATTCCCACACTCTCTAAAAATTATTTATACTCATTTCTTCTTGAAATTACTTTGTATTTACTTATCCTATTTACTTCCCCCCACCCCATCCCATCCACACTCAGTAGAATTTAAGCTTCTTGAGGGCAAGTTTTGACACTTTTTCCAATTACCTAGCCTAGGTCCTGAACATTATAGATACTTAATAAATGCGTTGAATTGAATCAACTTACAAATAAATCTTTACCCTACATATGAAATGAAACTATAAAAGTCGTGTGTGTGTGTGTGCATGAGAGAGAGAGAGAGAGAGAGAGAGAGAGAGAGAGAGAGAGAGAGAGAGAGAGAGAGAGAGAGAGAGAAACTTTCCAAGGGTCAAACAGTTCCTAGTTGCCATAGTATTCAAACAATTTGGAATATCTTCACTGTTGGCAAATTTCACTCTTGGAAGGTGTTTAATTTTTGGAAGCAACCTAAATCTAAATGGAGCCAAATAAAATGAATTTAAGCTGATGATTAATCTGGAGAATACCGTTTTTGGTAATAAAATTTTAAAACACATGTACATATGTTGATTTACATTTTTGTTTCTCTTCTGGGTTCTATGGAGAGGTTTCTAAGAATATATTTTTTATCTCACCCTTGTATTCCTTGAGGGTACAGACTCGATATTACATAAATCTCCCCACTATCCACCACATGGGCATAAAGATTTGTGGAGTTGATACAGATATCAGGTCCTTGTTCTATCCCTATGATTGCCTAGTAGATTTGAAGGCTGAATTTGTCACCTATATGTCTCAGGTCCATTCTTTTGCTTGGAGTGATCACAGAAACCATCAGAATGCAAGATTCTCTGAGCTCAGATGTTTTGCTTTACAGAGCCTTCTTTGCCTTTGCAGTAACATCCACCCCAGCATCATTTTATCCCAGATCCACAAACCCAAACAGTAAGAAGGCATTTGCCAAAAGGAGTCCATTATGAAGTCTGTCCTTATCTAAGAAAAGATATTTGCAAATATTTTGAGACTGTTGGTATGCAGTGGGCTGCCAAGAACTAGTAAGCTCTGAAGGCTTTACTCCCCCTTTTCCTTGTAGTGGTAAAGGAGAGAGAAAACAAGACATAAATGTCTACCAAAAGCTTACTGCCTCACAGAAATGGATTTGCAAACAGTCTGCAAAGGAGGTGCAGAGTGCACAAACAGTGGGTCTCTAGAACCACTGATATCATGGTTAAAATTATATCTTGCATTTGAAAGAGTATGGAATAAAGCAACAGAGAGATGTATGGGGAGGAAGTCCTAAATTTATTGCACTGCTTTTGGACCGGGAGGAATAATGTTAGTGAAGATGATGGCAATGACTATTAACCACATTGACAAATAATGATGACACATTTCTAGGATATATTCAGATTTGTGATAATTCTATCATTCCCAGTCATTGAAGAGGAAACTGAGGCACAGCCAAATAAATATATTCATCTTAACTAATACTAAAATTTTGTCTAGGATGAATACCCTTTCTACAGTGGCATATTGACTTAAAGATAGTGGAATTTAGAACTGGGAAGGACCTTAGATAGCATTCAGTCTACACCTTTCATTTTATTTTCAATATATTGTATTTATTTCATTAAATATTTCCTAATTACTTGTAATAAAAATTTAGCATTCACTATTTTTTTAAATTTGGAGCTACAGATTGTGTCCCTCCCTCTCAGGGGCAGCTAGGTGATGCAGTGGATACAGCACCAGGGCAGGAGTCACGAGGACCTGAGTTCAAATCTCACCTCAGACATTTGACACTCACTAGCTGTGTGACCTTGAACAAGTCACAACTGCCTCATCCTGGGTCATCTCCACTCATCCTGATGAATATCTGGTCACTGGATTCAGATGACTCTGGAAGAGAAGTGAGACTGGTGACCTGCACAGCCCTCCCTCACTCAAAACAAAGTCAAGTGCAAGTCATGTCATTATTTCTCTGATGGCATGGTCTTCTTCAGCAATGACAGACAAACACACCCTCCCTCTCACCTTTCCACCATCCCTTGAGAAGACTATTAATATGATATCAGTTATACATGCAAAACATATTTCCCTATTAAACATGTTGAAAAAGAAAACACACAAAAGAAAAAGAAAGTTTTAAAAAAGTATGCTTCAATTTGCACTAAGAGTTCATCTCTGGAGAGAGATAGCATTTTTCATCATGGGTCCCTTGAAGTTATCTTAAATCATTGTCTTGATCAAAGTAGCTCAGTCTTTCACAGTTGATAATGGTTATAATATTAATGCTACTATGAATGATTTTCTCCTGATTCTGCTCACTTCATTTTGCATCAGTTCATAAAAGTCTTCTTTGTTTTTTCTGAAACTATCCTGCTTGTCATTTTTTTCAGCCCAGTAGTATTCCATCACAAATCATATGCAACAACTTCTTCAGCCATTCCCCAATTGATAGGCAGCCCTTCAATTTCCAATTCTTTGTCACCACAAAAAGAACTTACATAAATATTTTTATAGAAATAAGTCCTTTCCCCTTTTCTTTGATCTCCTTAGGAAACAAAGCTAGTAGTGGTATTTCTGGGTCAAAGGCTATGTAGTTTTATTACCTTTGTGCATAGTTCCAAATTTAGACCCCTTATTTTACAGAAGAGGCAACTAAATTTATGAAGGTCATACAGGTAAAAAAAGAGCAAAGGCAGTTTTCAGAACCAGATCCTTTGACTCCAAACCCAGCACTCTTTCCAATAAAACACAATGTGCTTTCCATGGACAGTGATCGCTCAGTAAAGTACACTGAGCCTAACCCCAACTCAATACTCAGTACACATAGCTATTGCTTATCAAATAAAATATCAACTCCTAAAGCATTCTTCACAATTTGTTTTCAGTTTAGCTTTCAGTTTCATCTCAGAGGGTGTATTGGAAAGATATGGGTTCATTATCAGTATAATTTTACATAATAGTAGTGATAAGGGACATCTTTGCTTCACCCCTGATTTTATTGGGAAGGCTTCTAGCTTATCTTCATTACAGATAATGCTTGCTGATGGTTTTAGATAAATAATACTTATTCTAAGAAAAGCTCTCTTATTCATATGCTTTCTATTCTAATAGGAATGAATGCTGTATTTTGTCAAAAGCTTTTTTTGTATTTATTAAGATAATTATATGATTTTTGTTGGTTTGCTATTGATGTGGTCAATTATATTGATAGTTTTCCTAATATTGAACTAGTCCTGCATTTCTGATATAAATCTCACCTGGTCATCGTGTATTACTTTTGTGATATATTGCTGTAATCTCCTTACTAGTATTTAGTTTAAAATTTTTGCATCAATTCATTAGGGAAATTGATCTATAGTTTTCTTTCTATGTTTTTACTCCTCTTATTTAGGTATACCATGCTCCATTCTCACTCCAGTGAGAAATACCTTTCATGTTGACCTTCCAAATTTTCTTAGGCTGGAAAATTGTTTCATCCTATTCTTTTGTTGTTTCTGTTGCTCCAGAATTTGTTTTGAGGCATTATTTAAAGGTTTTTTGGAGAGGAATTTGATAGAACTTAGTCAAGTCCCTGATTTTACTCCATCATTTTGGTTCCATCCCTGAGGAGTTTACATTTTAATCAGAAAAGACAAAAAAAAATGGTATGGTGGCCAGCAAAGGGTGTTATGGTCAGAAATATCACAGGAAAAGTGAGTGAGGCTATTATTTGTAATAGTAAATTATTTGATTTATCTTTTTCACAAATGATAACATAGAGTTGAATTCTCAGAGGCAGTATGGCATAATGGATAGCGTTGACCTCAATGCCAGGAAGACCTGGGTTTAAATCTCACCTCTGACACATATTGGTTATATAACTCTGGGTAAGTCACTTACCTTTTGGTAGCCCAGGCAACTCCCTAAAAGACTACATATTTCAGAGAAATGCTGACTTCCATTGATAGAGGGAATTTCTTAACCTGGGAATTTCTACTTTCTACTCTATCCCTATTCCAGAATTTTAAGTGGACAGCTGGTTGAGGCCAGAGTGGGAGGCAGGGATTGGAGGGTGGGGAGGGAGAGAGGGAGACAGGACAGGGAGGTAGAGACCCATGGTAGCATGAGGAAGGAAAATAAGATTCCCAAATAATGAACATAACCCAGAACAAAGCTGTGAAAGTCCCAGTCCACTTTCCTCCTGACTCTAGTCAAGAAAGAGAAGGAGAAAATAAAGCAAAAGATAAAAATGTTATCTCTTGACAAGTTATAACATCTTCCCAACTTATTAGAAGAGAAAAGTTAATAAATTAAAACGAGCATATCTTGTTATCTTGTCACAAGAAGGTGATTTCCATTTTTCCCTTAATATATATTTTTTTTATCTGACAGATGAGCAAATCTAAAGACTTCATTTTAAATTAATACTGTCTTCCAGGATGACATAAGGTTGGAGAGACTTCATTTACCTAACCCAGTAAATCACAGTATTTTAGGACTGGAGGGGGCATCATCTTTTACAGAAAATGAAACTGAGTCTCAGAGAGGCAAAACAACTTGGTCTACAGAGAAACCAGCATTTTAAAATACAGACCTTTTGACTCCAAATCTAATATATGCTCATATTCTTTTTTATTTCTTCTCTTAGAGTAGCCATTCTGTTTGTGTCACACACAAAAAAGGTAAGACCTGGGAGAAGAAAGCAACCTAGCTTTATTGGAGTCTGATTTCCAAATAAACCCTAACTCAAGCTCCTATGTAGCAGAGTGGAGCAAGTACAGAGAATAAAAGCAGCTCTTGTCAGTCAATGAACCTTTATTAGACACCAACGATGTGCCAGGTAGGGAAACAAAGAAAAGCAAAAGACAATCCCTGTCCTCAAGGATCTCACAGTCTAGTTGGGGAGACAACATGAAAACAACTATATACATACAAAAGATAAACAAGTTAAATTGTAAACAATCAAAAGATGAAAGGCACCAAAAAGTAAGACAGCTTGGGAAAAGATTTCCTGTAGAAGGTGGGATTTTAGCTAGAACTTGAAGGAAACCTGGAGGTAGAGATGAGGAGAAAGAGCATTCTAGGCATTGGGGATCGTCAAAGAAAATGCCCAGAGTCTAGAGATGGAATGTTTTGCTCCAGGAACAGCAGGGAGGTCAGAGCCACTGTGTTGTACAATGTATGGGGAGGGGGTGGTATAAAGTAGACACTGGAAAGGTGGGAGGATGTAGGTTTTGACAGAGACTCTTCCATTTGATCCTGGAGGTGATGGTGTGTGAGGAAGGGGATGACATATCAGATATATGTTTAAGGAAAATCACTTTGACATGAGGGAAGGATGAGCTGGAATGGGGAGAGATTTTTAGCAGGGAGACCAAGAAGCAGTTATAATATCTACCAGGCCTGTTCTCATATCTCTTGCTGCTGAGTGTCATCACCATGCCTTCGTATCTTAAGTCTGGAGTCCAATGGCAAAAGTCAACCAATTTTTACATAGCACTTATCATATGATCTTTTTCTGTAATATAAAAGCTCACAGCTATTTGGGGGTCTCCTCCCAAAAACCAAGTGAGGCAAGTATAATTATCTTAATTTTACAGATGAAACTAAGGCTTAGAGAGGCTGAGTCAGAGATAACACCTTCCAAATGAGTTAGGTTGCCCAATGAGTAGAGCACTGGCCCTGGAGTCAGGAGGACCTGAATTCAAGTCCAACCTAAGATACTTGACACACTTAATAGCTGTGTGACCCTGGGCAAATCACTGAACCCCAATTGCCTTTCCTTCCCCTCTCCCAAAAAAAAAAAAAAGTAATCCTATTTCTGCCCCTACATTCTTGCCTCCTCCTACCACCTCATTTCATTTACATTTTTCTCTCTTAATTGCTTTTGTGGTCAAGAACTTTCCATTTCTGTTCAATTCAATTAAGCTAGAATTTTTTCATCCCCTATAGTATACTGAATACTAAGCTAGACTGAGTAAAAATTCCACAAGGGGATGAGGGTGGAGCTGAGAAGGAAAAGCAGGGCTGTTGTTTGTCTTTTGTTCTCAGAGGACTGTGTGTTTGTCCTTCATTATCCAAAGAAGACCATGCCATCAGAGAAATGATGGCATGACTTGCACTTGACTTTGTTTTGAGTGAGAGAGGTCATCAGCCTCACTTCTCCTCCAGAGCCATCTGAATCCAGTGACCAGATCATCAGGACGACTGGAGATGACTCAGGATGAGGCAATTGGGTATAAATGATTTGCCCAAGGTCACACAGCTAGTGAGTGTCAAGTGTCTGAGGTGAGATTTGAACTCAGGTCTTCCTAATTCCTGCACTGGTGCTCTATCTGTTGCACCACCTAGCTGCCCCCATTAGTCTCAGAGGACTAATGACTTCAGGAAGGTAATGCCTTGACTTGCAAGCAAACTGGATTTAAGTGAGGCAGGACTGTGCAAAGTCACAGGCCTCACTTTCTCCTCTGGAGCTATATGGGTCCAGTGGTAAGATATAGATCAGGATGACTGGAGAGGGTTCTGGATGCAGTGGAAGATTTTGGCTCTTTTAAGCTAAGATCTTTCCCAGGTCTCAGTCTGTCTGAGGCAGCACCCATTCAGTGATTAGGCATAGGGAGTAAGAAAGTAAAGGTATAAAGATAGCAAAGTACTAGATGTTTCTAGGAGTGTGACATATGAGGATCCACTGAAGGTCAGTCAATAAGCATTTATTAAATGCCAAGTGTATGTCAGGCATTGTGAAAAGTTCTGGGGTTACAATGGAAAGCATAGAATAGTCTCTGCCCTCAAAGAGCTCACAATCTAATGTGAGAGAAAATAAGCAAAGAAATACAAATGAATAAGCTATATACAGGATAAATAGGAAATTATTACAGGTGAAATTGATATAATTAAGAAGAATTGGGAAAAAACTTTCTGTGGAAAGTGGGATTCTCATTGGAGTTTAAAGGCAGTCAAGAAAACTGAGAGAGACAGAAAGACAGACAGAGAGACAGACAGAGAGGCAGAGAGAGACAGACAGAGAGACAGAGAGAGACAGAGAGAGACAGAGAGAGCATTAGAGCATTCCAGGCATGGAAGACAGAGGAAAATTCCTACAGTCAAGAGTTGGAATGTCTTGTTTAAGACTAAGAAGGAGTCCAGGAAGAGTATGTCTCTTGGGAGTAAGGCACAAGAAGATTGGGTAGGTAGGAGAGAGGTAGGTTATTATAAAGAGCTTTAAATGCCAAATAGAGAACTTTGAATTTGATCCTAGAGGTGATTTTTAGTTGCTTTTCAGTCATATCCAACTCTTTGTGATGCCATTTGGCGTTTTCTTGGCAAGGTACTGGAGTGGTTTGCCATTTTCTTCTCCAACTCATTTTAGAGATGAGAAGACTGAGACAAACAGGGTTAAGCAACCTACCCGGGGAAACACAGGTAATAAGTGTGTCTGAAGCCAGATTTGAACTTGGGAAGATGAGTCCTACTGGCTCTGGGCCTGGCACTCCATCCGCTATACCACCTACCTAGAGATAATAAGTAACCACTAGAGTTTATTTAGTGGGGGTGACATGGTCTGGTCTGTGCCTTAAGAAAATCAATTTGGTGGCCGAATGGAGGATAAATTGGAGTAGAAAAAGACTTGAGGCAATTAGATTTACCAGAAGGCTATTACAATAGTCAGGGGTGAGGTAATGGGGGCTTGCACCAAAGTAGTGGCAGACTCAGAGGAGAGAAAGGGGTATATACAAGAAATTTTACAAAGGTGAAATTCACAGGGCTGGGCAACAAATTGGATATGAAGGGTGAGAGATAGGTGATGAAAATGGTGCCCAGGATGGGAGTCTGGGAGACTAGAAGGACCATGGTGCCCTCCCCAGTAATAGGCAAGTTTGGAAGGTGGTAGGGCTTGAGGGGGAAGATAAATTTACTGTTGGACATATTGGTTTAAGATGACTACTAGAGATCCAGTTCAAGATGTGTAAAAAGCTGCTAAATATACTGAGAATAGAGGTCAGCATTCAGGTTATGGCTGGATAGGTAGATCTGTGAATCTAGAATTGTGAAACATAGAAATGATAATTAAATTCATGGGAGTTGATGAGATCACCATGCAAAGTAGTACAGAGGGAGAAGAGATGAGAAAATGCTTGCCAGGCAGATAGATTGGATAGCTAGATAAATAATAACAAGGCATACTTACTTTTTTTTAATAATAAAAATTTATTTATTTAACTTTTTACATTCATTTTCACAAAATTTTGGGTTCCAAATTTTCTCCCCATTTATCCCCTACCCCTACCCCAATACACCAAGCATTCTAATCTTCCCAATCTACCAATCTACCCTCTCTTCTATCATCCCTCCCTTCTCTTGTCCCCATCTTCTCTTTTGTCCTGTAGGGCCAGATGACTTTCTATTCCCCATTAACTGTATTTCTTATTTCCTAGTAGCAACAACAATACTAAACAATTGTTCCTAAAACTTTGAGTTCCAACTTCTCCCCATCCCACCCTCCCCACCCATTCCCTTTGGGAACCCAATACAGGCCATATCTGTGTAGTTTTGCAAATGACTTCGATAATAGTTGTGTTGTGTAAGACTAACTATATTTCCCTCCATCCTATCCTGCCCCCCCATTGTTTCTATTCTGTCTTTTGATCCTGTCCCTGCCCAAGAGTGTTGACTTCAAATTGCTCCCTCCTCCCATTGCCTTCCCTACCATTATCTCCCACCTTTGCTTATCTCCTTCTCCCCCACTTTCCTGTATTGTAAGATGGGTTTTCATACCAAAATGAGTGTGCATTTTATTCCTTCCTTTAGTCGAATGTGATGAGGGTAAACTTCTTGGTTTTTTCTCAGCTCTCCTCTTCTTCCCTCCACTAAAAAGTCTCCTGCTTGCCTCTTGAATGAGATATAATTTACCCCATTCCATTTCACCCTCTTTCCTCCCACTACATTTCTCTCTCACCATTTACCTTAATTTCTTTTAAGATATGGTCCCATCCTATTCAATTCACTCTGTGCTCTCTGTCTCTGTATATGTGTGCATGTGTGTATGTGTGTGTGCGTGCACATGTGTACATGTGTGTGTATGTATGTGTGTATGTGTGTGTGTGGTCCCACCAACTACCCAGATACTGAAAAGTTTTAAGAGTTACAAATATTGTCTTTCCAAGTAGGAATGTAAACACTTCACTTTTGGTAAGTCCCTTATGACTTCTCCTTGCTGTTTACTTTTTCATGCTTCTTCTCATTCTTGTGTTTGAAAGTCAAATTTTCTTTTCAGCTCTGGTCTTTTCATCAAGAATGCTTGAAAGTCCTCTGTTTCATTGAAATACCATATTTTCCCCTGAAGTATTATACTCAGTTTTGCTGGGTAGGTGATTCTTGGTTTGAGTCCTAGTTCCTTTGACTTCTGGAATATCCTATTCCATGCCCTTTGATCCCTTAATGTAGAAGCTGCTAGATCTTCAGTTATCCTGATTGTATTTCCACAATACTGGAATTGTTTCTTTCTAGCTGCTTGCAATATTTTCTCCTTGACCTGGGAATTCTGGAATTTGGCCACAATGTTCCTAGGAGTTTCTCTTTTTGGATCTCTTTCAGGCGGTGATCGATGGGCCATCTCCCAGGCTCAGTTCCCTCAGGGGGTTTATGCAAAGACCTTCTGTAATGGAGCTCCTGTCTGCTCGGGTAGTCCCAGGCCACCGCTGCCTCTGCCACTCCCTCTGCCGCTGCCTCCCGAGGGGGCCTGAGTCACGGAGACAGCCCGCTCCCCTCTCGGCCAGCTCAGACATCTCTCTCACTGACCTGTAGCGTCTGTGGGCGGAGGGACCTTCGCGGCCGCCAGAGGTTTCATCCCTGAAGCCTCCTAGGATCTGCTCCTCTGGGGCCGTGCGGCCAGGGCAGCACAGGGGTGGATTCCGCTTTCCGGAGCATGACGGACCCCTGGGGACGGCTCTCCAGGGCTCTCTGGAATGGAAATCTTTTCCACTGTGTCTCTGCGCATCTTGCAGTGCACCAGAATTTGTGGGGGTTCTTCTTGCAGGAAATGTATGGGCTGTGGGTTCAGAGCTAGCATACGTGAGTCTTTCTACTCCACCATCTTGGCTCCACCAAGGCATACTTACTTTAGAGAGCTAGATGAGGCAATGGATAGAGTGCTGGGCCTAAAGCAAGGAAGACTCCCCTTCATGAGTTCAATTCTGGACTCAGATTCTTATTGGCTATGTCACCCTGGGTGCCTCATTTAAGGTTCTGACTTTGACCAGATACTCCACTCTCTTTGCCATGAAACACCCAAATGTGATCACAAAGAGTTGGACACAACTGAAATGACTTAACAACCCCTCCCTGCCCCCCACTATTAATTCTTTTCATCAGGACCTGGTGGATATTCAGTGATATAACAGCATCCTCTACATTTTTAAGTTTCTCTTGATTTCATGGTTTCACCAGTATTTCTTGTTTCCAGTAACTATCCTGAACTGAAAAATAATGTGATTTTTTTTTCAAATATTTGAAAGCAGTATGGAGTACTGTCAAAATGGTTCCATTTGGACTCAAGAGACTTGAGGTCAAATTCTAATCCCTGCCGTGTACTTTGTGACCTTGATAGCATTACTTAACTTCTCTGGGCCTCAGTATCCTCATCTGTAAAATAGTGAGGTTGATTCAGATGGCTTTCTTCCAAGCTCTAAATTTGCTTCTTAGCTCCTAAGGAAATTTTGAAATAGGGCATTTCAAAATTGCTTCCCTTGCCTACCCCCAACCCCCAATCACACAGCCCTTCATGTTGGGGTTTCAGCACACAATGTTCTGGCAGATGGGGACTGGCAATGCTTGTTTCTAGCATCCGTTGTTTGCCATTGTGCACATGGTGACCATGAACAACATCACTGCTCATCCTTACTGTGGAGCCTCAGGGGCTCAGAGTTCCCTCTTCTCCTTTTCTGTATCACATTCTTCTTTTCTCCAGCCTCTTCACACCTCTTTAGATTGCCCTCCACTTTATCTCAGAAACCAAGAGTTTGCTCATGGATATACAAGTTGGTTAGGAGTTGACAAGTGAGATTGAAGACTCTTCCTGACTCCATTCTGGATGGACTCTGCAGATGTGTGCATCACCAAACTTCAGATGCCAGTTCTAACCCCCATGGGTGCATTTTCTTGGAAAAGATGTTATAAATTGTATAGCGGAGAGAGGGGGAAAGAAAGAGTGAGGGTCTGGGCTAGTGATTCCCTGGGATCCAGTCACATTTCAGTCATCTTGAACCCACACTGGTAGATTGCTCCTCCATCTAAACACTGCCTGAGAAAATAGTGTCTTCTATGCTATTAGATACAAAAGAATAGAAACTCACTACACCTCGATTTCTTTACCTAAAAACAGGAATAATAATACTTGTAAAACCACTCTCACCAAGTTGTTATGATAAAAACTTATTTGGAAGCTTTATCTGTCATGGGAATATAACTTGTTACATTATATGATCATGTTATACATTCCACTATTATATATAGTAGGGTTTGTCCCATGGAGCAGATGGGGATGGTCCTTGCCTTGGCCCCTTTGGGTGGGCCATGGGAGCTCTGGACCTTCAGTAATAATCACAGCAATAGAACAGTGAGAGCACTTATAGAGAACCTTAAGGTTTGAAAAGCACTTTGCATGTCATCCATCTGATCCTCATTACCACTCTGTGAGGTAGGTAATGTTGTTATCCTCATTTCTTAGGGGAGGAAAGTGAGGCTGAGGGGAGCTATGTGATTTCTCCAGACTCACACAGTTAGTGTCTAAGAAAAAAATCTGAACTTCAGATTTTCCTGACTCCAAGATCAATAGTCTAACCACTGGGCCAAGGGCGGGGAACTTGTGGCCTCTAGGCCACATGTGGCTTTCTAGGTCCTTGGGTGTGGCCTTTTGACTGAGTCCAAGTCTTACCAATAAGTCTTACTTATTAAGCGGATTTGTTCTGTGGAATTTGGATTCAGTTAAAGAGCTGCCCTTGAGGACCTAGAGAACCACACGTGGCTGCAAGGTCACAGGTTCCCCACCCCTGCCCTGGGCCCTTGCAATTCCTTTGAAACTGGCAAGGATGATATGTCAGAGAGGAATGGTGACCAACCTGGGAAGAACAGTCTAATTTGAGGACTGTAAGTCTGACTGAAACTCTGACTCTTTTTCAAAGCCTGAAGGGTGGTTGCCAGTTTCTTCCAAAGAGCTTCTTTATTGAGAAGCAGCCAAGAACCATTGGCTTTCTCAAGGGACCAAAAACATGTGACACCCTGGAAGTAGTTGAAGAGCAGATTCATCTTCCAAGAGATGCCCTCTCTCAGATATAATAATAAGTAGCATAGTGGATAGAATGTTGAACTTGGACTCAGGAAGATGTGGGTTCAAATCCTACCTCAGATTTATTAACTATGTGACCACCATAAGTAAATCAATTGACCTTTCTAATATTTAGGCAGCTCCCTAAGATGTGTCTGAGAAACTATAGACAGGATGAAATAATGCTGGTGGAGGGAATTCCCACACTCAAGAAATCACAGATCTTTTGTAAGATTGATGTATTGTTCTCTGCACAACACTCTAGTTAGCTGAAGGGCCCCATCTGCTATGTCCATTCTTTGAATGCAAATGTAATGGACCAAAGAGGACATAACCCAGGGGACTGAGACTCCAGCAATCAGTCAAATGAGCATTCTTTTAGTGTCAACTATCCATCATGCATCGGGTTGAATTCTGTGAGAAATAGCTAAAATTAGAAAATGTGGTGCATGCTGATAAGGAACTTATAGTCTAAGTGAGAAGACCAATTCAACAGTTCACAGTGACACATGCCCACAAAATCCAACAAGTACTCATGACTCAGGAGAAGGGTCAAGAAGAGAAAAAATGGGTGGCCTAGCATTGAGGACAGTGGGAGATTGAATACTATAATAAGGAAACTGCATCCTTACAAAGTATCTAGGATTTGTAAGGCATTTCCCCCATGGCAACCTGATGATGTAGATAAGGAAGTATCAACATCCCTATTTTACATATTAGGAAACTGATGCCCCAAAAGGTTCTATGACTTGCCCAAAGCAGTAAATAGCAGATTTAAGATTTGAACCCATGTCATTTAGTTCCAAGGCTAGCACACTTCCAACACTATGCTGTGCATACTTATTGGTAGCTACACAGCCTTAAGGGGAAGGAGGCATTAAGCCCTCCCTGGATTGAGGAAAGGGAAAGGCCAGAACTTAATAGTTGACTAAACTTATTCAAAGAACAATGAAAGAGAATGTAACAGAAGTCAGTGTAGCAAATGACTTAGATTCCAGTTTTTCTACAAGACCTTTGCAAACCAAAGATCAAAGAATTATGAACTGGAAAGGACAATAAAGCCTATTTCCTCGGCAGCAAGATGGCTCCATAGATAAAATGATGGACTTAGATTAAGGATGACCTGAGTTCAACTCTAGCCTCAGATACTTACTAGCTGTCTGACTTTAAGTAAGTCATTTAAAAAAAAAATATCTCTGTGCCTCAGTTTCCTCCTCTGTAAAAATACAGATAATAAGCACCAGGAGTGTTGTGAGGATAAAATGATATTGTATTTGTAAGGTGCTTTCAGACCTTAAAATACTAGCTATTTAATCCAACTCTCTTATAGTAAAAATGAGGAAATTTTGGTCTGACTTTGGACAAGTGACCAAACTGAGATTTCATATGGGGTTTCCTGACTTTCAACCCAGGGCTCTTTCCATTATATGGCATTGCCTTACACAACCAAGAGGAATTTAGTCTCTCTAAGTTCTGACTGTCAACACCTCTCATGTACCAACTGGGAAACATCTTGAATGGTTAGTCATCTTTTCATATGTCTGTATTTCCTGATTCCTCAACTAAACTAGAAGTTCCTTGAGGGCAAAGACACTATTCTTCTTTATTTCCCTCACTACAATTGGAGAAGTGCACTATATCAAGTAGGTAACGGATAAAGCTAAGTACAATGAGGTAAAATCTCATCATCTCTTCTTGAACCAGGACACCAGAAACCAGGTGGCCCCAAATTATTTATCAGAGATGATGAGCACCAGTTCACTTCAACTGACATGCATTTACTAAATACCTACTAAGGACTAGGCATAGGAGATAAAAATCAAAAATGAAAACAGTCCCTGCCTTCAAGGATCTTACATTTCTATTGGAGTTAAGGGGAAATAATTTTGGGAGAGGACTAACAATTGGAAAGAATGAACAAAAAAGCATTTCTTAAGTACTTACTATGAGAGGATTGGGAAAGGCCTCAAGTAAGAAATAACATTCGGAAAAAGGCTAAGGACTCTGAGATATGGAAGGAACAAGGAAGAACTTAGGTATGGGACACAGCCTGTGCAAAAGCCTGGTGGTGGGAGATAAAAATGCCATGTAAAAACAACTTTGGTTTCAAAGTAGAGAATAATGAGGAGAAATGGGAAATAAGTCATTTATCCAAAATAGTCCAATACTTCCTCCTCATATACACACATAAATATACTAGTTTCTATGAAACTTACTTCCAAGATTCCAAGAGTCCAGCAAAGGGGATAGGGGAGGGGACTCTCCCTCCCTTCCCTATACTCCTCCTCTCACTGTATTAATCAAACCTTCTTCTATGGGGCCAGAGCTCAGGCCTCAACCTGTCCCCTTCAGTGAGAATGAAGACTGGCTTTGAATGCAACAAGAGTTCCCTGAAGCTTGAAGCGTTCAATTTTACTTCACCATGGCCCCCAGTATAATCCATTGAAAGGGCGCTGTCCTTCAGGCCTTTCAGCTGGGCTGACAGCTGCCCGCTGATTAATTGACAGGTTAAAAAGATTGATTCCACATGTCAGAGTTGTAACCCTGCCAGTACAATACAGCTGTCAATTGGGCTGTAAAACAGACGCTTACATTAGCAGTCCTGACAGCAGCCGCACACCAACACATGCACCTGCCTTTATGGAGAGCCGAAACACAGCAGCCGTGCAAAGATTAATCATCTTGAAAGCAGCGCTGGAAGATCAAATAAATGTTTCTGCAGTGGCAAGAGTGGTAATGGTGCTGCTTTGGCATGCGCTTCTCCTGCAGATGGTGCCCGGTGGGCATGCCGAGAATGGCATTGGGACCAGGGTGTGGCTCCAGCAGTTGTCTTTGGTTGCAGAATGAATAGCAAGGCAGAAGTCCTCCAGACATACACTCAGAAGAAATTCCCATCATGCAACTTACTGGAAGAACTCACCTCTTTGCACAAGAATCCATACCCTCAAAGCCACCAATTCATAAGAAGACAGGCAAGTGAAAAATTATCAGCATGCCATAAAACAGTCTTTAAAAACTCGCCCAGATGTGCAATTTGAATGTGTGCATCTCCATCCTGACACACACCACCCAAATGAAACATGAGCATGGTAGAAAGAAGAAGATTCTTTCAAGGACTGGGAGACATCTATTTAAAGACACGCTTCAACCAGAAAACATATTGGGGTGTTTAGAGAAGAAAAATGTGCCAAGATTTTTGAAGTTATTTATGAAGCATTTCCATTCCCAATAGTGACACTTCAAATGAGAATTATCCCCACATATTTATAATGTGCAGTTAATGCCCAATATCAGAAAGATAGAGAGGCAGATAGATGGATGGACAGACAGATAAACAATGGATAGCTACATATATGCACAGACAGAGACCGAGACAGACAGAGACAGAAAGACAGAGAGACAGAGGCTGAGAGATGGATGAATGATAGGTAGTTTGGCAGCTACATACATGCATAGACAGAAAGACAGAGATAGACAGATGAGATAGCTTGGGCATCTAATGCCCAATATCAGATAGATTAGGATGAATAGACAGATAGAGATGGATGAATGATAGGTAGGTAGGCAGCCTACATACATGCATAAACAGACAGATGGATAGATAGACAGACAGACCGACAGAGATAGATAGAATGATAGATAGACAGATAGATGGATAACATACATATACACACACAGCTCTTGAAGGAAGCAATAGGTGATGTGATTCACCTGTCTAGGTCAGTTCTTGTTTTCTCTAATTTGGTTCAGTTTTTTATTTTGATCTGTACTTTTATCAATGTAGGTAACTCCTGGAGTGGAAAGTCCTTCCCTTAATGCAGAAACTCATCTATAACTTACAGTCTTAGCTGTCTGAAACACTGAGACGGTTAAGCGATTTGTCCAGTCACACAATCCACCTGGATTTGAACCCAAGTCTCCTTGATTCCAAGAGCAGCCCACTATTCACAACACCATGCCATTATTATGCAGATATATATTGATATATCTATTTTGTACTTGCATTGATATATCACAATGTACTTTCATGTAGTATACACAAATTTCTAAACTCATTTTCTGCCCAAAGCCTTCCCTTTGGCCAGACCTATTGCTAGGGACTTGCTGAAGATACTATTTTGCGTAAATATGGCTTTCTCCAGCTGTCTATGAATCCCCTAAGTCTTTAACTACTGATGAAAAAAGATCTTTCAGTTAATTAAATTAGATATTCCCTGCACTAAATTCAGATAGCAACTTCTCTACCCCTTGACATCCTATGATTTCCTTGCCTGTATTTTCTCATATGTCCTCCATAGAGCATCTACAAACCTTCTAGAGGCCTTCCCATGATTCTGTTAGGATATCTATCTCATATCACTTGGGTTGTCCACCTCTCATCTCTATTATCTGCTACATCATTGGCTGTCCTTATTATTTAGTCACATATAGTGCTTGATAATATTTATACTCCTTTCCTTGCCTTCAAATCATCATAGCTAACACACTATATCGCTGGTTTATAACCACTATGAATGTTCCCATTGTCCTCTTGTTGTCATTTTATTCCTTCTATGTATTGTAAGCTCCTTCAAGGCAAGCACCATTACTTTATTTCACCTTTGTAGCCTGAGCCCCACAGCACAGTGTATTACATGTAATAAATGTACCTAATAAATATCTGTTAAATTGAATGGAAATCATATTGTCCTAAGATTTGCAAAAACAAAAAACCAAGACATAAGTTTTTCAATGAAGGCAAGTTTAGTAATTTTTTTAATTGGGCAAAATAGGTATTTGGCAGTGAGACAGAAGACAGTGTGGAAGAAAATGTAGTCAGTGGTCTACCAAGAAGATGTTGGAGGGGGTGGTAGTGTGCACGGAACCTAGTCTGACCATCTCTACAGGCACTGCCACCTTTTCTTCTTCCTCCGTGTCTCTCTCTCTCTCTCTCTCTCTCTCTCTCTCTCTCTCTCTCTCTCTCTCTCTCTCTCTCTCTCTCTCTCTCTCTCTCTCTCTCTCTCTCTCTCTCTCTCTCCCCTCTGCTTCCACCCCCTCCCTCTGCAGTCTACATAGGGAAAAAGCTAATAGAACATGTATCCTCCCCATGGCAGTTCTGGAGGCAAAGCCCCAGTCACCCTATCCAAATCACTTCTCTGACTAAGAATGGCAAACAGTTTGAGATCAGAAAAAATATTGGCCATTTCTCCCAAGGGAGTCCTGCTCAGTCTTCTTGCTACCTCTCAGTTCTGGGCCTACTCATCATCTAGCTTCAACATCATCCAAAACAAACATACTGATACACCACTTCAGTGGGTCCTCCCTAGCAGCTGTCCCAATCTGGACAGTGTACCTTTTCATCCACTTTCTTCTTCCAGTGTGCATAGGCTATGCACACATCATTGTATATTACAATGAGAAAATTTTGTGGTATTCCATGGCCCAGGATTATTATAATGGTATCTTATATATAGTCCTAAGGAAAGAGAGATTCCCTGTTGATGATAAGATTCTCCAAAAATTTCTTTTGGCAGACAACCTGTCTCAGGACATTAGCAAACACTTTTGACAAATGTACAATTCCCTGTTTAACAGTAATTCACTGAATTCTACTAGCCACATAAGAAATCACTCTCTTTGCAGAATCACAGGCTCTCACAGTTGAAAGTGACTTCAGAGGCCATCTGATTGGGTGTCATAGTGGATAGGGCACTGGACCTGGATCAGGAAGTTGTTCAATAGTTTTGGTCATGAGTGACTCTTCATGACCCCACTGAGATTTTCTAGGCAAAGATGCTGGAGTGGTTTGCCATTTCCTTCTCCAGCTCATTTTGCAGATGAGGAAACTGAGGCACACTGGGTTAAGTGACTTGCCCAGGATCATACAACTAATAAGTATCTGAGTCCAGATTTAAAATCAGGAAGACGACTCCTTCTGACTCTAGGTCCGGCACTCTATCCATTGTGCCACCTAACTGCAGGCTCAGATGCTTACTAGCTATATAACTCTGGGCAAGTCACTTAACTTCTGTCTGCCTCAATATCTTCATCTATTAAAAAGGGGATAATAATAGCACTTACTTCCAAAGGTTGGTGTGAGGAAAATATTGAATTAATATTTGTAAAATGTTTTGCAAACCTTAAAGTACTATATAAATGCTAGACTATTATTACTCTAACTTGTACATTGCAGTTATATTCTATCTTTATTGAGAGAAACTACAAAGAAATATATGTGATCCCTGGGCCCAAAGGTCTCATGATTCCACTGGAGAAGTGGGACATAGGTGTAAAAAGAGAATTAGCAATACAAGTTTGCCCTACTAAGTGCCAAAAGACAGACAAGTGGAATGTCTCTGCCTGATAGAATCCTTACTTTCCCCAGGACTACCCTTCTACAGGAAGCCTGTCCCAAGCTCCTAGTTCTCTCCTTTCCAAACTACGATGAATCTATTTTCTGTTTATTCTAAATATACTTCTATGTGTACCTGTTGACTCTCCTGTTGACTGATAGAATATTATCTCATGGAAGGCAGACAGTACTCTAATTTTAGCTGTAATGATTCCTAGGATGTAGTAGGTGCTTAACAAATGCTTGTTGTTTCATGGATTGCCCATCTGTGGATTTCAGACCCAGTCTGTGGGAATGTATAGAGTTATTGCAAAAAGCCTCCACCTGATAGTATATTTTCTTAACCAGCCAATACTAATTATGCAATCACTGTCATACTAGGAGGGGAAGTCAATAATACTGTTTTGATGGGTCGGTTGGTCTAAACAATTCCATGAAGAAAAGCCTCTGATCTCTTTCATTTGTTTACTCTTTCCAACACTTTAGTCCTTCCATGAACTTATGCAAAGTGAAATCAACAGAACCAGAAAAATACTATCCCAATGACAAATACAACCTGTAAATGGGGAAAACAACCACCACAAAATAATCAAAATTACATGCTGAGAAAACTGAAAGAAAAAGTGTTTCCACAAAGGACAGACCTAAGAATCTTCTCCAAGTTCTTTGAAGCAGTGTATGTGTTTAGGGATGGGCAGGGAACATCCCATCTAATATTAATCTATACATTATATATGGCAGATATATAAGTATAAAGTTGTGTATATATACATAAGTATAAGTTTTAACCATTTTTTTCTACTGTGGCTCTTTTTCTTTTTAAAAAAATTCTTTGCTCTCTGGAACAGGAGTAGAGGAGAATGGTGAACCTAGGTAACATTAAAACAAAATGCATCAAAATCTATTGAGGAAAAAACTTAAAAAGTAGAAAAATATTTTAATCCTTCAAGGATGTGGAATATCAAAAATGTGAATCCTCCTTCCATTGACCCACAGTGTAACTTCTCTGCAACTTATTAGAGAGTCTCTCCAGAGTCCCTATGGAAGAAAATGTTATCACCCTGCAGCCAACCTCATAAGAAGCCTCTTAACACCTTTATCATTGATTGATATCAAATGTTTATCACTATACAGAGAGTTCAATGACACAAGACCCAGTCCTTCCTAACTAGGAATCTCACATGAAAGGAAAGGCTGTAGTCAAGGTGATTATTTAATTCCAAAAGCCTGAGGAGGAAAGAGAGTCTCATGATCATGCTTTAACCTCAGTATGGGCAGGGAAGCAATCATACATAGTCATACTATATATACTAGTTGGCATAGAAGAGCCTAAAATGTGATCTTGGCTACATCAGGAGATGCATGGCTTTCAGGAACAGAGAGGTGATAGCCCCAATATACTCTCCTTGCATCAGTCATTATCTGTAGTAATGAGTTCTGGAAACCATTGGATAAGCTGGAGAGGGACCAAGGGAGAGCAAGTGGGATAGTGAAAGGTGTTGAGTTTGTGACATGAGAACTGATTGAAGGAAGTAGACAAGGCAACTTGTCTTCAAGTACCTAAAGAACTTTCACCTGGAAGACGGATTAGATTCACTGTGTTTTACTCTAAAGAACAGAAAGTAAAACAATAGGTAGAAGTTACAAACAGATCAGGGTAAGCTTGATTATCAGGAAAAACATCCTAAGAATTTGAACTATCCAAAAAATGGAATGACTCTCATTAAGAGATGGTGGGTTCCTTCCTTGGAAGCTTTCAGGCAAAAGCTGGAGAACCACTTGTTGGGAATGTTATAGTGGCACATTGTTTCACATGAGAATTGAATTAGATAGGTGCTGAGATTCCATCTATCTTTCAGATTCTGAGAGAGTAATAGTTCATAAATGCTCCTATTTCTATAGCGCTGTGAGACTTGTAAAGTTTTCTCTTACAACTTTATCATGTAAATCGCATGGTTATCATCCTCATCATACAGATTAGGAAACTGAAGCTCAGAGAGTTTAAATAATTTGCCCAAGTTCGCACAACTACTGAGTGTTAGTGCTAGGATTTAAACACCAACTTTATAAATCTAAAGCAAACATTCTTTTCATCATATATCATATTCATAGGCCAGGAACAGACTAGCCTAAGTATGGTGAGTTGGAAACAAATTTAAACTTCTGCCATTTGATACTTCTCATGGGTTATTTTGCCTCAACTATTCCAGAGCCATTGAGTTCCGTTAGGCACCCTTGGTACATGGATGTGGGTACTCATAAAGAAGCTTTCCCTGCCTCTACTTTGATCATACACATATACATCAGCTAAAGTCAATTCCCCCAACCACTGAAGGAAGCATTATTTTCAGAAATGGGCAAGCTGCCCCTTTGGATAGGTGGCCCTAAAGCAAGCTGGTTTAGAGACCCAAAATTGCCTTTGCCACAAGTTGCCTCAAAGCTTTTATGGTGAGGTTCAATACAGATATACAGATCAATTATCTTAAAAGCAGCATGAAGGCCCAGCAAATATTTCCAGCTTTAAACAGGTTTATTTCCATCTGCACTTATCTGTGCTATTTAAACTCCATTGCTTGCAGTTAATCTTATGTAATGCAGCATAAGAGGGCTTATTTACTTTCTAATGACATCAATTGGCCATAAATATTAGACATCCAAGGTTCGTTGAAGCTGTGGGGACAGTTTTCCATTCCGACTTGACATTTGACTATTTACAAAGCTTCCCTTTCTGTTTGCTCTTCTGTGACTCACTTATCGGCTGTCATAGGTCCATGTTCGATTTATTTAAATTGAATGAATAAGTACATTAGGCAAAGCTGTCAGGAGGAGAGAGAATGGGAACTTATTGGGATGAGTGATAAGTCAACAAGATGCAATAGAGATTCTCAGCAAAACTGCAGAAATCAAAGCACCAAGCAAAGGACTAAAGACAGCTCAGGGCAGTTGGAAGCAGGGACATGGTGGCCAGGGGGTCAGCTAGGTTCGGAGAGACAATGATCCCTAGGCCAGAAGTTTTTCAGATATTGCCAAGTATGACAAGTCAACATTCAGAGAAGGTGAAAAGAGTGTGGGGTAAATCCTGAGTCTTAAGATTACTGCCAATGAAATATATCATCTACTTTCTTGTAAAACGTTATGTCTCCATCAGTGCAGAGGTCCAAGATGGATATAGTGTAAGACAGGACTAGAAAACACACCAGACTCTCAATGAAGGAACTGAGTGGTTTAACCTGGAGCAGGGAAAAGTAAAGAGAAAATATGATATCTATCCACAATTATTGTAAGGGATATCATTTGGAAAAGAATAATAAGTGGAATATGTTCTGCTTGGGCCCCAGAAGCAAAATTAGGAGCAATGCTCAGAAGTTGCAAAAAGGAAGATTTCTTTGCTTCATGTAAGGAAAAACTCAACAATTAGAACTGTCTACAACTGGAATGTGCTGACTCAAGAGAATAAGATCCCTCTCACTGAGGCTCTTCAAATAAAGACTGGATAACCCCTTGGCAAGGACGTTATGGAGGGAACTCCTTCCTGTTTGAGTCCAGAAATAGATTTCTCTGAGCTCCCTCACAACTCAGAACATCAAAGTTTCTATAAAAGGATATTTTCTTAATGCATTATACACACCAATGGTTCATGGCTAATATCATCCTGCAAATTCACATTATAGAGAGGTATCTTTTAAAACAAGAACCCATCTCTGCCAGGTGGTTGCCAATGAATAAAATTCTCTCCATCCCATACAAAACCTCACATCATAAGAGTTCCTTAAATCTATCCACTGAAGAATTTTTTTAAAATTCTGTCCTGTGGGGACCTCAAAGCCTGGCCAGACTTATCAACTTATCAACTCCCTTTAGTTGATCCTTGGTATATAGTGGGAAGATGTTAGTGAATAAAAATTGTTTATTTTTCAATTAGGTTTAATTTGAAGAGAATTGAAAACCAACTAATATTCTTAGCACTATATCAGAAGCTATATTCCTTTCCCCTACTATCTTTTAGGTGGATCATTAATTCTAGGCCATCAGTATACTTTTCAGTACCTTTCTTTAGTAAAAACATATCATTTCACAAGATTGGAAGGTCAAAAGGACAGACCTTAGACCATGTAGTCTAACTCTCTTATTTTAAAAATAAAGCCTCTAAGTCCAAAAGAGGAGAAATAGTAAGTAGCAGGTCAGATGAAGAAAAACATGCGTTCAAGAAAAGAACCATCATAGGTAATTGATCACTCAAATATTAGCCCCTTGGGGGCAAGGGCCATTTCATTGTTGTCTCGACATCTCTAGCTTGATAAACGCTTGCTCATTAACTGATTGATCCCAAACATCCAGCTTTCTACAAGTAGTAAAGTCCCTAAATCACAGTGTGATAATAGAATTTCTACAAAATGGAGGCCAGTCAACTTGGCCTCGCCATTCACTTGGGGTTAGAACTCCGTGTCAATTCCATTTCCTATTTCCTGAATAAGGTTCTTCTAGACAGGAACTGGGCAGTTTTCCAGGATTCTCACCAGCTCCCTGGAATGGCACTGAAAGAAGTCAGTAATAGTGCATGTCAAACTGGAATAAGAGCAGACATGGAAGACAGCCTGGGGCAGTTTGAGAACTTCAGAGCTGGCTTTTCTAATGAGGGCAAGACATCTGTGAGCCACCTGAATGGATGAAAGAAAGAATGAAAAATTGAAAAATGATCTCTTAAGCATTTAACTATGTGCCAAGTACTGTGATAAGCACTGGAACTACAAATAGAAAAAGCTAAGATAGTCCCAGCTCTCAAAGTGCTCACATTTTAATAAGGAGAGACAATACATAAGGGAAATTTCAACTACAGGACTCATGAAAAAGTCAGGCCCAGAGGTCAGGTAACAATTGGAGATAAGGCGTGTAGTCTTCATTTTGTATAGACAGGGCATATGGAGGACCTTAGGAAGCTGTGACAGGTTGGATAGTAAGGTCTGATGGTCCTCTAGCTCATTGGAAAGAATAGTTAGTAATTCTCATAGCATCCAAAACCATGTGAGAGATCAAACAGATTTGATGGGTTCTGGGTCACCTAAGGCAGAAGAAAGGGAAAGGAGAGTAGATAAGGGGCATTTGTATCCATCCCCTGTAGTGATAAGTCTTCTCTGAACAGGACAAAAAGAAAACCCTTGTTTGAATTAATCATGAAAATGTCTGCTGATGGAATAGCCCATAATTCTACAGCACTTTAAGATTTCTGCATAACAATACAGTAAACCAGGTGAATATCATCACCCCCCACTTTATATATGTAGAAATTGAACACTTCAGAAGTTTAGTGAACTGGCCATATAGCTAATTAGTGCTAGAATCAGACCTCAAACCTGGGATTCATCTTTTTTTTGAGAGTGGATTTTCCTATCTCAGCCAGGTTAGAAGTTCCGTGGTCACTCATAGGCTTGATACCAGTACTGATCAGCACAGATGCTTTCACTTTTTCCATTTTTCCAACCTGAGCTAGTTTACCCCTCTTCAGGCAACCTGGTGGACCTTTACTCCTGGTTGCGCACCATACTAGTACCTAACACTGCAGACACCCAACTAGCTTTAGCCTTAATGTAGATCAGAACTCCTGAAATCCACCCAGCCTCCTTTAAGTAGCAGGGACTATAGGTATGCACCACCACACCTAGATGATCCCAGCTTCATCTACTATACCCTACTGACAAAAATGTAGAGACCAGAGACTGGCCATTTGTGAAAAGGGATATGCCTAGGTTTTCTGTTCCCTAGATGTGAGAAGCCAGGTACTGTTAGTGACAATATCTGGCCTTCCTCATGCCATTAAAAATGCTTGTGAGAGGGTATTATTTCCAATATTGGTATCTCGTGGTAAACTTTAATAATATAGACCCCACCCTCCAGTAGAAAATAATCTCCTTGAGGGCAGGGGCCATTTCATTTTTCTTTGTAGTCTCAATATCTAGTACAGCACCTGGATTATGGCAATTTATTAACACAGAATTGTTGATTGACTGATGGATTAACACTATACAAACCACCTGCAGAAACCTTATGGACCAAATCTGGAGAACCATTTTGCAGGAATCAAAGTTACCAAGAGGAGTTGATGTCTGACTTCTTACAGAGTTTCTATTTTTTGTTTTTCCCTTTAGTTCACACTGAGAGGTCTGAAATCTGGTTTTTCTAGTGCTTCTTCATCATTTTATCATCATTAGGGTAGACAATAAAGATACCGCAGGCAGGCGCAAACAATGGTTCACACAGGCCATATTTTCCACAGGCCCTCCACCCACACTGCATTTGTCATTTTTCCCCAGGAAAATGACTTGACTTTGGGTTTTAACCACATTTCTAAGTTCTAATCTGCAAGGCTGTCCAGTCACATGAGCATCTTGGCGCCAGATGTAGACAAACAGGCTCAAATTAGACACCAATGCTGGGCCTGACAGTTACCACCGGGTGTGAGGCTTATTTTAACTGGAGAGGCAAGCCAAATATTTATCAGCTGATTTAACTGCTGGGAAGCCAGTAGCCTCCCAGCAGCAGGAGGAAAGCTGTCATCTTGACAAAGCTGCTACCTTGCTGCCCTTCCTGTCTCTGACCTAAGGCCAGAAGGAACATACCTACCCAGTGGTCAAACAGTCACCATATTGTAGAAGTGATCAAATGGGCTCAGCCAAGGCCTCTGATGAACCAGACACTAGTGGGGCTTCTGAATTCATTGATTTTGCAGGAGTCAGATGGGAAGGACTGTATGCTTTTAGTACCAGAATGTGGAGAAAGAAATCATTCCAAACAAAGTGGCCTGGTCTTGTTGTAATGCAGGGTCTTTAAAGTGTCTTTAACTTCTATTTCAAAAAGGAAATGAATTTAACTGGTTCAAGAACTAGGGAGGGAATGGAAATCAAGTGAGAGAACTAGGAAGGGAATGGAAATCAAATGAGAGAGCTTTGGGCAATGGGATCGTGCTGTTCTTCAGTCACGTCTGATTTTTCATTACCCCATTTGGGGTTTTCTTAGAAAAGTTACTAGAGTGCTTTGGTATTTCTTTCTTCTGCTCATTTTGTAGATGAGGGACTGAGGCAAGTAGTTAAAGTGACTTGCCCAGGGTCACATAGCTAGTAACTGTCTGAGGCTGGATTTGAACTCACAGAGAGTTCTCCTGATTTCAAGCCTAGTGCTCTACCCATTGAGTCACCTAGCTTCCCAAATGGGATAAAGGAGCATAGATTTATATTTGGAAGGCACCTCTAAATTCCCATTTTACAAAAAGAGGATTTTAGATTGCCTTGTCCGGCATTTTGCCCCAGCAGATAATAAGCTCCTTGAGGGTAGAAATTATTTAATTTTTGTCTTTGTATTGATTACTCTTAGCAGAATGCCTTAAACATAGTAGGTGCTGAATAAATATGGAATTAGATATACTAAAGTCAAGGTGATTAATTATTTTAGCCACAAAAACTACTACTACTGACTAATTATACATACATAGATACATATATGTATACATGTATATAGTTTTAAAGTTGAAAAAAAACCACTTTCCTCGCAATAGCTTTGTGACATGGTATAATTATTCCCATTTTGTAGATGTGTAAATTGAAGTAGTGATGTCAAAATAACCTCTCCATGGTCACATCCAATAAATGATAAAGCCTTGAGCTCAGGTCCTTTGAATCTAAGACTAGTATACTTCCCAGTATAGAACATAGATGGCTTTGTGATCTGAAAATGAGGGGATTTTTGAAATACAGATCATTCATTTATTCAGTATTTAGTGAGTATCTATCATGCATAAGGCATCATATTGAGTACTACTGGGTACAAAGATGTATCCCATTATGATTTAGCCCTTGACTTCAAGGAGCTTACAGTCTAGGTGAGAAGAAAAAAAGATCTAAAGAAACAATTATCCTACAAGGCAGTATTTAAACACCATGAGAGTGGTACAGGCCACTGGTGCAAAAGGATTTCAGACACCCCCCCAGCTGACTTCAAGATAACTTCAGTAACCTTGCCTCTCATTCCAATTCATTTACTCTTAACATCTGATTTTGTGATTCAAGAATTCATGACCTTTCCTTTCACCTCCAGTTTTGACCTTAAGGGATGAGTTACTTTCCTGCCAAAAGCAGTTTTGTATATCCAGAGTGGCCCTTACATCTACTTATTTCCACTGAGGAAAGCCAGGTCTGGGAAACACCATGGAATCCACATTCCCAACACCACCTGGAAATGCCAGCACCACCCCAATGTACAAGAATCACTTTCCAAGAAGGGAAGAAATCCTGAATTCTGTGGTTTCAGGCCCCAAATAGGGAAGGAAGGGTTGACTTGCCTCCCTTTACCTCTTTCATTCCCTGTGCCACCCAGTCGAAATGCCTGCTTCTGGCCTTGCAGCTGTCAAAGCCTGGCTAGTGGCCACAGCCCTCACCCACATTCTGACCACTCCCCTCTTCCTGCAGCAGAACAGGCCTAACCAAGGTGCTGACCTCCACCCTCAGGAGACAGCAGCTATGCAGAGAGAGAGAGAGAGAGAGAGAGAGAGAGAGAGAGAGAGAGAGAGAGAGAGAGAAAAGGGAAGCATCAGATCCTCGCCAGTCAAGTGCAGATAATCTCGGGAGACAGATGGCCAGGCTGATGGGCCAGCAGATAGAGTCTCCTGCTCCTTGTCAAGATGACACTCAAACGTACATCCCCGTCATCACAGGTTGTCAGTGGCATGTCAGCTCAAGACGCTGTGTGTGTTTTTGGACACTTTGCAAGTTTGGAAGGCTGAACCAGTTCCCACTTCCATAGCAACGACAAAATTCCAGCCCCAGCGGCAAGTTTCTGAGTGAGTTAGTGTCAGACGCAGTGAGGAGGGGGAAAGGAAAGGGTGTCACTGCTAACAGAGTGGGGTGCCGGATCAGGAAGGGCAGGCAGGTGGCAGGGTTGCTGGAAGTCTGTGGGGAAGTTGTATGTGGGTACAGATTGATGGCATCCAGGAGTTAATAGTTGTGCTAACTGGAAAATGCATGAGGGAGTACAAGCTGTTAGCATGTGCTAGCTAGCGGGGGAAGGAAGTCTCTAAGGCCTGGTCTCATGCATAACTCTCAAAGGCACACTGGGTGGCCCAGAAGGAAACTTCTCAGTGTCTTGGCCTAAGCCGTGTCTGGAACAATATAGCTAGTCACTCCAGAGAGAGAATGCATTATTACTGCCCTCTGTCTCTTATTGATGCCAAAACGTATGAGAATGTGTGTGTATGTGTGTGTGTGTGCTCACATGTGCATCTTTGAGGAGAAGGGAGAGCAAGGAGGAGAAGAAGAACATGGAATAATTAAAATAAATATGAGGAAAAAGAAAAGAAGAATGAAAACCATATCAGAGACCTGGGTTTTCATTCCAGTTGTGCCATTGACTAATAATAACTGATATTTATATAAACTTCAAGGTTTACAAAGTTATTTACATACATTCTCATTTGTTCATCACAAAAACCCTATGAGGTAGGTGCTAATATTAATCCCATTTTACGGATGAGGAAAACCAGGCTCAAGGCCATTAAATACAGTTAAGATGTATCTGAGGCAGGATTCAAATCCAGGTGTTTCTGAAAGTTCAGTCATTCAGTGACTTCCAGCTGTGTGATCCTAAAACACTTTAGCTCAGATTCTTGGTCCATAAGTCATTGCTTGTTTTAGATTGCAGAAGGAAGGAGTTGGATTAAAAAGTCCCTTAGATCCCTTGCAGCTCTCAATTTCCAACATGCAAAGTCCCTGATCCTCAGTCTTGGTATATGAATCTCCCTGGAACTGGTGTAAAGGATTTACCCTGGGCAGCAAAAGGTCACCTCCCAATGACTCCATTAAAACAATACTTGACTTAAAGCCTTCCTGTTCTCCACCATCTGCCCATTTCCCTGGTGAATGGAGTGTTTTTATTTCATATCGCTGCTATCCCCCAGAATCCCCTCATGTAATAGTTTTGCAAATAGTCTTAGGTCAGTCATTTGCCCTTACTTGTAAGACAATGCTTTCAGTAAATTCTTATTTGCTTTGCTTTTATTAGAAGGGAGAAAGATGGAGTAAGTTAATTGGTTATTTCCATCATTTCCAAACTATGGAAGTATAAACCCTAGCAGGCAAAACTTCCAGGTTTCCTCTTCTAAGACAGTGGGAAAGGTCATAATTATGGTTCGAGTCAGAATCTCCATTTGCAAGTCAGAAGGTCAGGGTTTGAACCTAAGCTCTTTGAGAGGTTGCAAGTTTCCTCAGAACTTACTTGTTAGCTCTGTGACCTTGGGGAAGCCACTTGATTTGTCAAGATCTTGGTTTTCTCATCTATAAAACAAGAATAATGATGTTTCTGCTAACCACATCAAAGCATTATTGGGAAGATCAAAAGAGATATACAAAGTAAGTCACTAAGCACTGTAAAAATGTGAGTTGTTATTATTAACATTAACGGAGAAATTACATCTAGGTCTATGCAGAATTACAGGCTTTCCAAATTGGAAGTGATCTCAAAAACTGTCTAGTTCTACTAACTACACATCTGACTCCTCTACCCTACCTCTCTGCCACATACTTGACACATGGCCATCCAGCCCTTGCTCTAAGACCTCTAGTGAGGAGAAGCCTACTCCCCACAGGTCTCAGAGACCTTTGCTTTTTGGGGGTGATCTGATTGTTGGAAAGATTTTCCTTTCCATCTAGCTGAAGTTTGCCTCTGTAACACCTTCTCCTTATTCCTAGTTTTGCCTTCTAGGCTCAAAGAGAATTAAACTAATCTTTTTTTCACATATTATAGGCCTTCATTCTTCTCATTCCAAGACTAAACATCCTCAGTTCCTTCATAACTCATATTAAGTGTCTTACAAAACCTTAAAGCTCTATATAAATGTTGGTCATTATTATTTCTACTTGGCATGAGCTCAAGGCTTTTCACTATCCTGGTTGCCTTCTTCTACATATCTTCCAGTTTAAGATCCTAGATCATAGGGTTATAAATTTATAGCTGTAAGGTATAGAAGGTATCTAGTCTCATTTTACTGAAGAAGAAACAGGCTTAGAGCATTTAGTGATTTGTCCAAGATCACCTAAGGTATTAATTGCTGGTTCACTTGCCTTAAGTGGCAAAGTTGAGATTTGGACCTTGTTCATTTAATTTCAAACCCTCTCTTTCTAAATTCAGTGTTCTTGCCTCTGAATTATGCTGCCTCTCCTAAACTGGCACTCAGAACTCAAAATAATACCCCAAACATATACATCCTAGATAAATATCCTCTTCATGTTCCTCACTCTGTCTCTTGGCAGGAGGATATAGTTTTCTGTTTTTCCCTGGATGTGAATACCAAGTCCTCAAGTAAAGCTCAGGAAGCGTAAGAAAGCCACAGAATCAGAATTGTGTCTGAAATGAGACTATAGAAACCATCAAACCCAACTTTCTCCTTTTAGGAAACTGTGAAGTCCAAGCACATGAAGGCTTGCCCTAATCACTGGCAAAGCCAGGACTTGAACCAGCTCTACAATGCCCCTCCATGTCACACCACACACTTACAAGACAGCAATAGCCTGGTCCTTTCCCCCTTGTGGGAAAGGGTAACCCTTCCATTGGTTGACTAGAATGGCAATAAAGCTAGTACATAGGAACCCTACAGGCAATTGCAAGGCAAAAACAAAAAAGCAGGCAAAGTTTTTGCAGTGGTCTGGACAAAAACATAGGTTTTAAACATAGATTTAAGACTAGAAGGAACCAAAAGAGAATATCTGATCTAGCCCCCTACATTATAAGAGTAAGGTATTATCATCCCCATTTTACAGATGAATAAGCTAAAGTCCAAAGAAATTAAGTGACTCACCTATCCAAAGTCACAAAGTCACATGAACTTATGGCAGAACTAGAACTCATTCACCTGAAACCCAATTCTACTCAATTCAACAAACATACACTGGACATCTATCGCTTGCAAATGCTTGGGCTAGGTGCAAGGAAAGGAAGAAAATAACCCAGTCTCTGCTTTTACTTAGAATTTAAAGCCTAGAATATGACTAGTACAGCATCCAGCGCTCTTCCTGTTCCAGATCATGGAATTTCAGGTCCGTAGAATGCAAGACTATTCAACGTCAAAGGAATCTCAGAGATTTCTGCCACTTACTACCTGTATGACCATAGGCAAGCCATTCAAACTCTGTGGACCTTGCCTGTAAGTCAGTGCTTATTAATCAAATCGAGAAAGTTGGACTAGATAACCTTTAAGCAGGGGGATGTGGGTAAATCTTTAATAACCAACCCTAGGGGAGAAAAAAAATAGTACACACAACATACATTTTCAGTTTAATCTGTTATTAATATTTCCTCTCAACACTTTCTTAAGTCTAGATAATAATAAATAAATACATGTAGTGTTTACTGATTTCCAAGGTGAAAATATTCCTACTGAAAATTTAACAATAAGTTCTCCAGAGCCCATATAAGCTGGCTCCAGTGCATCTCTGCCTCTAAGGAATTTTCCAACTCCATATCTATGAACCAATGATTATCTAGTCCAACTTGCTCATTTTATAGATAAGAAAACTGAGTCCATAGAGTTTAAATGACTTGCCCACTGTTATTCAGCTAAGTGGCAATTCTAAGACTTGAATCCAGATCACTTAATGATAAATTCAACGTATTTTCTATTATATGATAGTTATAAGCACTGGTATATGGTTACATGATATTTCTGATGGTTTAAAATTTTGAAGGTAGTTAGGGTCTTTTTTTCTATACATTTAAGTGATTTGAAGATTTTCTAACTCACTAAGCCTTCCTCATTTCATCAGGGTTCTTTGTCTTGGCAGAGAAACCCTTCTTTCCCCACAATCCCCACCCACAATGCCATAACCATATACTCCACTCCCTTTCCAGATCTAGTTCTGAAAAAAATAATCAGATGTATACTACCATTCCTTAAAAGGACACATTAATCACTCTCCGTTACCTTAGTCACCATTTGTTCTGACTTTTCTGTCCAAAATATCCCTCCTTCACCACTACTGTCCTGTAATGTATTGTCATTTCCTATTGGAATGTAAGCTCCTGAAAGGAACAAATGGAATGGCTTACTTGTATTTGTATCTCCAGCAGAGTTCTTTACACATAGTAAGCACTTAATAAATGATTTTTCATTCATTCATTCATTCATTCATTCATTCATTATTGGAGTTCTCTCCCAGAAGATTCTGGGCCAACATCATTTCTCCTATACTGAAAAAAAAAAGGAGTGGACAGACAGCAACCAATGGAGGAAAACCATGTAAATGCTTCTAATTGTGTTTACATAACCACTTCATTTATTAATCTTATCCCTGGTCTCTACTTGCAGAGATGATAGCTAATGAAGCATTAATTAGTCACCCTAATAAACAAGTGTCAAAGAGGGACTGTGGCCTTCCTATTTTGGACGGGGGATATCAGTCTACAACAGATAGTACTCTAAGGGCTAATCTGCCTCCTATAGAGCTTGTTTCAGCCTTGATGAATAACCCTCATCTCCAAATCTATGCATATAATAAATGTATTTCTTTTTGTGGACAAAAGCTCTTACGCATGTTAAACGCCAACAGAAAACCTTGTAAATGATAATGCTGTGATGAGCTGGAATCTGAGTGACAGGAAACAGAGCAATAAAGGAGCAGACAAGCAAACTAACATTGATGTAGCTCCAAGAGACCAAGTATGAGCAAAATGACATTAACTCAATTCAACTTGAGTATCTATGCTAGGAAGAGATCTATGCTCTAAACCAAGTGAAATATAAAATTTAGATAAAACAGGATCCCTGCCCTCATGGAGGTTAGCAACTAAGAGAGGAATAAGGAACACAGAGATAACTATAATCTATGTTAAAATATAATAAATATATTAGAAAGTTGTAAAAAACAAAATACTATGTGAGATCCAAAGCAGGATGATTAGTTCCTGGAAGGGAGAGGGTGGAATTAGAGAAGCCTTCCTGGATGAGTTGGTATTTGATTTGGACTTTAAATAATGAGTAATACAAGGAAAGGAGTAGAGGTCATTCCAAGCATAGGGAACTGTATAAGTAAAGGCATGGAACCAAGTTATCACTAAGAAGTAAGAAGCACAGTTCAGTTGGAATGTAGAGTATCTTGAAGGGGAGGCAAATGAGAGAAGGGTAGAAAGTTAGCATGTGCCCAGATAAGGAGTCTCCTTAATGAAGGTAGGGAAGACTCAAGAAAGTGAAAAACAGAAGAGATTTTTCAAATTAAACTAGGCAGAGTCTAATCTAAGAGAAGGTAGGAGACACTTTGGAAAGAATGCTACATCTGAAGTCAGGAAGACTAGAGTTCAAATTCAGCCTTAGGCAATTACTAGCTTTGTGAGCACAGGCATGTCACTTAACCTATCTGCCTCAGTTCCCTCATCTGTAAAATGAGGATAACAATAAGATCTATCTCCCAGAGCTTTTGTGAGGGTAAAATAAAGTCATATTTATAAAGGACTTTGCAAATACTAAAGCACTATATAATTGCTAATTGTTATTAGCCATGGTTCAGCTGAGTTAGACTGGAAGACTGCAGCAACGATTCTGGAGCATTGCCTCGCATGTAGAAACTATTTCAGCCAGAGAGCTAAGAGGGATGGTGCCACCGTGCTTCATTCCACTCCTACCACTCCCACCCCCACCTCCAACCCTCTAACTAGCGTAAGAGGAAGAATTGCACGTCTCTGTGAAATTGGATAATACTGGACCCTACTCTTAAGCTGTAGGGAGAGCATGATGTCATGGAAAGTCAGTGTTAAGGGACCCAGGTTCAAGCCCCATTTTCACATTTACTAGCTATGGGGCCTTGAATGAATGAATGAATGAATGAATGAATGAATGAATGAACAAAAAGCATTCATTAAGCACTTATTATATAAAAAAACCTTTGTGTTAAGCAGTCTGGATATAAATAGAAAGGCATTACAGTCCTTCTCTTCAGAACCTCATCTTCTAACACAGGACAACACATAAAGGGGATTTCTGCAAATCAGATGGACTGGTAAAATCCTTTTGCCCCATTACTATTTAGTTTCCTAATCTGTTAAATATAGATAATAATATTGGTGTACTTATAATAGTACTGATACAAGGAAAAGTCCATTATGAGAAACAGTATGGTGTAGAGGGGAGTCAATCAAAAAAGAAAACATTTATTAAGCTCCCACTACATGGTAGTCACTGTACTAAGCACTAGATAGGGCACTAGACTTGGAGTCAGTAAGGCTTGGGTTCAAATCTTACCTCAGACATTTACTAGTTATGTAGTCTTGGACAAGTTTTTAACCTCTCTGTGCCCTACTTTCCTCTAAGACTCCTTCCAGCTCTAAATGTATGATCTCATAAACCACCAAGGACTTTAGAGATGTGACATTAATATTATAGAGTCTGTTCCTGGCACATGGTAGGTGTTTTATTGATTGAATGTACTGGGAGTCCTAATACTGGAATGATGGAGAATTTTTCCCCTTATCAATAAAGCTAGTTGAGCATAATCTTTTGGATAATTCACTTTGGTTGAAGGATCCTGTGTTCTCAAGGGTAGAAAGTTTGAAGAAGATAGATACATGACACCACTGTCATCTTTTATCAGTTGAGTTGCAGAACTGGTGAAGACCAATGGCAAACAAGAAGAGTCTCTGTTTTGGACCTACTCTGCTCTTCCATCCCATAACAGGGCTGGGAAAGAACATGCAACTAAAAGATTCACTTCATCCCAGTTGAGATGACCCAGTCATGTAGCCATTAGAGTACCAGTGATTACCATTAGGTAAGACAACCACCTTACTTTACAGAGTTGGTTGGACACAAGTCAGGTACCTACATGTTTAGTATCAGAGAACATTTGGAGCCCTTGTTTAAGGGGATTTTTAAAAATTCTGGTTTTGCCAAGTCACCAAGAGGAACTGCCTCCCTACCTGTCTTGTACAAGTGAAGTCAATAGTTAAAAAGTTCCCAAACTTGGAGTTAGGAATACCTGAGCTGAAATCCAGCCTGACACTTATAAGCAGTGGGATCTTGGACAAGACACTGTTTGTCTCAGTTTCCTCATTTGTAAAATGGGGATAACAATATCCCTACCTTCCAGGGCTATTGTGAAGATCAAATGAGATATTTTTTGTGAAGTGCCAAGCATATAGTGCCTGGCACATAGTAGGTACTATATAAATGCTAACAGCTATGATGATGATGATGAGGAGGAGGAGGAGGAGGAGGAGCATGCAAAAGATCTATGTACTAGATCAGGGGCTATCCTTAATCAGCTGTCTTGGAACAAGTCACTTAATCTCACTGAACCTGAGTTTCTACTTTAAAATGTGGATTTAAAAAAAATTTGTGTTTCGTATTTCAAAAGGTTGTTGTGAGGAAAGTATTTTACAAACCCTTAAAGCATGATGTAAATATATGCTATTATTGTGAAAATCACATGAGATACTGTAAGCACTATAAAGGACTATATAAATGTAAGTTATTATTAATAATAAAAATAAAAGAAGGAATCACGAAAGGATAAGCAAACTGGGGGAAGAAGCTCCAAAGTAAGATTTAGAAGCCACTATTAGAGATTGCTAGCTCACCAGGATTTGTCTTAGCTTTCTTCGTGACTCTGGGACTGCTTTAGCATCAGCAGCCAGTAGACTCAGACAACAACACTAATTAGTAAGACACTCATTGTGTCCTTCCTATGTGCCAAGAACTGTGCCAATCACTTGGAATACAATGTGAGGCAAAAGACAATCCCCACCCTTAATAAGATTACATTCTGATGGGGGCAAACTATGTGTGTACATGCTATACACAAGGAATTGTGGGAATTGATCAATGTTTGCTAGTATAACTCAATCCTTTTAAGGGTAATCAGAAAAGTCTTGGATCCCACCCCCAACCCTCAGACGTGGAAGCACAGGTGGAATGTGTTACAACCTAGGTGTAAGGAACAGAATGATATTCTTAAGGGCTTCCAGGACCACTAGAATACATAGTCACCAATGTGGTCAATTAAAGAAAAAGGTACTCCAGGTGGTATACAGGTATACTTCAACTAATGCAAATTTACAAAGAGATAATTAACATGTGCTGCTGCCTTGGGCTTTCCTCAGAAAAGCGAATTTGGAAATTTGCACAGTGAAGAAGGGTTGGGGTAAAAGGTCTGGTCTGGTGATGTCAAGGACAAATCACATAATTGACTGTTGCAGACAAAGTGGGATGCAACTGATCCTCCTGTTCTCTGATTGGCTGATCATACATCATTCAGAGTCAGACCTCAGCCCCCCCCCACCCCACTTTGGAGAATATCGGTCTAAAGAATAAGAAAAATGCTAAGCAATGAATATTGAATTACCTGGCAACAGATACATCCTTCTACTCACCCATATTTCATAATAACATACACTGGCTTATGTATGTTCATTTATATAACTGTAATTGTGTACACGGAGGTGAGAGATGTACCACAGAAATACTCAGTTAGCTGCAGTCTTAAAGCTATTTCCTGGGCCCTTGGGCCTTCCTTGATGTGTATGGAACATGGAAACTGTCCTGTTACCAAACAGTTTACATTTCTGAGTGTGGTGCTTTGGGGCTTGGCAAAGCCAGCCATGTTTCTCTCACTTTTAAAAAACATTTGTGCAGCTTGGATGCTAAACACACTGTTCTCAAACAGAAAAACACAGAGTAAAACACAGAGACACTCATGCTATATTCATATGTGTGAGAAACTCCAACTTCATCAGCAGCCCTCCAAAAAGCTTCAGTGTAGTAACTCGGCTGGGAGCAATGGAGTGCTTCTGGGTAAGCAGAGTGGAAGAAGTCTGAAGGCAGGCCCTTGGTTGGGTTAGATAGCTAACTCAACTGTCTGCTTAGGTATCTTGAGACGTGTAGTTTAGAGCAATGAGAAGTAGGAGCTGAACTCTACAGTGGGCAGTGGAAATGAGGCGTAAGAATACAACAGCTGGCTGCTGGCAGTTTCCCAGGATGCGGAAGGATATGGTTCCCAAAAGAAATTTCAGATAGTTAAAACAATGCCCTCCCGAGGTTAATGCCAGAAGTCCACCAAGACAAAGAACTAGGAAGAGAAATAATAGAAGGAGATAGAATACCAGGAGAAAAACAAGTTGCAAAAGAACTACTACTAATCCAAGATGAATGCATTGGGGAAAGGAGTTTTTTCACCATGAGTTCCCTACCCTGATGAAGTCATAGGCTTAAACCAAAAGGAACTGAGAAAACTGGGCCTGTGAGGGGCTGACATTCCATGGTAGGTACTGACACCAAAGGTATGTATCTCAATTTGTCCATGCTCTCTTACCTTGCATGATTCTTTCCCACATCCTCTCATAAAGCTGAACATTGGAAGTCTAACAATCTACAAATGATGACTGAGCACTCACACTGTCCCTATATTACCTCTTGACCTTGATTTTTGACAGGTCCTTCTCCTTTTCTGATCACACTTATCCCAAATGATATCCTGAGGGCTACTGTCTGCATGCAAGTCATCCCCAGTGATTTGGATCAGTCAATAATACCCATTATGCATATGTTTCTTCATTGTCATTCATGTCTCCTATAATTTTGATTCTTTGGAGACTTTGGTGCTTTGTGTTTTAGGGTCATAAAGCATCGCTAAGAGAATATTGGGGCCAAAAATGGAGGGGGAAGTCATGTCAAGGAGCCCCTTGGCATGGTGGAGAGCACAAATGTTATATAGCTCACTGTCTTCCTATTGTTCAATGTCAAGCTTAACTCTGCATATTAGTTAGCTGGAAAAACAGGGAAAATGCTGGGCTTGGAGTCTGGAAGGTTCAAATGTGGCTTAAGATACTTGCTGGCTGTGTGACCCTGGGAAAGTCACTTGACTCTCTCTGCCTGCATTTCTTCAACTGAAAAAATGGGGATCATAATACAGTGTTGTTGCAAGGATCAAATGAGATAATAAAGTACTTAGCACAATGCCTGGACACATGGTGAGTATTTAACATTTGTCTTTTCTCTCCTGCTCCATCAGCATTGACAGATGTATTGAAATACTAAAACAAAGGTGTGTATTGATACATTAAAACCAATACAAATGGGTATATTGATATACTAACTCCATAGACTGACCATTCACAAGTATGTTTTAATCTGAGTAATCAATAGCTTTCTTATCTTTTGTTTTCCTTTATGGACTGTTAGGCTTATCCATTGGATAGTCATGGACCTTCTAGAGGTAGACCTGTAGTATTTGGGGACTTGATGTGATGAGTATTATGTGATCTATAAATGAACATCTGGAAGGTCTTAGACCATTTTACAGGGAATCCTTCATCCATTTGAACTCTTCGCAAGCCATTCTTCATGGCAGTAAAGAAATCCCTTGGCAAGCATATGTCTCTTGGTTTTCTGCCTCACTTGACATTAATAATCAGAGAGTCACTGAACAGAGTAATCTCCATGATTATATTTAACAAGGAATCTTGCATGCTTTTAACATATGGATGAGAAATGCCTTGTCAGAGGAGAGCCCTAATTGAGATCATAGGTTCATAGGCTTAGCTAGGAAAAAAAAATTAAAGGTCAATTAATCCAACACTCTTACTTTGTGGGCAAGGAAGCTGAGGTCCAGAGGAATTCTGTGATTGGACCAAGGTCACACAGCTAGTGTCAGAGGCTGAAGATCCTTTGAAAACAAATACAAGACTCTCCTCTAGATAATATTTTGTTTAAGGCTGAATTTTCTCCAGTGAGTCAAATGCTGTTTTATAAATCACAAATGATAAACATTGAAGGATATTGTGTTGTCTGAACCTTTCTGTGACTATGAAAATATCACCTGCTATATAAAAATCATTCATACAAGTCTGTCTATTCTCACATTTTCACCAGATACCTTTGATTTTAAAAAAACACAGATTTAGTGTTGGAAGGGACCTTGGTATTAGTTCAGTCATTTTCAGTTGTGTCCAACTCTTTGACACCCCATTTGGGGTTTTCTTGGCAAAGATACGGACATAGTTTAATATTTCCTTCTCTCACTCATTTTATAGATGAGGAAACTGGCAAACAGAGTTAAGGGACTTGCCCAGGATCACACAGCTAGTAAGTGTCTGAGGCCAGATTGGAACTCAAGAAGACGAATGTTCTGACTTCAGACCCAGAACTCTATTCAATGTGCCACCAAGCTACCCTGGAAGAGAACTTAGAGGTCATTTAATCCAACTACCTTGTTTTATTGACCAGGAAAACCAAAACCCAAAGACTTCAAGAGACTTACTCAAAGTCACAGAGGTAGCAAGTAGTAAAGGTGGAATTTGAACCCAGATTCTCTGACTATATCATTCTCACAGAGTTTTTATAGAGAAAAGAAAGCAGGCTCATGGGTTAGATGTAATAGGTGTCCTCTCAGTAAATATTTATGGGTATTATTTTGGTAGCATCTGCTCTTTAGAGTCCCCCATACATACATTTGCACACGCGCGCGCGCACACACACACACACACACACCGCCACACATAACATTTTTTGGTATTTCCATTCATAAGTTTATATAATCATTTGGTATAGTCCCCTCTACAGCGTCTCCTCACTTTAAATGGTAAGCGCCTTGTGGGCAGAGACTATATTTACCTTTCTTTGTATCCCCAGTGTCTAGCACGATGTTTAGCATTGTAGAAACTTAATAAATGCTGGTTGACTTGACTCTTAGAGATTTCCTGAAAAAACAATCCCTTAGTGATTTCAAATTGTTTTTCCTCAGGCATAGATTTCTTCTGGGAGTAAGTGCTTAGGCCCTCATCCTCTTCCTTACTTTATCTTTTTTTTTTTTGGTGATATTTTACACAGGGATACTCAGAGATATTGCAGGTTTAGTTCCAGACCATTATAATAAAGCAAATATTACAGTGTGAGAAATGAAAAATTTGAGACATAATTTCTGGGTAATTAATCATTTTATTAATTATGGCCAGTGTATAATTAATAAAACAGTTGGTCTTTTGGCCATCTCTCATGAACCAAAGATGGATCACAGTAACTCCTTGATGCTTATATAACCTTGAAAGACTGAGTGTTCCTGACAGGCAGCAATCAACTCTGATTGGTTAACAATTAATGAGAAGAATGAATATTATAATGAGAGGTGGACCTATTCTAATGAGGGGTTGGGGGACATGATATTGATTATGTCACTTTTATTCCCAGACCATCCCCAGACCCAGGCAGTCTAGACAAAGGGTTTACCCTGCATCCAGGCCTAAATGGGTTTCCCCCCTTGGGTGGGATCTGAACAAGACTGAGGAGAAAGTTAATCTGAGCTCGTTCTCAGCAATGTCCTTCAGATGCAGGCTGAATGACCTACAAGGGGTTGATTTCTGAATGAGAAAATAAGAAGATAAAAAGAATCCTGGTCCTAATTCAATAGTTGATTATTAATATAAGAGAGAAACCATCATCTCTTAGTGATAAAGGGCGGCACATGAATTTTTTGGTTTCCCAGTGCACATAAAATTTATGTTTACACTATACTATGGTCTATTAAGTATGCAATAGTATTATGTCTTACTGTACATACCTTAATTAAAAATACCTTTATTGCTAAAAAATGCTAACCATCACATACTCCTTCAGTGAGTCGGAACGTTTTTGTTGGTTGAGAGTCCTGTCTCCATACTGATTGCTTCTGACTGCTAAGGGCAGTGGTTGGTAAAAGGTATGGTGGCTATGTTAATTTCTTTAATAAGACAACAAAGTTTGTCCCATCTATTGACTCTTATTTTCACTTGAACACTTAGAGGCCACTGTAGGGTTATTAACTGGCCTAATTTCAACATTGCTGTGTCTCAAGGAACAGGAAGGCTGGAGGAGAGGAAGAGAGAAGGGGAACAACAGGTAGATGGAGCAGTCACAACATATACAACACTTATTAAGTTCACTATCTTATTTGGGCATAGTTCCTGGCACCCCCAAACAATTACGGTAGTAACATCAAAGATCATAGATCACTACAAAAGAGATAAAAATAATGAAAAATTTATAAATATTGTGTGAATTGCCAAAATGTGGCAAACATACTATGTGAGCACATGCTGTTGAAAAAAATGGTGGCAACAAAAATACAGGATACAGGGATGCCACAAACCTTCAACTTGTAATAATAATAATAAATTTTTGAAAATCACAATAAGAACTTCAACAAAACAAGGCATACCTGTATTTCTTTACATAATATATCAAGTACTTAGGTCTTAACATCCAAATGACAAAGTTCCAATGTTAACTGATAATGACAAGAGAACAGTAGAATAATGTTATAAAAATACTGGCAAATTTGTTCACTTTTACATCTCTTTGGTGTCCTTTCACTTTCATCTGTAAATGCTCTTAGGATGATATGGCTTAGTTGGATCTCAAACTAAGAATTTTGAGATGCTTCTCATTGTTTTGTGAGCTTCCATCCTCTTCAATATATTTATAAATGTCTACCATCTCAACTATAGTTGTCCTTGGCTGCTCTGGTGTCTTCCCTTGGCAAGGATATCAAGTGTTTCATCACAAGATTGCCTCATATCAGTCAAACTTCATTCAAGTAGAGGAGAAAAAAAGAGGTTCACAGTGAAGGACAGGTCTAACGACAAGCGTATGTGTGTGTTCGTCCTTTTTTGCCGAAGACCATGCCATCCGAGAAATGATAACATGACTTGCACTTGATTTTGTTTTGAGGGAGAGAGGGCTGTGCAGGTCACCAGTCTCACTTCTCCTCCTTCGTCATCTAAATCCAGTGGTCAGATATTTACCAAAAGTTAAGGGAAACATAGGGGTTCCTGGAGCCATCTCAAACCCCAGTTCAACCAACTGTTAAATTTTCAGTGTGAGCATTTATGCCTTGGAAATTAGCAAATGCTAGCAATCAGAGTTTGATTTATTGTTTTGTTGATTTTCTAGACTTAATAGTGATAGAAAAGATGCTAATAATGAAGATTACAGTTAAAACGATTGAGAAAATGGAGATGATAAAATTAAAAGGGTGTCACACATACATTTTTTTAAGTGGTTGTGTTTTACCAGCACATCCCTGGGGAAACACCACAAAGGGAGAAACACTTATCCCACTGAGTCTTGTCCATGTGAGGTGGTAGCCTGAAATGAAGTCTTATTTTGGTGATGATGCATTCATTCCTTTCTCCTTCAGCAGAATCCATGCAGCTATGGGTCTGGAGAAAGGTACCTGAACGAATAATTGATTCAAAGAGAAAAGTGTTCTGTGACCCTCACTGCTTCCCAGATCGAGGTGTGAGGTCGAGGAGGTTTCCAAAAACAGACAAAAACCATTCTGAGTGGTTTGCACACCCAAGGGCTGCTGGCTTTCCCCTTGGGCTGCAGGAGAAGTAGAGGCTGTAGTGATTGCTGGCACTGCCAAGTAAAAAGTTAAAAAATGATTCAAGACAGAGAAGGGATGCATAAGTCAGAAGAGAAAGGACAAGAGAAGGAACAGGAATGTGGTTTGATTTAATATCACAGGGTAATAGAGGCAGAACTAAGAGGATCCATCTGATTCAACTTTCCTTTCACGAATGAGGAAAGGGAGGCTAAGAGAAGTCACATCTAGCAAGCAAAAGAGCTAGCTTCCAACCCAAGTTTTCTGAGTGCATATCTAGCACTCTTTCTCTTACTTTATATGCAATTTTATTGATTCCTCTTATTTAATATTTGTTAAGATGGCTTAAAGAGGAAGTTGAAGTTACATGTTTAGTTAAGACTGACTGATTCTGAACTGAGGCCCAGCCAAAGCTGCACACCTTAGTAACCACAACAATTATCGTAATCTAACCTATGTGAAAGGCAGTGTGGAGTAGTGGAGAGAAAGCCAGCCTCAGAACCAAGAAGACCTGAATTAAAGTCCCACATCTGTCGCATACTGGCACGTCAAAGAAAGCTTCAACCTGGACTGGTAGCAGGAGTCTGAATTCCCTAGACCAAAGAAATCATAGATTCAGTCCATAAATGTTATAGGGTCTTTAGATCCTTCTTCTCTAATGGAATGGATTCAATCTTAGGTAAATTTTTGTGATAATAACCTCTGTAACTTATTGCTCCTGCCCAGAAATATCATGTCGAAATAGCAAAATCAGGCTCATGTTTCTACAGTGTCTCCACAGAAAATAGGTACATTAATGCATTTTTGGTGAAGGTGTGAAACAGTACAGCCATTCTGAAAAGCAACTTGGAACTATGTGCAAAAGAAGTTACAACACTGTGCATAACCTTTGACCCCTTATTATCACTACCAGGTTTATAACTAGAAGAAATCAAAGAAAGAAGAAAAAGATCTTTATGCACATAAATATGTATAGCTCCTCTTTGTATGGGGACAAAGAACTGAATACTAAGAGGGGACCTGTAAAGTGAGGAGTAGTGGAACAAATTATGATTATATTAATGTAACAGAATACAATTGTGCTATAAGAAATAGTGAAGGAGTAGAAGGGGTAATTTCAGAGAAAAGCAGGAAGATTTGTTTGAACTGATGCAGAATGAAAGGAGCAGAACCAGGAAAATGTTTTTTTTTACATTAACAACAATATGAAAACAGCTATGAAAAATTGAGAAACTCTGATCAATGTCATGACCAACTGCAATTCCAGAGAATCTGTGATAAGACATATAATCCACCTATTAATAGATAGTAGAGAAACTCAGGCTGAAGACTGAAAACACATTTTGTTTTGTTTTGTTTTTACATGATCAATGTAGAAATTATTTTTGCTTTTCAATTGTCAGGAAGGAAAGTAGTAGTAGTATTGAAAATAAATAAAATAAAGGTGTCTCCACAACCTCTCAAAGAGCAAGGTTCTTAAAACATTAACAAAAAACATGTTTATTAAAAATAATGGGATCATAGATTTAGGACTGCAAAGGAGACTAAAGGTCATCTAATCAAACAACTTCATTTCATAGATGAAGAGACTAAGGCCCAAATATATCGAGATCCCCAAGGCAAGTAAATGGAAAAAGCCTGACTGTGAACTCTGACTCCACTGCTCATAGAAGAAACAGAGAAGGAACACAAACCTAAATCCATTTATCAAAACCCTAGTTTTAGACACACATCATCCCCAGCCAATAAACTCAGTTTTCCTTCTTTCTTTTCAAGGTTTACACACTCGCCAGAAATTTGGAGTACTTCACTTAGAAAGACTCCAGTAATGTTAGCGGAATTGTGGGTCCTGGTACAGGTCCAGAGTTTCTGCCTTCAAGTCACCTCCTTCCTTAGTTTCTGGTGTGTCTATGGCAGGGGGCCAGCAGCTTCCTGTGGCTTCCCCTTTTTTCTAGCACCTTCACATCTCATGACACTGGAAGACTTTTATTCTTGTCTATACCAAGCCTTCATTCCTAGCTTGGCTCTGGAAATTCTCAGCATCCCCCCAGCAGCTGTTGTCTGTTTCACTGCTGGCTCCATTTTCCTTTTCATCTATTGCCTAGTCTCCCAACCATGAAGCCCTTGTCTTCCTCGCCATTGATGAGCCTGGAAAGACTTGCTCTGAGCTTTGAATGTAGGTGTGCCTTCAGGCCCTCTTTTAGCCAGAACAGCTAGGACCAGAGGGACTGGTCCAAGGGCTTCCTTTCTTTACACGATGAATTCTTCCAGCTCAGTTGCCCTACAATAAAAGTAACAATAAAACAGGGTTCCTTAACCTTTTTGTGTCACAAATTCTTCAGCAGTCTGGGAAATGCTGGAGACCCCTTCACAGATTTATATTTTAAATATATAAAGGTACATAAGGTTTCAAAGGAAACCAATTCTATGGATCACATAAAATGTGTCTACATATGAATGTGAATACATACTTGTCACATGCACTTGGTGCAACTACATACTAGAGACTGCTTACATATATGTATGTGTGCATATGCATGTATATATACATGTGTGAGCATGTGTTGTATATAAGCATTCATATGCGGATTATGCATTATGTGCATGTATGTACATGCTGCCTATTATGCACAAATGTATACAAATTACAAATTGGGCGTGTGTTGTTTCTAGACATGCACAGATATGGGTGTACACTGTATATGTCTATGTATGTAGTCCTATGCACACATGTGGGTGTATGTCTGTGTACTCATCATGTGTACACATGTACATAATTGCATTTGGCAGGTTGGCATACACACGTGGTTTTCTGTGGGTATGTACACATGTGTGCATTGTATGCTGCACTTGTGGTGTGCATACTTATCATGTGTGCATGTGTGCATGTATATTCATCACATGCATACTTGTATTGTGTGTATATGCAAATGCATTGCAGATATGTATACATGTACATATGTATGTAAGTAAATTCAGTGACCTCAGGTAAAGAATCTCTGCAATAAAGAAAGATTTCCAGGGCACTGATTAGAATTTTCATTGAGACCTTCCAGAAGGGAATGGGCACATGTCCATGGCACTAGCAGCAGCAGATGGGTTATGCTCTGCACCACTGGAGGCTATGTCCACATTGATGAGATGATTAGAGAAGTTTCAAAGTGTTGAATAATACAGCAATAATAAAGGAGCTGGACCCAGAGTCATGGACTGCATTCAGATTCCATCTCTACTACTTGCTAACTATGTAACCTCAAGCTAGACTTTTAACCTCTCTGGACCTCAGATTCCTCAACTGTAAAATGAGGATGTTATATTGAGTTATTTCTAAGGTCTCTTCTCATCCTGTATGTATCACCCTATGACCAAAAATGAGAAGCAAGTGAAGGGGGAGGTCCCTGTGCATTTATAATGGGCAGATACACTCTGCCACACACACACACATACACACACATACATACACTCCTAACTTCTGGGTCAATCTCTCCCCCTCCTTCTTTCACCATTCCTTTGCTTTCCCCTTCCTAATCACCCAACTGCTTCTTCAAATCAAAGGTCAACTGCAAATTCCTGGTTCTCCAAAGTTATTTATCAGCAGACTGAGAAAAGTATCCATCCCCAAGACTGTTACTGTGAGTCACCCATGTTAATAGTGACTCTTTCTCTGGGAATTGACTATTCCTTTAGATTCCTTGCCTGACCATGTAGGTGAAAACACCTCATCATGTGCCAGAGATACCATCACTTTGCCAAACCACACAAAAAGCATGGAAAAGTTCAACAGGTTTCCCTGGAAAATGGATGTAATGACAGAGACTGCCCCAGGCAGGTGCAGAGGGAATAATAACCTTAAATTGGCAAAGAAGTAAGTTGAATGCCTCCCATCCTCCCCCATAAACAGATGACAAATCTCAACTGTTGTTGTGTTTCTGCCAGACTGAATGGATTTCACTTACTAGAATGATAATAAAGAGTTCCCCTTAGGTCAGGCCCAGCAGTTTTTTTATACCCAAGATGGTCATTGCCTTATCTCTTCTGGCTTTTGAAGGGCCAGAGTCTGGGTCAGGGAAGAGTGATGGGCAGTCAGTCATTTCCATGATGTATGTCCTTGGTTGAATTGTATCCTACCCAAAGCAGGTGGAATCACCTCAAGGCTTGGTGGAGTTGGGAAATTGATCCACAAGCATTTTTAAGGATGTAATATGTCCTAGGCACTGAGAATACAAAGACAGAAATGAAAGAGCCCTATCCCCAAGGAGTTCACATCCTATAGGGACAAACAACACATATAAAATAAGTAGCAATGTAATTTGGAGGCAAACATGAGCAAGTGGGGGAAAGACTCAGCTTTAGAGTGAGATTTCAATGAAAAAAATTGAGATTCTATGAGATTCAATGTGATGGAAATAAGGAGGAAGATCGATCAAGGCAAATTAGACCACCTGTTCAAAGACAAAGCTAGGAGACAAATGTGTTTGAGGAACAGCAAGGAAGTCATTTTGGCTGGATTGTAGAGTGTGTAAAGAGTGAGTTTGAGCCAGGTTGTAAAGAACGTTAAACAGAGGTGCTTGTATGTAATACTCAAGGTAACAGGGAGCACTGACGCTTACTGAGCAGAATGACATGGTCAAAACTGTGTTATTTAGGCAATCATTTTCAGTGCCTGTAGAGAGAAGAGACTGGACAGTGGGGAGAGTTGAGGCAGGGAGATCAGTTAGTGATCTAGCACAGTGATTCAGAAGAGAAGTTAATTTCAGTAGCAATGTGAGTGTGGAAAAGTAGACCAATTGTAAGAGATGCCATGAAGGTGGAACTGACAAGCTTCCATAATTGATTGAATATGTGGGATGAGAGTGACTAGAGAGCAGATGATGACTCTAAGCTTATAAACCTGGATGACTGGAAAGGAGTGATGAATTCAATAGAAATAAGGAAGTTTGGAAGATGTTTGAGTTTTGAGAGGGAAAGACTATGAGTTCTATTTTGGAGATGTGTTCAACCTCACAAGACCAGCTCATAGGACTCCCATGGAACTGGCTAGAAATAGCCAGTAGGCAGTTGGTGATGTGGGACTACTAGTTGGTATAGAGCACCTGGCCTGGAATCAGGAAGACCTGAGTTCAAATCCAGCCTCAGACACTTACTAGCTGTATGACCCTGGGGAAGTCACTTAAGCCTGTTTGCCTCAGTTTCCTGATCTGTAAAATGAGCTGAGGAAGGAAAAAGCAAACCACTTCAATATCTTTGCCAAGAAGACCCCAAATGCGGTCATGAAGAGTCAAACATGGTTGGAAAATGACTCAACAACAACAGTGCAAGACTGGAGATTGGGAAACAAGCTAGTGCAGACAAGGAAGGGAAAGACCAGGTAGCGCTGGGGCAGGTCACCTGCAGAGAAACCAGGAAGACCAAAGCAACTGCCTAGATTCAAGTCAGAAATGTTCCAGTGAAAGGGAATTCTGATGAAGTAGAATGCTCTAGTATAAACAATGCTGGACTTCAGATGGTAAATCTATTTGCTACATATTTCCTAGGAAGTCTTGAATAGGTACTAACTTTACTGGTCATTAGTTTTCTCATCTGTAAAATGAAGGTTTTGAACTGTGCTAAGTTCTCCTACATCTCAAAACCTATCAAAACACAGAGAGGGACTGGGAAATAGAAGGAAGCCTAGAGAGCATCTAGTCCACCACTTCTTAAACTGTGGTTCGGGACTCCACATGAAATTGAAAAAAATTTGGCAACAGTAAAAGGTTTCTAAACGTGTAGTGACCAAAAGTTAATTAAAAATCAAATTTGTAATGAATCTGAGGTGTTTCTAATAGTGCTCACCTGTGTTGCATCACAGAACTTCACTGTAGTCTTGGTTCTGAACACAAAGTATGTGCACTTTGCACTGTGCATGCCCTCGGGCTACATAATGCCTAATACTGCAAAATATGAAATGAGGTCATAAATGGAAAAAAAAATTAAGAAGCCCTGATATATTCCAAATTCTTGATTTTATAGATGAGGAATTTGAAGCCCAAAAAATTTAAATGTTTTGGCCAGAGTTACATAGCAGGTGGCACAGATAAGATTTGAACCTTCATTTAAAGCCATGAATCCAAATTCAACACTAGTCCCATGGCAATACACTTCTTCATACTTCTGTAGGACTTACAGTAGGCTTAAAACTTATTGCCTGATAATTACCATGTGAAGTAGTTTGCTTGAGTATTATGATCCCATTTTATAGATGAACAAACTGAGGTTCAAGAAAATTAAGGTGATTTAACAGACACACAGTTAGTGTGTATCAGAAACCTACCTTCTGATTACGCACCAAGTACAATTTCTACTGGGCAACAAGACCAGCATACAGGGAGTCAAGGGTCCTTTCAGAAGGGAGATAAGTAGGCTCAGGCATAATCTTCAAGGGTAAGCCAACAGTTAGTGACCAAAGTCCAGGAAGTGAATATTTTGAAGGCAGAGAAAATCAAAGAAAGATAAAGATTAGAACAAGACCCTGTTCTGAAAAAAGTAGGTGTTAGAAGACAAAGAAAAAGAAATAGAAGGAATTAGATTAGGCAAAGAAGAAACTAAGTTATCACTCTTTGTAGATGATATGATGATATAGAGAAAACTAGAGAATCAAATAAAAAACTACTTGAAATAATAAACAACTTCAGTAAAGTTGCAAGATAAATATATTAATCATCTGCACATAAATCATTTCCACATAAATCATCTGCATTTCTATGTATTACTAACAAAGCCCAACAGTAAAAAATAGAAATCCCAATTAAAAGTTACTGTAGACACTATAAAATATTTGGGAGCCTACATGCCAAAACCAACCCAGGGACTATATGAACGCAATTACAAAACACTTTTCACACAAATAAAATCAGATCTAAATAATTTGAAAAATATCTCTTGCTCGTGGGTAGGCCAAGCTAATATAATAAAATGACAATCCTGTCTAAATTAATTTACTTATTTGGTGCCATACCAGTTAAACTAACTGTTTTCTCTTTTGTTATGTTTTGTTTTGTTCTATCTTTTCTCATGGTTTCTTCCATTCATTTTAATTCTTCTATGTAATATGACTAAAGTGAAAAAGTGTTTAATAGGAATGTATGTACAGAGCCCATGCAAGATTGTATAACATCTTGGGGAGAGAGAGGGGAGGAAAGGGGGAGGAAATCTGGAACTTTGGGAAGTGATTGTGGAAAACTTAAAACAAATATATTGAGGAGCCAAGATGGCAGAGTAGAAAGACTCACATATGCGAGCTCCAAACCTACAGCCCATAAATTACCTATGGAAAGAACTCCAAACGGGTTCTGGAGCAGTGGAAGCTGCGCAGCAGCAGAGTGGAGGAGATTTCTGTTCCAGAGATCCCTGAAAAACCGACCCCAAAGGTCCGTGGCACACCGGACATGGAGCAGAGCCTCAGCCCTGGCCTTGCCACCCCAGAGGAGCAGACCCAAGGAGGTTTCAGGGATGGAATCTCTGGCGGCCACGAGGGTCCCTTCACCCACAGGTGCTATAGGTCAGTGAGACAGCCTTCTGGACTGTCTGAGAGGGGAGCGGGGTGTCTCTGTGGCTCGGGCCCCCTCAGGAGGAAGCAGCAGGGGAGGTGGTGGACAGGGGCTCCCAGAGCAGGAGAGAGCTCAGGGCCACTACTGAAGCTCTCCACATAAACCCCCTGAGGAAACTGAGCCTGGGAGGTGGCCCCTCCCCCACTCAAAGCCCTGAGGCTAGGGAGCAGCATTTGAATCTCAGATCCCAAGCACTGGTGAGGCGGGGGTGGAAAGGAATCCCAGAAGTCAAGTAACTGGCTAGGAAAATGCCCAGAAAAGGGGAAAAAAATAAGACCATAGAAGGCTACTTTCTTGGTGAGCAGATGTTTCCTTCTTTCCTTTCTGATGAGGAAGAACAATGCTTACCATCAAGGAAAGACAGAGAAGTCAAGGCCTCTATATCCCAAATATCTGAAATAGATATCCAATGGGCTCAGGCCATGGAAGAGCTCAAAAAGGATTTTGAAAATCAAGCTAGACAGGTGGAGGAAAAACTGGGAAGAGAAATGAGAGAGATGCAAGAAAAGCATGAAAAACGGGTCAATACCTTACTAAAGGTGACCCAAAAAAATGCTGAAGAAAATAACACCTTGAAAAATAGGCTAACTCAATTGGCAAAAGAGGTTCAAAAAGCCAATGAGGACAAGTATGCTTTCAAAAGCAGAATTAGCCAAATGGAAAAGGAGGTTCAAAAGCTCACTGAAGACAATAGTTCTCTCAAAATTAGAATGGAACAGATGGAGGCTAATGACATTCTGAGAAACCAAGAAATCACAAAACAAAACCAAAAGAATGAAAAAATGGAAGACAATGTGAAATACCTCATTGGAAAAACAACTGACCTGGAAAATAGATCCAGGAGAGACAATTTAAAAATTATGGGACTACCTGAAAGCCATGATCAAAAAAAGAGCCTAGACATCATCTTCCATGAAATTATCGAGGAACACTGCCCTGACATTCTAGAACCAGAGGGCAAAATAAGTATTGAAAGAATCCATCAATCACCACCTGAAAGAGATCCAAAAAGAGAAACTCCTAGGAACATTGTGGCCAAATTCCAGAACTCCCAGCTCAAGGAGAAAATCTTGCAAGCAGCTAGAAAGAAACAATTCCAGTGCTGTGGAAATAAAATCAGGATAACTCAAGATCTAGCAGCTTCTATATTAAGGGATCGAAGGGCGTGGAATAGGATATTCCAGAAGTCAAAGGAACTAGGTCTAAAACCAAGAATCACCTACCCAGCAAAACTGAGTATAATATTTCAGGGGAAAATATGGTCTTTCAATGAAATTGAGGACTTTCAAGCATTCTTGATGAAAAGACCAGAGCTGAAAAGAAAATTTGACTTTCAAACACAAGAATGAGAAGAAGCATGAAAAAGTAAACAGGAAAGAGAAGTCTTAAGGGACTTACCAAAGGTGAACTGTTTACATTCCTACATGGAAAGACAATATTTGTAACTCTTAAAACTTTTCAGTATCTGGGTAGTTGGTGGGATTGCACACACACATACACACATGCACACACACGTACATATGTGCGTGCACACACACATATGTGCACGCAGACACACACACAGAGAGCACAGAGTGAATTGAATCGGATGAGATCATATCTTAAAAAAATTAAGGTAATTCTATAAGAGAAATGTTTTGGGAGGAGGGAGGGTGAAATGGAATGGGGTAAATTATCTCTCACAGAAGAGGCAAGCAGGAGACTTTTAAGTGGAGGGAAAAAGAGGAGAGCTGAGAAAAAAACATGAAGTTTACTCTCATCACATTCGACTAAAGGAAGGAATAAAATGCACACTCTTTTTGGAATGAAAACCTATCTTACAATACAGGAAAGTGGGGGAGAAGGAGATAAGCAGGGTGGGGGGGATGATGGAAGGGAGGGTAATGGGAGGAGAGAGCAATTTGAAGTCAACACTCTTGGGGAGGGACAGGCTCAAAAGACAGAATAGAAACAATGGGGGGCAGGATAGGATGGAGGGAAATACAGTTAGTCTTACACAACACGACTATTATGGAAGTCATTTGCAAAACTACACAGATATGGCCTATATTGAACTGCCTGCCTTCCCAAAGGGAAGGGGTGGGGAGGGAGGGATGGGGAGAAGTTGGAACTCAAAGTTTTAGGAACAACTGTTGAGTATTGTTCTTGCTACTAGGAAATAAGAAATACAGTCAATGGGGAATAGAAAGTTATCTGGCCCTACAGGACAAAAGAGAAGATGAGGACAAGAGAAGGGAGGGATGATAGAAGAGAGGGCAGATTGGTGATAAGGGAAATTAGAATGCTTGGTGTATTGGAGTGGAGGGAGGGGACAAATGGGAGAAAATTTGGAACCCAAAATTTTGTGAAAATGAATGTAAAAAAAAAAAGTTAAATAAATAAATTTATATAACCAAAAAAAAATATTAATAAATTTAGAAAAAAAGAAAAGAAAAAAGTAAACACTGTCGAAACTGTTCTTTGAATAACTCATCCCTGCCAAGGTTTCATTTACTTAAGTTGGAAGAGTATAATCACTTCATTCCTGTCACATATCACAAAATAATAGCAATTCTGCCCAAAAGGAGCATATTACCTATGACTTCTGATCCCAAAGATTCCACAGGCGCTCCCACATCATGCCCTTAGCATTAGGCAGCAACAGTGCCATAACATCTCAGGAAAGAAGAGGCAAATGATGGGGGGAGGGCGAGGAGGAGGGAGAGTCTTTTTAACCTTAGAATCTCACTCCCTCAGGTGAAGAGAGAGATTTCAGCTCCCTAAAAACAGACCCAGAAAACAACACATAGGAACCTCAATTTCATCAATGCCACATGCAAAAGAATAGCCAAAGGAACTCAAAGAGGCTAAACTTGAGGGACATGCCCAAGAGCCCTCCCTGCTGATTCTCGGCTTCCCAGTCATGCCCACAAATCTTGTTTGGCTCCACCTTAACTCTGTCCTCAAAGACAAAGTCTGCTATTCCACAGAGCACCAACTGTTTCACTCTCTGTTTTCCCATAAGCAAAGTTGCTTATAGGATAATAAATAATAATAACAGCATTTATATAGCATTTTATGGTCTGCAAAGCACTTTATGAATATTATTTCACTTAATTCTCACAACAACCAGATGGCCAAGGTCTCCCATTGCATCCATCTCCAGTCATCCTGACCTATGTCTTGCCACTGGACTCTATGAATCTGGAGGAGAGAGTGAGGCTGATGACTGCACAGTTCTGCCTCACTTAAATCCAATTCACTTGCAAGTTAAGACATCAACCTCCTGACATCATTGGTCTTCTCCCAGAACGAAGGAGAAATAATAACAAACAACAAATGACCAGTAGGGCAGGTGTTACTGTTATCTCCTTTTTGTAGGTGAGGCAACTGAGTCACAGAGAAGTTAACTGATGTGCCTAGGACTGAACAATTAGGGGGTATCTGAAGCCGAATTTGAACATAGCTCTTCCTGACTCCAATTCTAGTATTCTATGTACAATGCCACCTAGCTCCCTATAATTAAAATATAAACTGCAGGATAGGCATCATCCCTATGATTTCACTGATGCAAGGAACTCCCAGATCAAGAGTAGGAAACCTGGGGCCTCGAGGCCACATGTGGTCCTCTTGGTCCTCAAGTGTGGTACTTTGAATCCAAACTTCACAGAACAAATTCCCATAATAAAAGGATTTGTTCTATAAAACTTGAACTTAGTCAAAAGACCACACCTGAGGACCTAGAAGACCACTTGTCACCTTGAGGCTTCAGGTTCTCCACCACTGTGCCAGATGATGAAACTCCTTCTATCGTAGCAGGTGATCTCCTTCACCTCAACTTATAGTCTTGAAGAGTTGCCTAGATCCCTTGTAAACGACTTGCTGAGGGTCCCATAACCAGTAAATATTGGGAGTGACTTGAACGCATCTTTTTGGCTCTACTGCCAGCTCTCTATCCACTATCCTCACTGTCTCCATCCCCACATCACACACCCAAACTGGACTACCAGCTAGACTCCATGTTTAGCAATGTTTCCTACTTCTATAAATTTGTTCAGCACAACTACTATGCCTTTGTTGTACTCCCAACTCATCTCTAACTTTTAGAATTCTTCTCTTTCTTCAGGACTCAGCTAAGGATCCTCAAGGAAGCTGTCTCTGATCCTCTCTTCCTCTCCCTACCCCACCTCTGGGAAAATGTTCTCTCCCTCCCTTCTCAAATCTTCCCAGGGTACTTTGTCTTGAACTTTCTTTTTTCCCCTTCACCCCACAACAGGTCTGATGTTTCTCTAAATTCATAACACTTCTGTCCCCCTCTGCCCCACCACCATCAGGACAATGTAAGATTCTTAAGGCAGTAGCTAGGTCATGTTTTAGCTTTGTTTCTGAAGCATCTGGCACCATATCTTGCACACAGTAAGTCTTTAGTGAATACCTGTTGAAATGAAATGAGCAGGAATGGCTGCAGTATTCCTGGACAGAGGTGCTAAGGTCATTGTTAAGTCCACTTCATGGAAGCCACATTCAAAAGGCATGAAACAGGGAATCTCCTCAGGGAAGACTCTTTGCCACTTCAGCTTCACTGATGCTTTCTGATACCACCTTGAGTCATTCAGGCAACAAACATTCATTAAGCACTTACTGTGTCACAAAGTACATGTACTAAACATTGGCAGACAAAGAAAAGCAAAAGGAAGAAAAGAAATGAGGTTTTATTAAGTACCTACTGTGTGCCAAGCACTATGCTACACACTTTACAAATGTGTTGTCATTTGATCCTCGTGACAATCTTGGGAGCTAGTATTATCCTCATTTTACAATTGAGGAAACTGAGGCAAACAAGGGTTAAGTAATTTGCCCAGTGTCACATTGCTAGTAAGGATCTGCTGCTGGATTTGAATTCAGGTCTTTCTGACTTCTGGTCCAGTCTTCTATCCACTGCTTCACCTAACTGCCTCTACACGGTCCCAGTCCTCAAGGAGCTCACATTCCATTTGGGGAGACTCTGGGTAAACAATTACATACATACAAAAGATAGACAGGGCCAACAAAAGCTTCACTTTATTCTCGTAGCAATGCAGGCAGAAAGAAGAATGAATGAAAAGCAAAGCAAGTTTTCACTGTAGTCAAGAAGACAGGAATATGTCTCATTCTAGAGCCAGGCAAACGGCAGTATGGTGAAAACAGTAGAATCAGAAGGATACAGCAACTAAGCAGCACAGTGGATAGAGTACCCTGCCTGAAATCAAGAAGACCTGAGTTCAGATTTGGCCTCAGACACTTAACTAGCTGTGTGACCCTGGGCAAGTCACTTAACCCTATTTGCCTCAGTTTCCTCATCTGTAAAATGATCTGGAGAAGGAAATGTTAAACCTCTCCAGTATCTTTGCCTAGAAAACCCCAAATGGGATCATGAAGGAATTGTGAAATAACTGAACAGCAATCACAGCAGGATGATGGACCTTAGATAGGAAAAGTGAGACAGGACCAAGTAGCCTATAGAGGAAACACTGAGAGTCGCTCACAGTTGTGTCTGCTAAGGCATCTTTTATACTGGGTAGCACACCACTCTGATTAGCTGCTTACTCTCTTGCCCTACCTTCTCACATAAATATTCGTTTTGGGAGTTCTTTATCCTTAGGTCTAGCATAGACAGTGCAGCCTAGGAGAAAGAAACACCAGTTCAAGTCTTGGCTTCGAGATGTTCTAAAAACGTCATTTAACCTCTCTCAAGTCTCAGTTTCCTAATCTGTAAAATGGAGATGATATTTCATTGCCCACCTTGTGGGCTGCTGTTAAGGAAAGTTTCATAAACTTTTTTTATTTTGGGGGGGACTACAACTGTGTTTCCATCGGCATGGGGGCTATAGGTGAGGAATTCTCTCTTCCACTACAGAGTAGCTAGCACCTTTTCTGCAAGTCTTAGCTGCCTGCAGCTCTGAGAGGTTAGGTGACTTGAATCTGGATTCTCCTGACTCCAAAGCCAGTTCTCTACCATTCCATTCAGCCTCTTCAATCGTAAACTTTAAAGGGCTCTGAAAATGGTAGCTGATATTATGGTTTGGTGGCAGATGCCATGTAATAGACTGAAATCAGGTGCAAGCTATTGGCCAGTCAATGACACTTAGGATGACCCCAGCCACAGGCTTCTTCATTTATGCAAAGACTTGGCCCTTCAGGAATATCCCTTATTTTTCACAATAACACAGAAAAAGTTTACAAGAAGGGGAAAAGGAACATTCTCCCCATTTTGAGGGGAGGGACCAAAGTAACAAATACAAGTTGGGGATATGTGAGGGAGGGGCTCTCTACCCACTTCAGAGCAGATACAAGTAGTTTCCTGTGGTCTGCAACAATAATTTTAATTGGCTACTGAGACCAAATTTCATGGCTATACTAAAGAGACAGTCTAAATCCACCCCCTCAGTATTTTCATTTTCCTACCAGCCCTGAAGTGTAAGGATGAATTTCTGAGCTCCATAGGATCTGTGGGGGATCTCAAGTTCCAAATCACCAATTACAAGTGTCATCATAACTGATAGAATACTGTCAAATATATCTTTGACTGCTCTGAAGTGGGTAAGGGTCTCTCCATCCCACATCCCCAAAAGTGGGGTGCCACCTAGACTTGAAAGTTAATAGTTAACTGTGCAGAAACCAAAATGTATCTCCATTTTAAAAGGGTGTGTGTTCCATTTAAGATGCTATGTGGACAGGATATACCCTCTTCACAACTAGAAACCAGTCTGTGAGTGAACTGCAAGTCTGCAGAGGCTCTTCAAGAAATAAGTTGTACATGTTGTCAAGTTACCTGTCCAGAGAAGTTCCTGACTGGGAAAGAAGAATAGAAAGAAGAAGTTGAACATCATGTATTTGTGGTTTTATGCACAGTCATCTTTTTTATTGTGCTATGTTATGGAAATGCTTGCTTTATTCCATAAATTTTAAAAAATTAATTAATTTAAAAAGAAAGTGTACATAATTAAAAAAAAATACAATCACAGGGTGCTCCCATGTATGTATATACATAGCCCAGTTGTAATACCCTCTCTGTTATCTTTTGCCAAACCCACTGAATCAGAAAGACAGTATCTTCCCCATGCCAAAAAAAAAAAAATAGAGAAACTGAATCACATCAGGTGTCAGGCTTGAATAGTCATGGATCCTTTGAGGCATTTGAATGGGTAGGGCTGCTATACCAGGGCACCCAGACCAATGAAGCTACAAATTTCCCTTCTTTGGCACCAGACCACTCTTCTCAGCAGGGACCCACCCCTCTAGTTCTGGTCTATCTAGAATCTCCTGTAATTCTATCCCAGGCCACCTTCCATTTCTGATCTTCCCTATAATGTATCCTGTTTTTCATGTCAGTACCATGCTTATATTTTCATGAACTCCATGTTAGGTACTTTATTATTTTCATTGTCTAACTCTAGATGAGATGCCTGAGTATCTCCACTCTGGCTTCCCTGACCTTGGCCAGAATCTTCTGAACACAAGGGAGCTAGAAAACTCCCCATGAGTTCAGTGTTTCCCACCCTGCCCTCCCTGCCATGCACAAAACTCAATCACCCTAAAAATCCATGTCGAATCCTCAGTCAGTCAAGACTCAACTGTTTTGTGACTGCCTCTCAGGAGGCTGGAGGCCAGATTAACCCTTTCACCCCATGGTGCACAACAGCTGGGTCTTGACAGGTGATTAGACGGATTGAGCTAAGCAAAGTGACAATGTCTACTGTAGAATCTACCATCAAAGAATTCTCATTTAAAGCCCATAGCAGTAGAAGGTTAACCCACCTCATCCTCAATGGCAAACTGAGGCATGAGTTGAGCTTAGCTAACAGATTTGACACCTAGTTATTTGGCTGAGATGCTCAGTACCAGGAGTTCCCCTTCCCAATGTTCCCACCAGGATTAGTTAATAACAGAGAGGCCCTCACTCTGGCTGTAGTCATTTTATCAATCAGCAGCCTGAGGGAGTTCATCCCTCCCTACTACTATAAGCAGTCCCCACACATGAAAGACTAAGTAGGGCAAAAAGCCAAGGCGGAAAAAAACAAATCAAAGAGGGTTCTATGATAGAGTAATCCATAATCCTCTCTTCCTTGTCCCTGGCCCTGTTATTTAATGAAAAGACTCTGAGTGGGCATTTCATAGACCCCAGGAATTGTGACCAAAACCCTCAAGTCACAAAACAAAGGCATTCTATGGGCACAGCACAGTGAAAGAGAGATAGACAGACACTCACGGGGGGGTACAGAGGGGGAAAAAAGAGAAACAGAGGCAGTGACAGAGAAATAAACAGAAAGAGAAAGATGAAAAGAGATGAAGAAAAAGAGAGGGAGGAGAGAAAGAAACAGAGACACAGAAAAAGAGGCAGAGAGAAAACCAGGCAATAGTCATAGAGCTATACCTTTCTAATGAGCTGCTAAAGAGACTGGATTTATAAGTCAATAAACATTTGCAGATTGAGGGCTCAGTATCTGAACTGCACCCTCTGGAATGAATCTTCTTTTTCTCCACATCTGGCAATTTGCAGTAGAGGGTTGGGACTTAGGAGGGAAGGGGGCTGGGTGGTTAAAAACAGCACATGCAGCAAAGGCAAAGTGGCTGACTCCAAGCTGTGATAAATCTCTTCTCCCCTCCTCCCCCCACGTAGCACTATTCATCTTAACAGTCATCATTGGGCTTCAAGTCAGAGGATGCCTGTTTCAAACCATCTTGCTGCCTTAACTTTGGGGTTTGCTTGGCACACAGTAAATCACTTCAGCCAAGTGCTTTGGCTTCTCTGATTAGCCCCTGGCACTCATTAGGATGAGGGTATGTGGGGGACAGGAGGAGGTAGCTAGCCAAGAATAGGTAAGATTCTACTTAGGTATTTCTGAGAATGGAGGCAGGTCAACCTGCCCAAGGTACTCAAGGAGAGAGTTTCTAGAAGTGATCTAATGGCCCTGGTGCATGATGCAAAGTTTGGTTTCACATTCTCATTGTTATTATTGCTATCTTCTACCCTCCCCACCAGAGATTTTGGGCTCCTTGCAAACCTGCCACCCCATGTCACTCTGCATGTGTGTCTGATGATGACCCAGGGGGTCAGTGTATGTTGAAGAAGACCATGCCATCAGAGAAATGATGACATGGCTTGCACTTGACTTTGTTTTGAGTGAGGGAGGGCTGTACAGGTCACCAACCTCACTTCTTTTCCAGAGCCAGCAGAATCCAGTGAGCAGATATTCATCAGGATGACTGGAGATGACCCAGGAAGAGGCAATTGAGGTTAAGTGACTTGCCCAAGGTCACACAACTAGTGAGTGTCAAGTATCTGACATGAGATTTGAACTCAGGTTCTCATGACTCCTGCTCTGGTGCTCTATCCACTGTACCACCTAGCTGCCCTAAGCGTGGTCAGTAAACATAAATGAAGATATATACTGGTGGAGACCATACACATGGCCAACTCAACAAAAGAGTGGTCTTCAAGAGCAGTAAATAGACATAGCTGACAGTTGCTTTGCCCTAAAGGAGGTAATTATAACCACACATCAAAAACTACTAGATGGAGCAGCTAGGTGGTGCAGTGGATAGGGAGTCAAGAGGGCCTGAGTTCAAATTCAGCCTCAGACACTTGACATTTCCTAGTTTGTAATCCTAGGAAAGTCACTTAACCTCATTTGCCTCAACAAAGCAAACAAATAAACAAAAACTACCAAAAATTCCCCTTTACTGACAACTATCAAAAACAGCCATGTTGCTTCTAGAAATACAGAAAGCTTAAAGCAACATGGCGGTATGGTGAATAGATCCCTGGGTCTAAAACTAGGAAGACTTAAGTTCAGGTCGTGTCTCAGATAGGTGCTAACTGTGTGACCCTAGGCAAGTTACGTAATCTCTGCTTGCCTCAGTTTTCTCATCTATAAAATGGGATGCTACTATCATCTATCTCCCAGGGTTGTGTAACAACAAGGACCCCAACGTACACAGGAGGGCCTGCTGCACAGGTTCTTAGATCTGCTTTTCTAAAAGGAAAGCAACGTTTGAGGGCTCAATAATCTACTTTAATCAAGCACATATATCATCCACTTAGTTCAAGGGGAAAAGTCAGCACCCTGAACTTCAGAGAAAATACAGAAAAATAAAAAACCAACAGACAGTGCTTCCAACTATCTGACCATAAGCCGTACATACATCACAGGTCAACAGACAGATCCAACTGTCTGACCATACATATATAATTCCCAGAGAGAGAAGCATCAACATCTCAGTTTTCAAAGCCAGGAGAGCTCCTTAACAGCTATCCAGAGTCTTATCTGATCAGATGAACACTTTCAATGAGTAAGCCCCAAAGTAAAGTATCTCAGAGTATTTATATACTTTTCAGAGTCAGAGGGCATCACAACCCTTGAGAACCAGTGCCTCATTAGAAATTAACAAAAGGTATGGGCCTTCCTACAAAACAAATCTCCCCTAATCAAACTTCCCTTAATGGAAAGGCCCATTAATGGGTGGGAAAGATCTTCAAATTTCATAATTAACATTACAGGTTGTTGTGAGGATCAAAAGAGTTTGATCCTTGTTCATCACTGCTCCAAAACTCCTTCCAGAGGCTATCTACTGGAATAGCTCTTAGGAAACCAGGGACAACCCAGCATCAGGATGAAGCTACAGAGTCTTTGATGGAGCTAAGCTTTCCTAGAGTGTGGAATGCAATTCAGTTCATGATTTGTGAAATACTTAGCACTGTGCCTGGTCCATAGAAGGCACTTAATACATATGTAATCATCATCATCTTCATTTCTGTTATTGTTCTTGCCTTTGGCATACCTGCCATGAATGGTAGACTAAGATATATCCTTGGTGATAATGGGATCCATTCTCCTTTCCACTGTCTGCTTTGTGTGGCTCCCCATAATTATCTGGAGGAGTGGAGTCCTATTTGTGTGTTCTGCAGGGGTAATGAAGATCTCTAGGGAGACTTCACTTGTCTTTATGAGCCTGAGAAATTATAGGAGTAAGCTAAAAAATTTTACACAGGGTTACATAAATCTCTTTGGTAATTTGCCTATGAGGAAATTCATCGCCGGGATGTGTTGGTTAGCACAAATCTGAAAGTGACCTCTGAGGTATTTCCTTCTCTTCACTTAGCATCAGAAGTAGGAAGCAAGCAAAAGCAGTAGCCTATGAATGAATCCAAGAACACAAGAACTTGTTGCCTCAAGAAACACTATAGCTAAGTGGCTTTGTAGATGGAGTGCAGAACATAGCACTCGCTAGCTGAGTGAGCCTAGGTGAATCACTTAACCTTCTTCAGTCTTCAGTCTGTTTCCTCATCTGTAAAATGGGTCAATCATGGTAACTCCTTTGACTTTTGTGAGGATAAAAAGAAATAATGTTTGTAAAGTGCTATATAAATACTTGCTGTTTAACAGTATCAGATAGCAAAAAAGCAACATAGACACGACCCCCTTAATGGTTCAATAAATAATAAGCCAAAGATACATTAAGGAAGATTATTAAAAATGCACATATATAAAAATTACTTTCTTTTTCAGATGATATTCCCCAAAATAATGTTTTTCTTCCTCCAGATTTACTTTGAAAAAACAAGATGATCTCCATCAATACAGATCATAAACCTTCCTCCATACCTTAGAATATGTTTTCACGAGTTTCTAAGACCAACAACCAACAAGTCATCACACAGTGACACAGCTCTGGGGAATGACCCTAGCTGAATTTAACTGGCTGGTCCTTGTCCATCACTGATCCAAAAACTTTCCCACTTAGTAGGACCTTCCAGAGGCTGTTACCTACTGGAATAGCCCCCAGGACACAGGGAAACCTACCTCCATTCCAGGATGAAGCCATAGGCGTCTTTAATGGAACTAAACGTTCCTCAAGCATTGAACATAATTCAATTCACAAAACCTGTTTTTATAAATCATATAATTTATTGGGGTTACAGGGCCAGTCTGTGCCTGGTTATAACTACAAAATGATAAGGTTACCCTTTCCTGTCACAGGATTTCAATAGGCACACACATCAGTCAGGTAGACTATAGCTGGGGCACTCAGTGTCATAGCAGCCAATATTAGGAGGGCAACACACCTGCCAATCAAGATGCCCAGGGTTTGATGTGGCCATGTATCAGAATACCAGGACATAGGACATCTGTCTGCATGTCAGCAGCTAGGACATGATAGGCCTGCATGTCAGGATGTGGGCGACTGATAAACCAAGTGATTTGTTTGATTATAATGGAGAAGGCGGATGTGGCAAAGCATCAAACATGAAGTTTAAGACAGCAAGGAAGTCTTTCAAAACCACCATCAACTTCAACTCACAAATTCGATACAAAGTAAGATTTGATGACAGAACGTTGACCGAGCTTTAGAAGCTTCTCCCCCCTCCTTAGAGTTGGTGAGGAAATGAGAAGTAACAAAATGCAGTGGACTGAATCCTCTGGAGTCGGAGGTTCAAATCCCAAGTCTGCCAACGAGTATCTGTGTGACCTCAAGCAACCAAGCGTTCACTGAGCACTACTATGTGCCTGGCACTTGGAAGTGCAGAAGCAAAAATGAAACAGTCCCTGACCTCAAAAAAGATTCTATTCAATCAAGGAAGTGATAAAATGTGCATGCATGAGTATGTATATACACAAATAGATACTAAGCCTGTGATTTCATTAGTAGAAAATATTTTCCTCTACCAAAGTAGCAAGTGTACCAAGAAGTCATTCACATAGTATGTGTGTCCAAGGCAGAACCTGAAACCAAGTCTTTCTGGCTCTAAGGACAGTTTTCTATCCACACTGCCTCTGAAATATATACATATATGTATACATGTATAGGTGGTGTGCATATATAATGTAATAATTATATAATATAAATATATTATATATAATATAAATATAAGTGCATGTGTATACATAGATATAGGTATAGATCTCAAAGTCATTCAGGAGGGATGAGGTCCCTCCTGAGAGGAATCAGTTCAGGCTCTGTGTAGAAGGCAGCACTTGAACTGACTTAACTGAAGGTAACCTGAGCATGTAAGAGATGGAGTTGACAAGGAAATACATTCCAAGCATGGGGTGTAGCCTCCAAAAAAGGCATAGAGAAGGAAGATAAAAGCTAGAGTGTGGTATATATGGGAGAAAATCTATTTCATTACACTATAAAGAGCACGATGGGATTAATACATAAAGACAAGTCAGTGAACCTCTCTGGGCCTCAGTTTCCTCATCTGACTTCAGATGCAGTGCTATTATCATTGCTATTGTTCCCAGTGTTAATGAACCAATAATCTCATTAATGTCATTCCTTCCAGGGGTGTAGATGCTAAACTAGTCTTCATCATACTGTGTAATTCTTATCCGTCTGTCTTCCTGACCCTTCCATCAGGTCTAATTCTATCATTCTATTTTGCACTAGCTCTTTATAGTTCAATCTTATACACCCCAAAAGTCTTAGTGTAGTTTAATAGCTTAAAAAATAAGGGGGTGGAGTCAAGATGGCGGAGTAGAAAGACTCACGTATGCTAGCTCCGAACCCACAGCCCATATATTTCCTTCAAGAAGAGCTCCCCACAAATTCTGGATCACTGCAAGGCACGCAGAAACACAGTGGAAAAGATTTCCGTTCCAGAGAGCCCTGGAGAGAGGTCCCCAGGGGTCCGTCGTGCCCCAGAAAGTGGAGTCCACCCCTGTGCTGACCTGGCCAGGGCCCCAGAGGAGCAGATCAGAGCAGGCTTCAGGGACGGAACCTCCAGCGGCTGGGAAAGTCCCTCCACCCACAGGCACTACAGGTCAGTGAGAGAGATGTCTGGGCTGGCTCAAAGGGGAGCGGGGTATCTCTGTGGCTCAGGCCCCCTTGGGAGGAAGCGGAGGAGGCAGAGGCAGAGGCAGCAGCAGCAACCCCCGGGACTCCCTGAGCAGGCAGGCAGGAGTTCAGGGTCATTACTGAAGGTCTCTGCATAAACCCTCTGAGGGAACTGAACCTGGGAGACTGCCCTGCCCCCACCCGCCCCATTACTGAAGGTCTCTGCATAAAGCCCCTGAGGGAGCTGAGCCTAGGAGACAGCCCTGCCCCCACCCAAGCACCAGAACTTAAGCTCACATTGAATAGCAGCCGCACCTGCCGCAGAAAGCCCATTTGAATCTCAGACCCCAAGCACTAGCTGGGCAGATCTAGGTGGGGGTGGACAGGAATCTCAGAAGTCAAGTAACTGGCTGGGAAAATGCCCAGAAAAGGGAAGAAAAATAAGACTATAGAGAGCTACTTTGAGGGGGTGCAAATGTTCCCACCTTTCAGTTCTGATGACGAGGAACTATTCTTACCATCAGGGAAAGACATGGAGGTCGGGGCCTCTGTATCCCAGACATCCCAGGTGGATGTCCGGTGGGCTCAGGCCATGGAAGAGCTCAAAAAGGATTTTGAAAAGCAAGTTAGACAGGTGGAGGAAAAACTGGGAAGAGAAATGAGAGAGATGCAAGAAAAGCATGAAAAATGGGTCAATACCTTGCTAAAGGAGACCCAAAAAAATGCTGAAGAAAATAACAACTTGAAAAATAGTCTAACTCAATTGGAAAAAGAGGTTCAAAAAGCCAATGAGGATAAGAATGCTTTCAAAAGAAGAATTAGCCAAATGGAAAAAGAGGTTCAAAAGCTCACTGAAGAGAATAGTTCTCTCAAAATTAGAATGTAACAGATGGAGTCTACTGACTTTCTGAGAAACCAAGAAATCACAAAACAAAACCAAAAGAAAGAAAAAATGGAAGAGAATGTGAAATATCTCATGGGAAAAACAACTGACCTGGAAAATAGATCCAGGAGAGACAATTTAAAAATTATGGGACTACCTGAAAGTCGTGATCAAAAAAGGAGCCTAGAGATCATCTTCCATGAAATTATCGAGGAAAACTGCCCTGACATTCTAGAACCAGAGGGCAAAATAAGTATTGAAAGAATCCATCGATCACCGCCTGAAAGGGATCCAAAAAGAGAAACTCCTAGGAACATTGTGGCCAAATTCCAGAACTCCCAGCTCAAGGAGAAAATCTTGCAAGCAGCTACAAAGAAACAATTCCAGTACTGTGGAAATACAATCAGGATAACTCAAGATCTAGCAGCTTCTACATTAAAGCATCGAAGGGCATGGAATAGGATATTCCAGAAGTCAAAGGAACTAGGACTCAAACCAAGAATCACCTACCCAGCTAAACTGAGTATAATACTTCAGGGGAAAATATGGTCTTTCAATGAACCAGAGGACTTTCAAGCATTCTTGATGAAAAGACCAGAGCTGAAAAGAAAATTTGACTTTCAAACACAAGAATGAGAAGAAGCATGAAAAAGTAAACAGCAAAAAGAGAAGTCTTAAGGGACTTACCAGAAGTGAACTGTTTACATTCCTACATGGAAAGACAATATTTGTAACTCTTAAAACTTTTCAGTAACTGGGTAGTTGGCGGGTCCATACACACACATGTACACACATGCACGCACACACACAAACACACATGCACACACATACAGAGACAGAGAGCACAGAGTGAATTGAATAGGATGGGACCATATCTTAAAAGAAATTAAGGTAAATGGTGAGAGAGAAATATAGTGGGAGGAAAGAGGGTGAAATGGAATGCAGTAAATTATATCTCATTCAAGAGGCAAGCAGGAAAATTTTTAGTGGAGGGAAAAAGAGGAGAGCTGAGAAAAAAACAAGAAGTTTACCCTCATCACATTCGACTAAAGGAAGGAATAAAATGCACTTTGGTATGAAAACCTATCTTACAATACAAGAAAGTGGGGGAGAAGGAGATAAGCAAGGGGGGGGGGGTGATGGAAGGGAGGGCAATAGGAGGAGGGAGCAATTTGAAGTCAACACTCAGGGAGGGACAGGATCAAAAGACAGAATAGAAACAATGGGGGGCAGGATAGGATGAAGGGAAATACAGTTACTCTTACACAACACGACTATTATCAAAGTCATTTGCAAAACTACACAGATATGGCCTATATTGAATTGCCTGCCTTCCCAAAGGGAATGGGTGGGGAGGGAGGGATGGGGAGAATTTGGAACTCAAAGTTTTAGGAACAACTGTTTAGTATTGTTGTTGCTACTAGGAAATAAGAAATACAGTTAATGAGGAATAGAAAGTCATCTGGCCCTACAGGACAAAAGAGAATATGGGGACAAGATAAGGGAGGGATGATAGAAGTGAGGGCAGATTGGAGATAGGGAAAATTAGAATGTTTGGTGTATTGGGGTGGGGGAGGGGATAAAAGGGGAGAAAATTTGGAACCCAAAATTTTGTGAAAATGAATGTAAAAAGTTAAATAAATAAATTTTTATTAATAAAAAAATATGGCAATTACAGCAATTCCCAAAGTAGTTCAGTGAATACTGATAAAAAACTTAATCCAAACTGATTACTTAAAAAAGACATGGGCTAGAGTTATTAATGGTTTCATCAACTTGAGGAATCAATCACGAAGCCTAGCTTCAATGAAATCTTTGTCTGTTAGAACTATTGGGTTCATACCAGGAGAGATAAGTGAAACAGAGAGTGGCTGTTAATTGAAAAGAAACTTATTATGATCTACTCAGATCCCCTTTTGAGTAACAGATGAGAGAATATGTCTAGCTTTGTACTTGCTCTGTGATCAAAAACACAAAGACAAGTGACACTCACTCTAGGAACTTACATTGAAATGGAGGGAGACCACATATTTGGTGGATTAGGTAACCAGGGAAAGACACTCTAGTCTATGGAGTCAGAGAAATACTAAGTTGATCCAGAAGGCATGGTAGGGTAGTATTAATTTAGTAAGAGGTAGGGGTGGAATTATTGTAAGGACAAGGCAAATGGCAAGATGACCCAGGTGGGATGTGAAGCATAATTTGGTCTGGATTTTGGTTAGATAAAAGTGGAGTAAATGAGTTTTTACTTATCCTCTCAACAACTGAGACAGCCCTAGGGTAAGAGTTCCACAGCTAATACAATTACTTCTCATGGGGACTGGGGGCATGTTGCTTAGGAAAACAAAATAATAGCAAAATTGGTCAAGTAAGAAGATGAGATGTAAAGCAATGTACTTTACTTACATTATCTCATTTGGTAATCATATACAATCTCTATTGATAATGAAATAGTTTCTCTTCTGGAAGGGAGGGAGAGAGGGAGAGAGGAAGGAAGGAAGGAAGGAAGGAAGGAAGGAAGGAAGGAAGGAAGGAAGGAAGGAAGGAAGGAAGGAAGGAAGGAAGGAAGGAAGGAAGGAAGGAAGGAAGGAAGGAAGGAAGGAAGGAAGGAAGGAAGGAAGGAAGAAAGGGAGGGAGGAAGGGAGGGAGGAAGGAAGAGAGGGAGGGAGGGAGGGAGGAAAGGACTTTAAGCTCAGCCCATTCAGATGTTCCTTTGCAACATCTCTTGCTTAAAGCCCCCTTCTCTCTTCTCACACTGCCACCAGTCTTGTGCAGGCCCTCATCACCTCACACCTGGACAACTGCAATAGTCTGCAAGTGGTTCTGCCTGCCTCCATTCTACCAGTAAAGTGATTTTCCTAAAGCACAGGTCCAACTTTATGTCACTCTCCTAATCAATAAACTCCAGTGTGTCTTCTTATTGCCTCCAGAAGCAAATACAAAATGTTCTGTTTGGCATTCAAAGTCCTTCATAACCCTCTTACCTTTCCAGTCTTCTTACACTTTACTCCTCAATATTAACTAGTGACACTGACCTCCTGGCTTCCTGAACAAGACACTCCTCTTAGTGCCAGGAATTTTCTCTGGTTGTATTTCTGGTATATTTTCCCTCCTCCAATCAAATGACTGACCCTCGTGGCTTTATTCCTAACTATAATCCCAACTTCCATAGAAAGCTTTCCTTAAACCCTCTTAATTCCAGTACCCTCCCTCTGTTTATCCTTTCCTACTTATCCAGTATATAACTTGTTTTATATCCATTTCTTTTCATGTTCTTTTCCCCATTAAATTATAAGCAGGCAGTTAGGTAGTACAGTCGATAGAGAACCAGTGCAGGAGTCAGGAGGACCTGAGTTCAAAAACCTCAACTCAGACACTTGACACTCACTAGCTGTGTGACCTTGGGCAAGTCACTTAACCCCAATCGCCTCATCCTGGGTCATCTCCAGTCATCCTGATGAATATCTGGTCACCGGACCCAGATGACTCTGGAGGAGAAGTGAGGCTGGTGACCTGCACAGCCCTCCCTCACTCAAAACAAAGTCAAGTGCAAGTCAAGTCATCACTTCTCTGATGGCGTGGTCTTCTTCAACAACAAAGGACGAACACACAGATTATAAACTCCTTGAGGGCAGGGATTGTCTCTTGCCTCTTTCTGTATCCCCATCATTTAGCACAATGCCTAACACATAGGAGCTACTTAATAAATGTGGATTGATTAATTGATAATGAACATTTGAATCAGGCTTTTAAGGTTTGCAAAGCTTATTAAATGCATTGAAGCAAAGTGCTAACTCATTCATCACCACCCCCCTCAAATGACAGGGGGACAAAGAGGTATTAGCTTTGCAGCCAGGGAAAGTGAAGGGAGAGAGCAAAGATTCCATTGGCTGCCCTGCAGAGATCATCACCTCCCCATGTCCCTTTATGTAGCAGTATATTATCTTCCATTATTGCGACTTGAGCTGAGCACCCTCCAAAGTTCTTGGCCTCTGTGGGCATTTGCTTCTTTCTATTCAGCTACAATCATTTGCACTGTTCCTTTTACTTTGCCTCCATATAGAATAATATGTGATTAATTGATTTTCTGTCACTCTTTTAGTACAGAAAATTAATTTCAGAGCAACCTTGTTTTCTCAGGGTATGAATCCTCTACACAGAGAGTAATTCTGCTCCTCCATTATTCATGAGAGAAAATAGTGATGGAGTGTACAAGGGAGACCGCCCCAAGGCCACAAACTGAGAGTCTGTGTTACGGATACAACCATATTCCACTGGTACCTCTAAATAATTCACATCTACAACTCAATTTGGCCCAGCACACAGCTCCGGATGTGACTGGAGAGGCAACACAGCAAGATTTGGGAGATTCTCAATGACACAGCAGAGGTGAAGTTAGCAAGGCCTCTTGTCTCCTTTCCCCTGAGAACTGGCTTCAGATGGAGCCTGAGAGGCTATGGCAAATCCCTTCAGGCCCAGCATCAGTAACTGCAGGAAAAGCTAGAAAATGTTCTGTAGGACTGCTAAAAGATATACTCTTGGGCCACAGACATGAAGTGAATTTTATTACATTCAAGTGCTCTTACATAGGGGAGAAGAGACTTCTGCACCTCATAGAGGCATTCAATTTGGAAATATACCCTTAGAGATAGAAGGGATCTCAAAAGGTCATCCAGTTCAACCCCTCATTTTACCAAGTCCCAGAGAGTTTTAACAAAACCAAGAGAGGTTAAGTAAGTTGCCCCAAATCACAGCAGAAATAATTATCAAAGCCAGGATGGGAACCCAGACCTTTGGCTGCAAATCTAGCCTTCTTCCCACTGTACCACCCCTATCTCTCAAAGTAATAGAATGACAGAACTGGAAGGGAACTTGGAGATTAACTAGGTCCAACCTCCTTATTTTCCAGGTGAGGAAACTGAGTCACATTCTCCTCACACTCCAATTTCCTTTCTGCAAACTGAGGGGGGCAGATTACATGATCTCTGAGGTCTCTCCTCACTGTAAAATGCTAAGTCTGCCAAGAGAGAGATTATAGCAAGCCCCAAAGAGCCCACTGTCATATCAGTGAGAAAAATCAGAATTTTAGCGGTAGGAAGAGATGCTAGAGATCACCTGTGAAGACTCATTTCATTTTACCAGTGAGGATGCTGAAACCTAAAGAGTTTATGTGTCTCACTGAAAGTCTCATCCCTGGTTAATGGCCACGACAGAATCCGGTCATGTTGCTGGTTAATGGCCATGATAGGACCAAAGTCTTGTCTCCTGGCTCCAAGTTCATTACTTTTTCTACTACTGTGTACTGAGGCCACCAGTTTCTTAAAGGAAGAGAAGTCTGGAAATTCTTCTGGAATGGAGGGCCTCCTAAATGATCATACGTCACCATTTTTTATTCTCATTTCAATAACTCACTGACTCCCAAAGTGCTTACAAAATCTTTCTATCATATTATAAAGATTTTGAACTAGCAGTATCATGAAAAATGCCTAATGGTGCCCTGCATGAAGAAAGAGATGACAATAAGATTACGGTTCCAGAGTGAAAGGTTGCCATATAATCAGGGGTATGCTGGATCCAGCTCCTGTAAACTCCTAACTGTCAAATTTGCTGTGGGAGCATTTACACCTCAGAAATCAGCCAATACTACAGATCAGAGTTCGATTTGGTTTTTTTTGTCTGTCTATCTATCTATCTATCTACATATCTGTCTATTTATATTGTGGATTATCTAGAGCAGGGTTGGGAACCTGTGGCCTAGAGGTCACACGTAACCTTCCAAGTCCTTGGGTACAGTCTTTTGACTGAGTTCCAGTTTTACAGAACAAATCCTTTCATTAACAGGATTTTTTCTGTGAAGGTTGGATTCAAAGGACCCCACTTGAGAACGTAGGGGGCCACATGTAGTCTCGAGGCTGTAGGTTCTCCACCCCTGCCAGGTCTAGAACCTTAAGAGAGTGATAGAGCAAATGTTAATAACACAGACTGAACTTTAAAGTGTAGTATGTACATATATTTTTTCTTCTGGAGAGCCGGTTGTTAAACATATACCAGCACAGTGCTGAATGTAATGGACTTGGAAATAGAAGAACTAGTTTCAAATATTATATATATGTAATATATATCATATTTTACTTTATTTATATACACTCATATTATATATAGTAATTGTGTAGTATAGAATATGTAATAGTATATTATATAGCATATATAACTAGTATATAAGGTGTATATACTAAATATATTGGTAGATAGTATATACTGTTATATGCAATCACATATTAATATAATTTATATATTAGTGTATAATTATAATAATATATAATTTTTTATGATTTTGTTCAAGGGATGACATGGTAAAGTTATAGGAACAATGGAGCTGGAATCAAAGGATCTAAGTTTGAAAAACAGCTTGGCCACTTACTAGCTGTATGACCTTGTCCTTGGGTACATCAATTTACTTGGGCCTCAGTTTCCCTACCTGTTGTGTTTGTCTTTTGTTCTCAAAGAAGACCATGCCATCAGAGAAATGATGATATGACTTGCATTTGACTTTGTTTTGAGTGAAGGAGGGTTGTGCAGGTCACCAGCCTCAGACGACTGCATGTTCAGATCACGTCAGTGTCACCCTATCTGTAAAATAAGGAGGATGGACTATGCTGACTCCCAGCTCTGAATCTATGATCCTAGAGCATCCCTGAGACTTAATTTTCTTTATCTATAAATGAGAAGGTTCAACCAGATGATCTCTAAATTGCCCTCCATTTTGGGATCCTCAAATATCTCTGTTTCTGCCAAGAACAGGGCAAGTACAAGACAACCTCACATGCCTGGGCATACAGAGGGCTCATGCTAGTGTCAACCTCTTCACCCACACAGTAGAGCCCTTGCTGCTGCCTCCCTCTTTCTGTTGGCCAGGGAACTCGTTCTTCATGGCACAACACAGCGCTCATGGATGAGATGATCATATGTTGTCATGTTCCAAGGGAAGACCTGGAGTCCTGGGTGCTACCCAGCCCTGTTCTTCTCCCCTCACCCAAGGGAGCCAGGGCACAAGTCCAGACTGCACATGGCTGGGCCTATTGTCATTTTTCATTAATGATGTCGGATCGATTCCAAGCAGCGATTGGGAAAACAGATTGCGACACTGTGCTCTTTATTGCTGAAGTTTCTGTGGCAATGAAATCACTAGAGACAAGCTGTAAAAGGGGGATTGGAGTGGGGGGAGAAAGGAGACCGAAAGCAAGAAAGAAAAGATACTCGATTCCAAACTTTGCTACGCAGCCACTTTGTAACACGTACCAGATGCAGCAGCCAATGCACACGGCCCTATAACCTCCCTCCAAAAGGTAATAAATCCCCCAGGACCCTAACACACTTGTAATTTACAACTCGGCTAAAATGAACATTATTTCAAGCTAAGCGTATTCTCAGAGGCATAAGAGGAATGTGGCAGCTTTCCTGCTGACGGAGGAGTTTCTTTTTAAATGTCATGCATTCACTTTCATTACTTCCAAATAATTGCCCGAAAAGATCAGCCACCGGATGGGGCTACACATTTTACATCACCACAAGTCAATTTCATCATCATCAACCAAGCCCTCTTGGAGCTGATTTGGGAAGCAAGAAAGACTGAGCCTTCCCTTGTCTCCAAGGTTTGCACAGTCAGCAGGGGCCCCCTTCCTCCCTGTGGTAAAAGCTCTGCTGAGCAACATTCTACGGGATGGCATTTGTCATCATCATCAAACACCCTCTTGCATTCGTTGTACTAAGTTCTCCTTACATTCTCATCCCTGAATGTGGTTACTTGGGAGCAGATACTCCTTGCCCTCATACAGTTTATTCTTATTTACCAAAAAGAAAGATGCAGAACCAGTGATAGGATTCCTGACTTCCTGCTGATCCAGCAGGTCTTTGGAGGAAAGGTCATGTAAATCAATCGATAAATATTTATGAATTGCCTACTGTGTATCAGGCACCATGCTAAGGACAAGTTCCCAGGGTCATTGATCTTTGAGGCTAGAAGGACCCTTAAGACACAGAATGCCAGAGCTGAAAATTGTCTTAGAATATATATTAGACCTAGAAGAGATCTTAGTGATTATCTGGTCTGATCTCCTCATTTGACAGATGAGGAACCTGAAGACCAGAGAAGTGTGTCTTACCTTAAGTCACAAACTGGACTAGAACTTGAAACCCAGTCCTCTGCCTCCAAATACAATATTCTCTCTACTATATTATGTTACTTCCTTTAACTCCAGAGGATCAGCTATAAGGGGTCTGGAGAAGAGGGACAAAAGAATATCCAACTCAGGTCTTATTCCTTTCTTATAAGACTTCCCTTCCCTGATTATCCAAATCCTTACTGTTTATATTACACATGATGATACTCAATTATATCTCATACCTGATTCTGGCTTAGATTTTTTTCTGTTTCCTGTGTATCTTCTCTCTCTCTAGCCTGTAAATCCATTGAGGTCAAAGACCATGACCCTGACATCCTTATCATAGAGCTGATCCCTCAAAGGGCTGTGGGAATTGAAAGAAGTCATTAAAAAAAGGAAGAGGCCATCATGTATCAACATTTCCCCCATGGGACAACATGTTGCCTTTCTTTGGTAGCTAGATAATAATAAGAAGTTACACTTTCTTCAGGGAGCTAAGTGATAGAATGGATAGGCTTAGAGTCAGAAAGACTGTTGTTTCTGAGTTCAAATTTGACCTCAAACACTTACTATCTGTGTAACCCAGTGAAAGTCACTTAGCTCTGTTTGCCTCAGTTTCCTTATCTGTGAAATGAACTAGAGAAATAAATGGCAAACCACTCCAGTACTTCTGCCAAGAGTCGGCATGACTGAGCAAAACAATACTGCTTTCTTCACCAAGGAAAATGCAAAATGGTTCATTCCATAATCTCACAATAAGACAGAAAGGACATTAGAAAGCAGGCAGGAGACCCAGCTTCAAGCTTCTGCCATTAATGCAGCATGCAATGTTGAACAAGTCCCTTTCCCTCAGTGGACCTCTCAGCTTCTTGCTCTGCAAAACGAAGTAGTTGGACCATTTGATCTGAGCTGCCTCTTCTAATTCTAATGATCAGCGATTCTAAATGATATTCTGCCATGCCTATTCAACAAACCTTTGAAAAAAAATTGTCATTGATATAACTAAAAGAAAAAGGGAGTCAACCAGCTCTGGAATTGAGGGGAGGAAGGGAAACCTAGAGAAACAGAATATTCAGGAAAAGATTGTACCACCATAAATGATGGTGGCCTAGAATAGGGAGGTGTGGCAATTAAAAAGGCACGAGAGACATAAATTCTGGGTAATTTAATCATTTTATTAATAAGGCTAGCACATTTATTAATGAAAGGATGGTCATTTGGTCATCTCTCAGACCAAAGACAATTATGGTGTCCAGGCTCACAATTTACATACCCTTCTAAGTGCAGGTGTTGCCCCGGGGTGGGAATCAAGCCTGATTGGTTAACAATTAATGAGAGAATGAATATTACAATGAGGGACTGGACCTGAACTTTAAGTCATTTCCTTCTTAAGGCAATCCCAGCCTTAAACTATCTATTCAAAGAACTTATGTCCCACCCAAGCTTGCGCAGAACACAATAGCTCCCCTATCTGGGTGGGGTCTGAACAATCTTATTTTCAGAAATGTCTTCAAGAGACTGAACTTTTAAAATCAGGATTTTAGGAAAAAGAGGGAAACTAAATCATTGGTTATTAGTAATAATTTCTCTCAGAGGGGAAGGGGGATGCACGTGGACATTGAATTTCTTTAAATTGGAAAGGACCTTAGAGATTATTGGATCCATATTTCTCTTTTCACAAAAAGGATGCCCAGAGAGCTTCTAGGCTCATAGAATTAGAATTCAAGGAGACCTTAGAGACCAACCAGGACAACTCCTCTTATTTTACAAGTGAAAAAACTGAATGAAACCTAGAGAGATAACAAATGGATTAAAGAGGGGAGGAAATGGAGGTGAGGAGACCAATTCCTGTGATAGCAAAGGTAGGTGGTAAAAAGGGACTGTACTAGTATGGTAGCATGGATGTGAATAGGAGAGAATGATGGAAAAGGTTTTGAGAATGTAGAATCATCAGACCTTGGCACCTGACTGAATATAAGAGGTACAGGAAAAGGTTCTTGGAGGGGGAGAGAGGGGAAAAAGAGAGGTGGTAACATCTAATGGCAATAATAAAGTCATACAGAAGAGCAGATCTGAGGTTTGAAACCCAGTTGGTTGGTAGGAATATGGGTCTGAAGCTTGAGAGGCAAAGGTTGGAGAAATGGTAATTAATAATAATAATAAACTAGCATTTACATGGTCCTTTAAGGTTTACAAATAGTCTCATTTTATCTTCACAACAGCCCTGGGGGGGGGCGGTAAGTGCTAATATTAACCCCATTGGAAACTGAGGCAGAGGCTAAGTGACTTGGCCAGGTCATACAGCTATCAGCATGGATGTGATAACCTTGGGAATAGATCAGATTGCCAAGGGAAAGTGTATTGAGAAAGAAAAGAAGGTGGCTCAGGACAAAACTTGGGAAAATCTGCAGTTTAAGAGATCGGTAAAAGAAATGCTACAGGAAGCACGTAAGAAGGAACCCAAAAGGTAAGAGAAGAGACCAGGGAGTGGGACATCACTGAAGCCAAGGGAGGAGAGGTTATCAGGGAAAAGGCCATGGTTCAGAGTGTCAGATATTACAATGAGGTCAAGGAGGATGAAGGCTGAGGAAAGGCCTTTGGATTGGCCTAGCTTAACCAAAATCGTACAGCTAGTAAGTAGTGGCAAAGCTGAGATTAAGATGTGGACATCCTGCCTCAGGTCCAGTATACTTTTCATGTTAGCCACATTACTCTCTATATGTTCTCTGTTGGGGTTCGCGTAAGAGAGAGAGACAGAGAGAGAGGGAGACAGAGAGAAAAGGAAGGAGAAAGAGAGACAGAGAATAGAGACAGAGGGAATTTCCTGACTTTCAATCTTCCTGATGCGGCAGGATGAAATTTAAAACTTCATGAGACATCTGAGGTAATCAATCACTTCGTCACTGCTCCTGCTGATAAAGGGAACTGAGGGAAGGAGAGATGAAGGAAAGCGAAAAGCATGAGACAAAAAGAAGTGGACTCCATGAGTCTAGAGCAACCTCAGAAATCAAAGGGTTACTTGTCTCTAGTGCTTCCAAGAACTAGTAAGTAGGAATTAGTTCATGGTAAGAGTGAACATTTTTAAAAATGGAAAAGGGCGGTAGGTGGGGGGTCCAAAATTGGAATCTGGCTTGTCCAAAGAGATTGCCTGGCAGAGAATTCTAATTCATTCACCTAATAGCAAGCAAATTGACTTAAATTTAGGAAAGGAGGCTTCTAGCTATGGTTGAGAGGCCCTTTGTAATGCCCTCCTAGAGCCCCAAAATGCAGAGAAGATCCTACTGGGAATCTACCTCTTTACCCTCCAGTCTAACTATATCCTCCTCATGTCATTGTTGTATGTTCATTTGTGTGTGTCTGTGTGCATACATGTATTAGTTACCAGTTGGTTTGTTTTTGTTTGTATTTTTATTTAAAACACCAAAATACATTCATAAGTAAAAGGGATTTCTGCCCCTCTCCTCCTTCCCCACACACACTTGCACCCAGGCTTGGTCATGCTTCAGCACGCCTCAGGAAAATGCCACTGGGGCCAGCCTGTAGGTTTCCAGGCCCAAGCAAGGATTGTGGGGGATGGGGAGGGAGGACTATGGCCTGTCAGGACTGAGTGGCATCAGTGAAGTACCGAGTTCCAGTATCCTATGTCCTCTGCATAAATGCAATTTCCCCAAATGTCAGAAGGAAAGCATTACAGATAACACATTGTGTGTGTCTTTGACCCGGTAAGTGCTGAAATCACAGATCTCATTATTCTGACATGATAGAATTTTTTTTTCCCTTTCTCTCGCTCTCTCCCTCTCTCTTTCCCCACTGCAGGCTGGCTGCTGTTGTTTTCCAGACTGCAGACATAATTGCCGGAGGTGCCAAGCCTCCATAGACAAATAACGCCTCACTGGCTTCTCTATATTGAGCAAAATGCCAGCACTCCACGTATGCATAAGAAAATGCTTTTAGAGCAAACTCATCATAGAACCTCAGGCTCTAGATATTATCACTAGGTCCTGGCTGGAGGCTTCCCCTGAGGGAGAAAACCTAAAACACTCTCCATTCCCTGTACTTCTACTAGGAGAGCAGCTGGTGCCTGGACATTAGTCAGACTCCATTCAGAAGTTAATCAATCAATCAACGACTTTTTTTTAAAGCCTACTATGAGCAAGGCACTTGGCAAAAAGCTGTGGGAGACAGGAAGAAACAATATGAACAAATTCCATTTCCTCAGCATTTCACGGCTTATAAAGTACTATCCTCAGAGCTATCCCGCAAGGAAGATCATACAAGTATTCCCAGTCTCCTTTTACAGACAGGAAAGTGAGAATGAGTGCTTGTCCTAGCTCCAATAGAGAGTAAGTGGAAGTCTGATGGGGGTCTTGGAGAGAACATTGCATTTGGAGTCTGAAGAGCTGAGTTCAAGTCCCCAGAGTTGTAACTACAAAATTTTGTACCTGGAACAAGCAGCCTAAAAACACATCATGAAAACATGCTGTTTACACAGGGGATGAGAATGAGGTTACAACAGCAAGGGAAGAGTCCACTTAGACTAGCATGATCGCTACTGCACCATCTGGTAGTTTCCTATTTTCTTCCTAACTATTCTTGCTTAACTAGGAGCTCGGTTGAGCTGTTTCTACATTACTGAAGGAATACAAGTGATGTCAGCACCTCTAAAATCTGACACTATGGGTCAACATCCCAGTTGCCCTGATGAGTTATGACTCTGACCCCCAAGTATTCTCTGTTCCAGAAATCAGATCTTCAAAGGTCATCTAGTCCAAGGCTATCCTTTTTACCAATGAGGTCCAGAGATAAAGTAACATATCCAAGATCACACAGATAGGAAGTAGCAGAGTATGGCTTTGAACCCAAGCCTGTGACTATAAAGTCTGTGCTCTTTCCACTATACTATCCTGTCTTCAAAAAAAATGTATTATATAGTTAGGAAATAAAGGCACATAACTGCAGGAGAAAAGGTAGGATGATCTAAAGAGATGAGGCATTGTCTTACAAGAACCAAATATTCTATATAATAAATACGATAGATATTCAGAGCAGCACCAATTAACATAGACTAGGGATATCAAGAGAAGCTTTGTGGAGGAGACAGTACCTGAGTAGAACTTGGAAGGATGGGTGGAATTCATGAAGATAGAGAGGGTGGGGAAGGACATCATGGAGAATATGAATATAATAAGTTAGCTGTAATAAGCCAAGCTACAAAGGTGGGAATCTATGAGGTGTCTTTGGATTGGGGAGCAGGGGACAGGGAGTATTAGAGTTGATAAAATAGAAAGCTAGCCCTAACCTACACTAGAGAGAGATTCATTTTAAATTTAGTCCTCGTAGTAACCCTGAGAGGGAAGTAGAGCTGTGTTTATATTTAACCTCATTTTACAGGAGGGGAAACTGAGGCAGAGGATAAGTGCTTTGTCCAAAGTCACATCTGCATAGATGTGATAACTTTGGGAATAGATAAGATTGCCAAGAGAAAGTGCATTGAGAGAAAAGAAGGTGGCTGAAGATGAAACTTGAGGAAATATCCACTTTAAGATTTCAGGAAAAAGAAAGGGAATGGGAAACACGTAAGAAGTAATTCAAATTTCAAAAAATTAGGGAATGTGACATCACTGAAGCCAAGGAAAGAGAGCAAATTTCACAGTAAATATGTAGCTTACACATTATTTTGTGTAATTTCTTCAGTGTATACCAACACTTTTTATCCTTACAAAATGATCTCACATAAAAGGAGTGATCTGTGTTGGGGGGTGGCCTACAATTCTTAGCAAACCTTAATATTTAAGTATAACTGTTAGGCTCCAGGATATTTCTGTTACTTCCCATAGCAGTTAAGACAGAAGCACAGAATTCTACACCAAGTGTGTGTGTTCTGTAAGCACTCTTCATTGACTGAAAGATAGACTGCCTGTCTCATGGAGGGAGGAGAGTGGGATGGGCTGAGATAGACAGATGATCAGTGTTTACAAGTCAAAGCTTCAGCTTCAAGCTGATTCTCTCTTCACTTCCTTAGTTACATTGTGGTCTTGTAAATCTTTTCAAACCATTTCTATGTTACATGGCAGAGATGGCTGCTATGTCTAGTTCTTCCAGGAGTGCCCCAGTAGAGAAAGGGCACTGGGAAATGATGTACACAATGCGAATGGACCACATTTTAAAGCCAATAAAGAAACCCCACACCATGAGGTGTGGGGGTGTGAGTGGAGGGTGGGCTGCTATGGAGAGGTAAAGGGGATAAGGAAGAGAACAGGGGGAGACTAAAATTAATAGAAAGCATTGTATTATAGATTGTATTAAAAAAATACAGTTTTATTACCTTTAAGTACCTAATGTAACTGGAACAGGAGTAACAATGTGTTGCCTAGTCGAGGTCCCTGGAGAGCCTGCCAGAATGAAAAGATAAGAGTCATTGCTATACAGTACCACTTGTTTGTAAGTAAATGGCTTTTTCTAGATTAAATTGATAATGTTCATAAAATGTATTCTAAATATTTTTCCTCACAATAAAAGGAGTTGAGGAAACATTTGTTAAATTCCTTTCAATTCTCCAGTTTGCTTAGGATACAGTATAAATTCTGAAGCAAGGGTTTACTAAGCAAAAGTTCCCTCCATCACATTCCTATCAAAATTTCATAGCATTTGAAGTAGAACCCAAAATCAAGAACACTCTTTCTTGGAACTCACAAAGTCTTTTGTCCGTGCTTCTTTATTTTTTTATGTTTTTTTTATTATGATCATTTGTGTGCCTGTCTGATTTCTCCTAAGTTTTCAGTCCCTTAAAAGTAAATCCAAAGTTAATCCATCTAGGTTCACGTCCTCTAGCACAGTGATCCGCACATGGTTGTCGTCAATTGGGAAACTTGAGCAGATAAGCTATGGGGCAGAAAGGCAGCAGCAATTACCAAAACCATGAAGAGAGCACCAGCCTCTCTTTTCTTCTGTCTACCCAGAGACAGCATATAAAACTAGGACCACCTTGAATCTTCTGGCTAGGGCTCTTATGGCAAGTTTCAGAAGGAAGGACCTTGTTGTGCTAGAACAGTTGCTATGTGGTATAGGGATCACATACATTTGTTCTATTTAATCCCAAAAAGCAGATTGGAAAGGGCAGAAGTTAAGCGGGATGGGGGAGGGCAGATTTCAGCTCATTGTAAAGGAAACAATTCCTAACACTCTTATTTCAACAGCAGTAGAATGGACTGCCCAGAGTTGTAGTGAGCTCCCCATCCCAGACAGGTATTTAAGCCAAAACTGAGGGGAAAGGGAGGTGGGGGAGTGGAAATGTTTATTCTGGAGGAATTCATGATTCAGGAATGGACTGGACTAGTTTAAAGAGGCCTCCTTAAAAAAAATTCTTTGAGTTTCATTTGTGAATATCTGAATTAAACTGTGAACTCCTTGAGGATAAAATCTGTCCTAGCTACCTTCAAATCCCCAGTGCCTAGAACATTGCTTTAAACATAGGCCTAATCTGTTAAATTGAATGAAATTTTACTATATCCCTGAAGCCAATGGATTGGAAGGTTGCTGCTGTATCTCCTTCTACTTTAATACAAGAAGCCTCTACTCGCACCAAACTTCTCTAGCCAAAGATTGAATTCCTCACTATTGAATTTGTCGATTATATCAGTCATTGAGTATTTAGCTACCCAAATACGTGGTTCCAATATCACTTCTCCCATGAAGCTTTCTCCCCCAAGTAACAGCTTCTCTCTAATCTTATGTAGTATTGGTTTGCTACTGCTTAGTGTGTGTGTGTGTGTGCGTGCGCACATGTGTGTGCATGTGATAGTTATCTTTTTATACCTTATGCACCAAGTAGACTAGAAGCTCCATGCAGGCAAGGACCATGTCTTAAGTAGACATTGAAAATCTACCTTGACACCTACTACAATGCTCTTAAGTATGCACTTATTAAATATTTGTTGAATGAATTAGATAGGCTGAAGAGACTCTCTTTGGAAACCCTGGATCCGATGGTGGGGAAGCTGCCCTATCCCCCTATCTCCCATCACATGCTGCCTGCTTCCAAGTCTTGTGCCAAAAGAACAAGCAGAGAGGGTCATGATTAATGTGGCAATATTATCCTCAGCCAGCAAGGAGATGATCAAAGGAACATTAACACGTTGTCTCCCCTTACAGCTCTATCTTATTCCCATGAACCAGAGTTGGCAGAGGAAGGGAGGTGAAAGAGATTTCTTTATGTTAATTAATAATGATCCACACCGTCCAGCTAAAGGAAAGGGGAAGACCAAAATTCATCTCAGCCCAGGGAAATTCCAGGAGATACTTGGGTCCTTTTATTTTTTTGCTTCAGCATTTTCTATCCTCTGTCCTATTACCACTTAGGCTTGAGCAGAACTGAATTATGTGCCCAGGGAAGCAATTCTGTGGCAATCTCACCCTGTTCTGGCTGCCATGGATGCCTGATCTCACTGCCAAGCACTTAGGTCTTGGTCACTCTCAGATTTCAGTACATGTGTTTATTGGGTGAGCTTCCTTCTTTTTCTTTTCCTCTCTTCCTCTAAGCCCCTTCAACACTTTCATTAATGAATACATTTAATCAACTTTATGAAGTCTCTTTATTAGCAATAACCCTAATCGCTTTTAATTGCTGCATCATTAGTTCGACTCCACATCCCTGTAGCAGTGAGGAGAAGCAGCCAATGACAACCACAGAAAAATGGTTTGCTTGCTGCATGAGAGCCTTTGAGGAAGGAGTTGTTATGAGAAGGGGAGGGCGGGGATGTAGAAAGGAAAGAACAGGTAAGAGAGCTCGTGCTGCAGAACATGGGCTGATGGGCAAACCCAAGGCGAGGGAAAGTAATGTCATTAAGAGGTTCGGCCAGGTGTAAAGACCCCAGTGAGTCATTTTTGCATATTTCTAAACTTTAGGGAGCCAGGCAACCCACCGGGAGCAAGCACTCTGCCTGACAAAAGAGTTGATATTATGTTAATCTGTAGCACCTGCCACCCTCAGGGATCTGCAAGCCCTGTGCAAGCCAAATGCTCATCAGATGTGAGGTGAAGGATGCAGTAAGGGCCCTCCCATCTCAGGTCTCTTTCAGGATGTTAACCCTCTCACTCTGCTCAAGTAGCCAAGGTTTTATATAACTACAGTATCACGGGAGTGGAGAAAGGAGAAAGCAAATATCTGTAATCCAAGGAGCAGCCCTGCACAGAGAGGAGGGTGGAGGGCCTAGAATAGGCTGATCCACCTCTGATTCACTGTGTGAGTTTAGGTGTGTTCATCCTTCGTTGCTGAAGACCATGCCATCAGAGAAATAATGACATGACTTACACTTGACTTTTTTTGAATGAGGGAGGGCTGTGCAGGTCACCAGTCTCACTTCTCCTCCAGAGCCAGCTGAATCCAGTGACCAGATATTCATCAGGATGACTGGAGATGACCCAGGATGAGGCAATTGGGATTAAGTGACTTGCCCAAGGTCATCTGCTAGTGAGTGTCAAGTGTCTGAGGTGAGATTGGAGCTCAGGTCCTCCTGACTCCTGCACTGGTGCTCTATCCACTGTACCACCTAGCTGCCCCGTGAGCTTAGGTAAGTCCTCAGGAACTTAGGGGTCTCACTCTCCTTTTCAATACAGTAGGTACAATAGTATCCCTTGCTTGCCAACTTCAAGAAAATGTTTTTAAGATCATGTGTCTGGAAATGGGTGTGGACAACTCTCCATGTACCAGAAAAAAAGTAGTCTTAGATCTCCAGAAAGAGTCTTAGACCTGGAGTCAGGACACTAGGGTTCAAATCTCATGTTGGGTCAATCACTAAACCTCTCAGAGGTAAAATGCAGCTTATAAAATGGTAAAAATGTAGGTTGTTGTGGGGGAAGCACTTTGCAAATCTCTTAAAGCAGGAGTTCTAAGCATTTTTTTTATGTGGTGGAACCCTCTGATAGTGTCTGATGAAGCCTACAGACCCTTTCTTAAAATTATGTTTTAGATGTATAAAATAAAATTTAAGATTACAAAAGAAACCAATTGTATTGAAACAAAGATGTAATTTTCTCCCATCCAAGTTCATAGAATTCCCGAAACCTATCCATAAACCTCTTTCATAGTTTCCAGGTAAAGAACTCCTACCTTAAGATATTATATAAATACAAGTGTTGTTGTTCAGCTGTGTCCAACTCTTTGGGACCCCATTTGGTGTTTTCTCAGCAAAGATACTGGAGTGGTTTGCTATTTCCTTCTCCAGCTCATTTTACAGATGAAGAAACAGAGGCATTCAGGATTAAGTGACTTGCCTATGGTCACATAGCCAGTATGTATCTGAGATCAAATTTGAACTCAGAAAGATGAGTCTTCCTAACTCCAAGCTAGACATTCCATCCACTGCCTCACCTAGCTGCCCTTAAATTACAAGTGTTAAGTAAATTCTCAAATGCAGCCAACCCTCAAGTCATCTAGAAGAGACTTCTTCAGTCATTATTCTCCTCCAGCTCTCTTCACCCTCTTGGGTTATGTTCCCACTACTTCCTTCAACTTTGCTGTCTGAAAGCATCCAGAGATATTTTTACCATTTCTGTTTGCAGTCTCACAATAGCCATTAAAAGTGTAGACTTTCTCACATGCTGCAGCCTGAAGAACTTTCTTATATCCCTTTCACTTAATGATATAGGAATCTCACATATACCTCCCTCACTGAGTAGAGGTGAGTGACAAAATCCATGTGTATATGTAATATGTGTATATTACATTGTATATTACAATATGCATATGTATATGAGATGTGTGTGTATAGAAAGTTATATATGTGTACACATTTGCCTGTCAATGTTCCTGACTGAATTTCAGCGTGAAATATACCATTAATTTTTAAAAATTTTATTATCCATGGACAATCCCTAGGCAAAAACATGCCGTCTGAGGACAAGGAAAGCAGGACAGCTGAGTCGTCAGAATGGCAAGGCAGAAGCTGTGGTCAATAGCTCAAGTACATCAGACTCTCCCTCATGGGGCTGCCTGCAGGTAGTAGATAGGATTTAGAGAGAAGCAAAGCTTTCACTGCTGACATCTTGGAGTCTGACCCTCATCATACTGTTTTTATAGATTCTAATAGGAGGAAGAAAGAAAACAGGTGGAAAATTTCTGCAGAGCAATGCGGCTTAAAGGTTTAAGTGTCGGTAGGTATCTTTCCCTGTGTGTCTATTGGTGTGTGTGCTCCCTGGGGAGTTGCATGCCAGACCTTGATGCCAAGCTGCCTGAGATAGTGGGGAATTGAAGGAACCAAAGGGATAATGAAGTGCTGAAGTTGGGTCACAAGTCCAGCCACAGCTGGATTCTTGAGAGCTGGACTCTTTCTTTTAAATCCTTCCCTCTTCTCAGCAAATTCAGGTTTATGTGAAGAGTATGATGGGGAGAGTCCCTGGCATAAACAAGGATTGTCTTTGATAACACATCTTCTTTTTGTGAGGTCCTACCTAGGTTTAGGAGGTAGGGGGAATTATTATGCCTACTGGATGAGAGATGATCCTTATGCCCTTTCAGCCCAGTTCCTTCCATTGCTGAAATTTGCAGGGGGCATTCAGTCCCCAGTCAGTACTCTATACGGCAGAACCTTACTCTCCTCCATCCCCACGAGACCCTACCTACTGTGAGTATCATTCCCACTGGGACTCGCTATATGAGTGGTTATAAAAACCCTAGGATGTGAGTCTGCTGCTGAGGTGTATACATTTTAAAGGGAAATCTAGACTCAATGCCTTGATGTTAGAGATTCTAATGATGATTCTAATAATGATTCTAAAGATTCCAGTGATAAAATACCAGGACCCATAGTCTTATTACAATTAGAAAATAATTCAAAATTGTACATCTGTAGTCATGAAGACATTGTTCCCAATAGTCCTAACAAGATTATCAACCTTTTTCCCATCCTAAAACTGCCAGTAGACAGATCACGAATATGTGTACGTATGTATATGTATATATAGTCTGTCTGTGTGTATGTATATGTATATATACATACATATACATATGTATATATATGTATATATATACATGCATACATATGCAGAAAGAGAGAGAAAGAGAGAGTGCAGGACTGGTGTTTCCTGAACTGGTACTCCTATTGAAGAACTAACTGCTCACATAAGGATGAGAGATACCAAATGGCCAGCAGGTAGGAATAGAGTGTAAGATGTCATTTCCCACAGTGCTTTTGAAAGCAAGTGCATATCACTAATTGAAAGATTTGCTGAACTACATTTCCCATAATGCTTAGGAGCTATGTATGATGGGGTAGCAAAATCACATCAGGGCTCTTATTGGTACAGATTCCTCTACAAAGCAAGAGGCCTTAAAATGGATATGAATCATTTTGCATTAACTAACGAACTTCAAAGGATATGACCAAATAGTTTTCAGAAGTGGAATTCTCAACAATAATATGTAAGATTTCTTCAAATTACTAAAAATGCAAACTGAAACAATTTTCCAACTTACATCCATTAAAATGTCAGAGATGATAAAAAACGCAAGCATTGTCAGGTGAACTCTGGGAAGTCAGGAACACTAAGATGCTGTTGTTAGAGCCATGATTGTTTGGACAACAATTTGGAACTAAGAGAGTAGAATCACTAAACTGTTGATACATTTGACTCAATAATCCCACTATAGAATACATATCACAAGAAGGTCCATGACAGATCAAAACAAAACAAAAAAAAAAAAAGACCTCATCTATAAGAAAATAACAATAATCAGGCAGGGCCAAGATGGCGGAGTAACAGCATGCATTTTCTAGAGTGCTCCCACCAAGTGCAGCCAAATATCTGTAAAAAAAAATGACTCTAAACAAATTCTGGAGCTTCAGAACCCACAGAATGATGGAGTGAAGCAAACTTCCAGCCCAAGACAGCCTGGAAGGTCACTGGGCAGTGTCCATCATGCCACAGTGGGAACAGAGCACAGTCCAGTGTGGGCCAAGAGTGCACAGAGGGGACCTGAGCAGGCCTTGGAGAGACTGAATCTCTCACACCTGTAGTGGTTTCCAGACTTCATGACCCCAAAATGCTGAGGATAAATTGGAAGGTCAGTGAGAAAATCCTATGGGATCAGTGCAGGAGAGTGGAGTGATCATGCCCCAGCCCCAGGGTGGCAGAGGAAGATGGGGGGCAGAGGAACTTGCAGCAGTCACAGCAGCAGTGGGGGCAGCTGGAGCCACTGTCTCTGGAGCTCTAGGCCCACACATTATGGGGAGATTGAAGGACTGACAGTAAACCACCTCACCCCCAATGGCAGCAGAGAACTACCTTGACAAAGAGATCAAAAATCAAATAAATGGCTGGGGAAATGAGTGAAAACCAGAAAAAGAATCAGACTATAGAATCTTACTTTGGTGACAAGGAGGACCAAAGCATGCAAACAAAAGAAAATAAAGTCAAAGTTTCTCCATGCAAAGTCTCCAAGAAAAATATGAATTAGTCTCAGGCCATGGAAGAGCTCAAAAAGGGTTTTGAAAATCAAGTAAGAGAAATAGAGCAAAAATTGGGAAGAGAAATTAAAGTGATGCAAGAAAATCATGAAAAACGAGTCAACTGTTTGCTAAAGGAGACCCCAAAAAAATGCTGAAGAAAATAACACTTTAAAAAATAGACTAACCCAAATGGCAAAAGAGATCCAAAAAGCCAATGAGGAGAAGAATTCCCTAAAAGCAGAATTGGCCAGATGGAAAAGCAGGTCCAAAAGGTCACTGAAGAAAATAATTCCTTAAAGATTAAAATGAAGCACATGACTTTATGAAGAATCAAGAAATTATAAACCAAAACCAAAGGAATGGAAAAATATCAGACAATGTGAAATATTTCATTGGAAAAATAACTAACCTGGAAAATAGATCCAGGAGTGACAATTTAAAAATTAAGGGACTACCTGAAAGTCATGATTAAAGAAGAGCCTAAACATCATTGTTCATGAAATTATCAAGGAAAACTGCCCTAATATTCTAGAACCAGAAGGTAAAATAAATATTGAAAGAATCCACCGATCATTTCCTGAAAGAGATCCCAAAAGGAAAACTCCTAGAAATATTGTAGCCAAATTCAAGAGCTCCCAGGCCAAGGAGAAAATATTGCAAACAGCCTGAAAGATACAATTCTAGTATTGTGGAAATACAATCAGGATAACACAAGATCTAGCCGCTTCTACATTAAGGGACTGAAGGGCTTGGAATATGATATTCTAGAAGTCAAAGAAGCTAGGAGTAAAACCAAGAATCACCTACCCAGCAAAACTGAGTATAATACTTCAGGCGCAAAAAATGGTCATTCAATGAAATAGAGGACTTTCAAGCATTCTTGATGAAAAGACCAGAACTGAATAGAAAATTTGACTTTCAAACACAAGAATCAAGAGAAACGTGAAAAGGTAAACAGGGAAGAGAAATCATAAGGGACTTACTAAAGTTGAACTGTTTACATTCCTACATGGAGAGATAGTATTTGTAACTCTTGAGACTTTTCTCAGTGTTTGGGTAGTTGGAGGGATTAAATACATATAAACAGAGGGCACAGGGTGAGTTGAATAGGATGGGACGATATCTAAAAAAATAAAATTAAGGGCTGAGAGAGGAATATATTAGGAGGAAAAAGGGAGAAATGGAATGGGACAAATTATCTCTCATGAAAAAAAGGCAAGAGAAACTTTTTCTGTGGAGGGGAAAAGTGGAGAGGGGAGAGGGAAAAAAGTGAAGCTTATTCTCATCACATTTGACTTAAGAAGGAAATAACATGCACACTCAATTTGGTATGAAAATCTATCTTACATTACAGAAAAGTAGAGGAGAAAGGGAGAAGTGGAGTGGGGGTATGATAAAAGGGAGGGCAAATGGAAGGAGGGAATAATTAGAAGTAAACACTTTTGGGGAAGAATAAGGTCAAAATAGAGAATAGGAAAAATGGGGGGCAGGATAGGATGGAGTGAAATATAGTTAGTCTTTCACAATATGACTTTTATGGAAGTCTTTTGCATAACTACATTTGTATAACCTATATTGAATTGCTTGCCTTCTCAGTGGAGATGGATGGGGAGGGAGGAAGAGAGAGAAGTTGGAACTCAAAGTTTTAAAAATGAAAGTTAAAAATTGTTTTTTCATGCAGCTGGGAAATAAGAAATACAGATAATGGGGTATAGAAATCTATCTTTCTCTACAAGGAAATAGAGGAGATGAGGATAAGGGAGGGGGGGTGTGATAGAAGAGAGGGCAGATTGGGAGAAGGGGTAATCAGAATGCACAATATCTTGAGTTGGGCAGAGGGGAGAGATGGGGAGAAAATTTGTAACTCAAAATCTTTTGGAAAGGAATGTTGAAAACTAAAAATAAATTAATTAATTTTAAAAAAGAAAATAATAGTGATCATATTCTTTATTGTAGAAAAAATTTGGAAACAAATTGGATGCCCATTAAGTGAGGATTGAATGAACAAATTATGGTGTGTGAATTTAAACAAATCTTATCACTCCATAAAAAATGAAACATGAAGAATTCATAGAAATATAAGAGAGAAGACTTTCATAAAGGATTCATTAGGAAGAAAGTAGAATAAAGAGAATAGAATACTACTACTTACACAATGGTTACAATCCTGGAAATGACAACACCAAAAAGCAGTCAAACTCATGAAGTGTTGTAAATAATCCTACACCTCTGAGACCCTACCCAGTCTTCTCCCTGGCAATACTTTATGCCCAGTAAATAAATAAATTATACTTATGCTGCCCCCCCATAGGCAGATTGCACTCTATAGTTGTAATAGTAATAATCAATAACAACAGTAGTAGTGATAATAAAGCACCCTCTCTATCCCCAACTCATATTCAAGTCCTCCTAAGGAATGGCTGCTACTTTGGGTTCAAAGAAACTCTTTGTGGCTATATTCCTAAAACTATATCTCCCAAGTCCACACTGGTGTGCTTACCTTTAATAGACAGTCAGGTGATATAACGAGGGCAGCTAAGTGGCACACTGACCAGAGTGCCAGGCTCAGAATCAGGAAGACCTGAGTCCAAATCCAGCCTTAGAAACTCAGTAGTGTGTGACCCTGGGCAAGTCACTTCACTCTATTTGCCTCAGTTTTCTCATCTGTAAAATGAGCTGGAGAAGGAAATAGCAAACCACTCCAGCATATTTGCCAAGAAAACCCCAAATGGAGTCATAGCTAAACATGACCGAATGACAACAAAAAGGCAATAAGTTCAAAGCAAAGGCATTTATTGAGATGTTCTAGTAAAACAGTAGCTAGAAAACATCCCTCCATAAAACTGAAGTATACTTTCCCACAAACCCCTGTAGCATCAGTGGGAAAAGTGGGCCCCATATATATGGACAGCGAGTCACACATGGGCCTATGTCCTTTTTCTTCTTGTGATATTCTCACATTGTTCTCCCTCTGGGTTTGGGGTCTGCTATGCATGTGGTTCAGTTAAGCTCCTTGGGTCTGCTCCTTTCCAAAGCTCAACTTCTGACTACTTGGACCAGTTTACTTTGAGTTCATGACTGGCTCACTTCTCAGCTCCCAGGGGTCCCATTCCTCAGAGCTACTGCCAGTGATTCTCCACTTCCTTCTGGATGTGGCATATCTATGGGACTGGTAAATCTGATGCAAATCACCATGAATAATTGTGTGTGGTGGCATAGAGGGATATCACTTGCACTATAATGCTCTAGTGGAAATTCAAGTGAGAAAGTCAAAGAATGATATTCTCTCAAAATCTAGGATTTTCCTCCAGAACTGTCTCTCCTCGAGATTTCCAGAGGTAATGCAGAACAAAGCTCTCCTGCCTCAATTCTCCCTGGAATTAGGACACTAGATTTTTAAAGACCACAAGGAGAATAGCTAATATTTTGCTGACCAATTGAAAACTATCCCTCCAATTATATTAGGGAAAGATTCTTCATACTTTGTAAAGAAGCAGTAAAACAGAAATGTATGCACTTGTTTATGCCACTAATACCTTATGTCTTTGTTATACCTTATGTCTCTGTGATTTCATAAACTGGGCCATAGGAGGGAGAAATCAATCAATTAGAGGTGTCCTAAACAACTTCCATTATTAGAATAATAACTGGTATATTTATTATCAGTGATGATGGTGATGAGATAATAGCTAATATATATGTACATATACATATACATGCACATATTCATATATACATGCATACATGTATATGTACATGATATATAGTTATATATGAGCAGCTACAGGGTACAGTGATAGGCCTGAAGGAAAAACAGGATCTCATCTTCCTGAGTTCAAATCTGGCCTCAGACACTTACTAGTTGTGTGACCCTGGGCAAGTCCCTTACCCCTGTTTGCCTCAGTTCTTCATCTGTAAAATGAGCAGGAGCAGGAAATGGTAAAATATTCCAGTATCTTTGACAGAAAAGTATGAAGCAGGACTATGAAGAGTCAGACATGACGGAAACAACTGAAGAACAACTACATGACCCTGCTACCTTTATCCTTATCTCATTAGATTTGGCTCCTCATATCAGCTCTTCAGTGGGCCAGATCTTAAAGAATCATTCAAAAACTAGCCACTTAACAAGCACGTACTATGCGCCAAATGTTGTGGTGGAGTACTTGGAGAGATGCACAAAGAATGCATGACCCCTGTCATAGTAGAGCCTGTCATTTGTCAGAGGGATAGACATACGCAGGCATATAGTCCTCATAATAAATATGCAGTAGTGATAACAGAAGAGAACAGGATAGGTGCATAAGGGCAGGTCTATATACTTTCTATGTGAGATCAAAAAAATTAAAAAGGAAAAGTAGATTTCTGATTGGAGGAGATAAGGGAAAGTTTTCTGGAAGCTGTGGCACTTCAGTTCAGTTAGAAAGGTAGATAAAATTTCAAAATATGCAGATGATGCATGAAGATTTATTCCATTGTAACCACTATCCCAACACCCACTGGTATGGGACTCTCTCAATATTGGTTGATATCCGTAAGAAGAAGGGTAAAGTTGGCAAGAGGGAGATCTCTTCAAAGCCAATCCCCTTTGAGAGTCATCAAACATTGACTTGAGTTGTTTTGGACACTTCTGACCTCCAGCTTCAAGAAAGAAGATGGAAGAGGCTAACTCTACTTCAAGATGTTGTCTGATATCTGTCCTATGTATATGTTCTCTGATTTCTATTTTGCTATAATTTGGATAAATGGGTTTCTTTGCTAATCACTATGTGTATTCATTGTGGAACTGGTAGTGTTTGATAAGAATGGGATAAAGCCTTATATATAGAGGTTAGTGTCTTCCTTTCCACAAAAAAATGACAAAGTGATCAGAAGTTATATTGAACCAAATCATGGCCCCTAGATTAATAATATTTAAGGGAGCAGATAGATTTACTTCTAGTTCAGTATCACCTCTCTGAGGATACCAGTGAAGCCTCTGGCCCTGACCATCTGCTTCCCCTCCTGGATGGAATGAAAGTCTCTCCTGGAAAAAGATGGGGGGAGAAGAGCCTAGAGATGTCTATTCTGCCTCCCTGCAATCCACACGAGGATGGCTCTCACAATATGTGAACCTCCGTACGCATGGGGCTCACTTCTCACTTTCATTATACAGTACACAAGGAAGGACTTGAGAAAAGGCACAGCTATAGGAAAGTACTAGATTTGTAGAAGAGTGAGTCTGAGCTAAAGTACATGAAGGGGAGTTAATGAAAAAGGTTTTGGAAATGTTTTGCAAATATATGAATGTCCTTTGATTCCAATATTTTGTATTTAATTGGCAGTAAATAGTTACGGAAGCAGAAATATAATTCGCAAAGTGACAAGTGGAAAAGAGAAGTTCACCGTGATGTAAGCTTGCTGAAAAAACTAGCCCCAGAAGGAAAAGAGCAACCATGGAGAGAAAGCTATCTATTCTTGACTAGATTTCATACCTAGCCACTTGGCTCTTGGGTCAAAGGACCTGGTTCAGGCCTCACTGATGCTCGCTTACTATCTGTGCTACTTTGGGAAAGTCACTTAACCACCCTTCCTTCAGTTTCCTCACCTCCAAAATGAAGGGTGTCACTGAATAATCTCTGCATCCTTTCAAGTTCCATATCTATGAGCACATGATTTATGATACTGTGATTATATGATCTCACAACTGGAAGATCTCACAACTACGGTCCCAAATTCAGCCTAGATCTGCCTTAGCTAAACCCATACCCCCATGCCTGAGAAGTGGGCCCTGCCATGAGCAAGGAAATCATTTGATGTTGTCTTTGCCTCATTTCCCTCATCTTCCCTACTACAGCCTGACTGTTGTTGCTTGTCCTTCATTCTCAGAGAAGACCATGACATCAGGGAGGTGATGCCTTGACATGTAAGTGAATTCGATTTAAGTGAGAGAGGGTTGGGCAAAGTCACCAGTCTCCCTTTCTCCTCTAGAGCCATCTGGGTCCAGTGGCCAGATATAGATCAAGACAACTGAAGATGGCCCTGGATGTAGTGGGAGACCTTCACCTTTTAAGCTAAGGTCTTTACCAGGACTCAGTTTGACAGAAGCAATGCCCATTCAGTGATTAAGACTAGGAAAACAATGAGATGGAGAATGAAATGGTCTCTTCAGGTTTTCTGACCAAAACAGAAACAATTGCTATTTATATTCACTCTGAGCCAATTAGGACCCAAACAATACCAGGTCTTCTAATAAGCCACACACTTCCATAGGGCTTCCCACAAAGGAATGTAGCTGTGGTACAAACCAGGGCGGGGAGTTCTAAGCTGGAAAGCCACAAACCAGTCCTACCACCTCCTCTCCATTTCTGCCACTGACTAGTTTTGTGGCCTTCACTGCTTCAATTCACTTCATTTCATTTTATTCTCTTCCTTAACAATGAGGAAAGGAGAGGAGTGGGAAAGATAGGGGAGGAAAGGACAAAAGGGAGTAACTGAGAGGGAGGGAAAAGAAAGAAAGGAAAGAGGAAATAAGCAAAGCAAAGCAAAGCAAAAGAAACCCACAACAAACTTCTCTGACTCCTGAAGTGAATCAAAGTCGGGAAACTGTGATAATTATAACCATCAAGAATCTTTATTCCAGGTGCCTGAGTGCATTAAGTCTTGCATTTAGGCACTGAAGAAAAAGAATTCTTCAGACAGAGCCCTGGTCCACTAGGAGCTCATAGTCTGGATCATATAACAACATGAACATGCATGAGAGTTATTGTGCACAGTCACAGGGACCAAGGCTCTAAAGAGTAACCATGGTGTTAAAAAGGGGGGAATATTCCACAAAGTCCATGTGCTAGCTTCTCCTGAGAATGCCACTGCTCACTCAGAGGTGTTTGTCCTATATCCATTACATCCTCCTCTGAGCTGAATCAATTGTTCAGTGGTTATACACTTCATCTCATATACTATAGGACAAGAGATGAAAAATAAACTGAATTTATGAGATAACATTTGGGGAGGAGGGTGAGAATAAAATTCTCTAATTTTTACCCTTGTCAGAGAGCATTGAATACCTTGGGTTCTAGAACATGGTGGTCAAGATCCAAGATTTATACTCCATTCTGCCCCCTCAGTTGTAACCCCTGCCTCTCCCTCCAAATTTCCTGAAAGGAAGAATGAGCTGGATAAAAGTAAAAGAATGACAATATCAGAAAACACTTTACAGGTGACTATTTCATGGGAATTGAAAATGGTGACATTTTCCATTATGGCCCAGTGTGATGGTGCTAATATTACCCTTTCCTTAACCACAGACTCCCCATGGTCACACACAGTCTCATGACTTCACTTCTAATAGATGCTACAATGGTGCCTCAAGGAAAGGTTTTGTCTTGCTGACACATCTTATTTCCACTCTTGCTAGCTTGGAAAAAGTTACATTGTTTGTGCCTGAACCCAGCTGGGCCATGATGGGGCTTTGACCAATTAGCACAAATGGCTGCTAGATTATTTCTACCCTAGCAGTATCACAGTTTGAGTGAACTTCTTCTCCCAGCACACTTCTTGTGTGTGCTTATATTCTCCCATTGGTGCATCCTGGGTCATCTCCAGTCATCCTGATGAATATCTGGTCACTGGATCCAAATGGCTCTGAAGGAGAAGTGAGACTGGTGACCTGCGCAGCCCTCCCTCACTCAAAACAAAGTCAAGTGCAAGTCACATCATCATTTCTCTGATGGCATGATCTTCTTTGGCAGCAAAGGAGGAACACAGTTCTCCCATCACACACTGCCCCCACTTTCCTTTACACTACCCTGGATCCCAACAACTCCAGGTCCTTGGAACCCAACTGGGTAGGCTCTCTCCTAAAGGGTGTCAGGCAAGTCTTATTCAAAATGGTTGTCTGCAGACTTTCCTTACTAAACAAAGGGTAGAACATGAGTGGCATCTGTGATTACAATGCAAGGTCATGGCACAGTCCCACATTCTACCTTCCCATCAGACCAAAGGAAGAAACTCATTGGAAAGTAGACAGTTTAGTTTTGTGTCTGACTCTATGTGACCCCATCTGGGATTTTCTTGGCAGAGATACTGAAATGGTTTGCCATTCTAGCTCATTTTACAAACGGGGAACTATGACAAACAGGGTAAAGTGACTTGCCCAGGGTCATATAGCTAGTAAATATCTGAGGTCAGATTTGAACTCAGGAAGATGAGTCTTCCTGAGTCTAGGTTCAACACCCTATCCACGGTGCCACCTAGCTGCCCACAATTCAGACTACAAGCCAGTAATCCTGTCTTCAGTCAGGACAGGAATAAGTATCAGTTGGCCCTCATATAAGGATGTCTCTATGAGCCAACTGGACTTTAAAATATGAACCATTTCTTACAGATGCTTAATAGAGAAGATACATAGTCATCCTGATCATTCAAACTATGACCCTAAAGTTGTGGTCTGAAGGGTGGAGCTTATGACAGAGAGATACCAAATAACTGATTCTATCCTAATTATCCTAATCTATCATTGGCCCTGGTGGTTCAACCAAAAGAGTTACTGAACTAATTATATCATTTGCCAAAAGTAAGGAGATCAGCTGTAGGAACTGTATAGAATGTGAAATGTCTGTCTTTAATGGACAAGTAATTATTTATGTTCAAAGTGTAAACTAGTCACCCTCTGAGAAGAAAAGGTAAAGTTATTTCAAGACTTCCTTTTCACTCTCCAGATAACCTTTTCCTTCCTTTTAAAGAAAAAAAGACTTCTTGTGAAAACAAGAAAAAAAAAGATCTTAAGAGAAAAAGGGAAATTTTAACCTAAGTCAAGAGTTCGGGTGATTGAAGAATGTGACCCAGGAGAACAAAATGAAGAGGTCCATGAGCAACAGAATCAAAACGGAGATTTTTCCTGAAGAGGATGGAGCTAAACCTTTTGAGAAAGAAACAGATATTCTCTCGAAAATCATGCAGAAGATTCTATAAAAAATGATAATGAGAGACCATCTACATCTAGTGTAAAAGAGAAGAAGAAACAATGTCGTGGTTGGTGAATCTTTTCTGAGCAATACGGAGAAAGTTATTGGTTGACCTGATAATAACAATCAAGAGTCCAGCTATATTCCTAAGACATGTTCCCTAGACAAGATGAAAAACCTCCCAAAATTAAATAAACCCTGTGTCTACTAACCACTTCTAGTGATTCATGTGGGAGAAAATGATAACATAGAAGAATTAGTCATTCTGAAAAGAGTGACTAAAGTTTATTAAATCTTAGACAAGAAATCAAGACCTGAGAAGAAGAGGTGGGGTTTTTGTTTTGTTTTGTTTTAATCACTGCTGCCTGTTAAAGCCAGTGGTTTTTGAACAGAAATGTAGGTTTGGGAAATAAACAGTTGCCTAAGAGGATGAACCATTCTCCACTTGATAAATGGCAAAGGATATGAACAAATAGTTTTGCAACAAGAGATCCAAGCTATCAGTAGCCATATTTTTTTAAATGCTACCAATCACTAATAATTAGAGAAATGCAAAATACAGTAACTGAATTTGGAGAATGTTTGGATTTGATGTTTGGAGGAATTGTAGAAAAAATAGACACATTGCAACAATATTGGTGGATCTGTGAATTAGGTCAGCAATTCTGGAAAGCAATTTGGAATTATGTCCCCAAAGGTACTTAACTAGATAGAAGAAAGAAAGTGGAAAGGGAGTTCGGAAAATAAATCACCTATCTTACTATGGAGTCATGATATGGTACTGATGGGGAACTTCAATTTTCTGGGTACCCATTGGAGCTCTTCTCTGTCCATCTCTCTGCCTCTGCCTTTCTGCCTCTTTCCCTCCTTCTTCCCCTCCCTGTTTCTTCCTCTCCTTTCCCTTTTTCTCTGTCCTCTCTCTCTTTCCCTCCCTTACTCTCTTTTTCTCTCTCTTTGTCTCTCTCAGGCAAGGCAGTGAATCATTTCTTGACTTCCCTTAATGATAATTTCATCCTTCAAAAGGTGGAAGAACCATTGATAGAAACTTCTCTCTGGGGCTTCATTTTCACTAATATGGTTTCTGAGGATAAAATGATAGAAGCCTTGATGGAAAATGACCACTGTATCTTATGCCTCTGTGTCTCCCTCATAGCACCTAGTAATTTAGTGTCTGCTTGTGGCAGGCACTCATTAATGATGGGGGTGGGTGGTCATAATGGTTTCAGCTTCCCTTCTACCCTTTCTAGAGAACCCAGTATAGGAACCAAAACTGAGTAGAGGAAGTAGAGAATGGAGAATAGAAAAGTGAATGTTCCTGTACTTACTCCTAAAGAGCATAGAATTGCATTGCTCTGGGTATCATGATCCCTGCATCCACCTATAATTGCATCTTGGTCCTCAAAGAAATGTCATTGTGGCATGTTTAGGCTAAGTTGTAGAAGAGAATATTACTCAGATATGTGTTGAACTAGATGGCCCCCAAGGACCCTTCAAACTCCTGTTCGTATAATTCTATGCCCTTCCTCCCCAAAGCTGGATTACTATTCTTCATGTTCCTTTACACCCTTAAGGAGATGTCATACATAAACAGGTGTCCTCCAATGCAAGGCCCTGGCCCCAGAGGGAATGAATCTGGCCCCTCCCAGCTGTTCCCTGGGAGCATGCAAACCCCTCTTGCTGGGATACATGCAGCTGTGGCTGTTGCTTAAGAGCCTTCCCTGCGTGCAATAACCTCTCATTATTTTTTAATGTTGTTGTAACTTTATGGCTTAATCAGTATTTGCAATTTGTTAGTAGCCTGGGCGGCTATAAAATTGTTTTCCAGGTACTGAAACATCCCATCAAGGTTTGTAAAGCAGTGGTTCTTAGTTTATCATGCCCATAAAATGCCCTGGCAATTTGACAGATATAATAACTTTTTTTATCAAGTGTCTAATTTGAGAGGAAATTAAACCATATGTTACATGCAGCTTAGCACCCAGAGTTGGGCGCTCCTCAGCCTCTAAGGTTTCCAGGAACTCTTCTCTTGCTCACTCTACCCTTTTCTACCAAGAGTAGGGTCAGTTTTAATCCTTTCCTTCAGCCAGTAATTGCTCTGTTGACATCCTTTCAAATACAACGTATGGATGTTTGTATATGTATGCATACTTAAATGTCACAATGCCTTTAATAAAGTGCAAGTCTTATAATGTACACACATGTCACCAATGAGATAATGGCTTAACTGGTATTATTGCCTCCAGACAGCCAGGAAAGCCTTCCTTGAAATAGTATAGTTCCAGTTCATCTTCCACTCATCTATCAAATTGATCTTCCTAAAGCTTAGATCTGAGTATGTCATTCCCCACCCCACCCCCACCCCAAATTAGTAAATTCCAGTGGCTCCATCTTACCCATAGCATCAAATATTAAATCCTCTGTTTGGCTTTTAAAGCCCTTTATAACCTGGCTCCATTCTACCATATTCCGGTCTTTTACCCCCCTCAATATACCCAAGTAACCCAGTGATACTAGACTCTCTTTGCTGTTTTTCCAATAAGATACTCTTTCTCCCTAGTGCCAGCATTTTCACTGTCATTCCCCCTGTCCCATAACCCAACTGCTTTCCTTCCTCATCTCTACCTTCTGGTTTCCCTGGTTTTCTTCAAGTCTCAGCTAATATCCCATCTTCTTCAAGAAGTCTTTCCCAATCTTCCTAGTGCCATCTCTGTAAAATTAGCTACAGTTCATCCACACATATATTTTTATACATAGTTTCTTGCTTTAGAATAGTTATTCCCGTTAGATTATGAGCTCCTGGAGAACATGAACTGGGTTTTTTGTTTTGTTTTGTTATGCGAGTTTTTGTCTTTCTTTGTATCCTTAGGGCTTAGCACAGTGCCTGATATATTTAGTTGCTTAATAAATGCTTGTCAGCTCAGAGACACATTCAACTTCAGAGCTGAGAGAGGCTTAGGGAGCAACTTCTCCAATATTCTCATTTTACAGGATGAAGATGCTGAGATCCAGAGAGGGAAAAGGATTTCTCTTAAGTCACATGGGAAGTAAATAGCAGAATTATGATTAGAATCCTCATCTCCCAACTTCCAGAGTCCAGTGATGTTTAACCACTTATAGTACTTTTGAGGTTTGGGGTGCTGGGAACACTAAAATACTGACACACCAGATTCTGCTCGAATTAATTTGACACAAGGCTTCTTAAAACCAAGGTGAAACAAAGTTTATTAAAGATTCGCCATATTGGGTTGACTCTTCAGGAGCCTAACCTTTTGTGACACTTGTACTGACAAGCGGACCAGATAGAATCTCAGCTAGACAGAGTCTGAGCTAGATTGAATCTGAGTTCCTTCATGAAGATGGGATGGAGCTTAAATACAAAAAAAGACTGAGGGACGAATCCAGGTGTCACCACGGAGTCTCAGATCCCAGAGATGGTATTGATAGGGGAGGTCATCCTGGAATGTAGATCAAACCCAGGGAAGATCCTGATGGAGGTGACCAGTAGTCCAGACAATCCACAATCCAGGCTAGGGGATTTGGACTTCAAGAGAATGCTAGGTAGTGGCAGATAATAGGATCAAAGGTAGGAATAACAGAAGAATTCTAAAACAAATAAGGGGAATCCAAAGAGCACCCCCTACCCCCCTACACCCCCCACTAAGGTCAGGTTTTGGTGGGGGGGCCTTCAGACAAATGGGACCAAAACCTTCCTGGTCCAAGGGACAAAGGTCTTAGCTTGGGTTTGTACCCCATCACTCTGTACACCTCCTCATACAGTTCAGATCTTACTTCTCTCCATCTTCGGAGCAGATATGTTGCAGTTGTTCATCTCTCATTCTCCAAGAGGACCAGCAACATCATTAAGGTGATGTCTTGACTTGCACATGAATTGGATATGAGTGGGGCAAAGTCATCAGCCTCACTTTCTCCTCCAGAGTCATCAGAGTCCAACAGTAAGACAAAGGTCAAGATGACTGGCAATGGTCCAGGATTCAGTGGGTGATCTTGGCCTCCCTAAATTAAGATCTTTCCTAGGTCTGTTTGTCTGAAGCCACCCCCTTTCAATGGACTGCTAGGTAAGAGTTGAGACAAAAGATGGTTCAATTCACCATCACAAAGATATCTGGGAAGAGAAAACCCTCAGAGTTTCTGACCAGAATAAAAAACAATAACTATTTACACCCATTCCAAAACATCAAAATTTAAACAATGAGCAGCCACAAAGTCTTGAGCTGATGCTTTAAACAACCATTCAGTGAAAGCCAGAGTGATTTGGATTTTAAGGTTAAGTCAAGTAACTTCATTTAAAACACAAGAAGCTTTCAAAAGCTTATTTTTCAGAGTTGTATTTTAAGAAATCAAAAATGAAAGCCAGACTGGACAAAAATGAAATTTTCCCAGCTTTTGGGGGGGAAACACTAATACTGAAGAGACACAGTTGTCTCCCTAAAAAGAAAAGTTCAGCCAGCCTGATTCCACGCCGCCCTTGTCCACTTTAAAGAACTGAGACAATGTGCAATGCCAGAGGGGCATGAGGGAAAACATTCATTTGCTTCCCATTGCACAAATTGCTCTTAACTGTTCCATCTAATGCCTGGAGGCTCTGCTATGTACATAGAATCATCAAAACCAAACCCTCCTCTCCCTCATAGATCTCTTGCTGGCATAGATCTCCTTTATAGCACCCCTGACAGGTTGGTCATCCAGATACTATTTGAACACCTCTGGTGACAGGGAACAAACTCTTTTACAAGGCAGCCTGTCTCCTTGTTGGACAGCTCTAATTGTTAGAAACTTTTTTTTTTCTTTCCTTAAAAATCTTTCTGCAACTTCCATCTAGTGGGTCCTAATTCTGCCTTCTGGAGAGATACGGAAACTACATAATCCCTCTTACTGATAACAGCTCTTCAGAGTTTGAAGGCAGAGATCATACTTCCCATGAATCTTCATTTTTTTTTTTTCTAGGAAAGAGATTTTGAGATAACTGGCCATCTTGGGTGACCTGCTCTAGTTGTGTTCCAACTTCAGCAATCTTTCTAAAATGTGGTAAACAGAATATAATAGCATAGACGGGGTATAGCCAATGAAGAAGGCATTTGGTCTATCACAGGATCATAAATTTAGAGCCGAAAGGGACCTGATAGGTCTAAATCTCCTCATTTCATAGAGGAAATATTCGAAAAGCCCTAAATCTTTTGTATATTAATGCTGTTGAGCTAGGTTCCCACCCACCCACCACCAATCACTTCCCTCTTTCTTCTACTCCTCTATCGTATATTGATAAAGATTTTTTTTTAAATTGTCTCAAGATTTGATAGTCATCTCCATTAAATTTCATCTTGTTAAAATCTGCCCCTCTACTATCTTCCTCTTCCAAAGTTTCATCATGGCATGAAGGTGATTTTGGTTTCTTAAAGACCATGTTAGCAGAACCCCACCTTTGGAATGTCTTATCAAGCTGTAAAAGTCTGTGAGTAAAGCCCGGTAAGAAACTTCAATATCTACTATATGAACCTCAGACTAGCTGAGTTCAGAGAGACACATTACTAGGCTGACTTCAGAGTAAGTGGATTTCTTTTTAGCCGCAGCCAACTACTAAAGAGCATTTATAAAGAAAAAGTCTCAATTTGTACCAATGCAGGGAATATTCTCACCAAAGACATCATGGATCCCTTCAGTATTAGAACATAGATTCAGCATGTCATTCTTTTTTTAGGGGGGGAGGAGGAAGGAAAAACAGGTTTAAGTGACTTGCCTAAGAAGACACAGCTAAGTAGTATCTGAAACCAGATTTGAATTCAAGTCCTCCTGACTCCAGGGCTGGTGCTCTATCCTTTGCTCCACCTAGCTACCCCCATGTCATTCTATCTTAACAAAATCTTTTTAGATGCAAGTTCTACCATACAATGAATTTCTCCCTACATTTTGTTATCTACAAATTTAAATAAGCATTTTGTTCATGTCTTTATATAAGTCTTTAATAAAAATGGTGAAAAAGACTACCACTAAAAACTTCCCTTCAGCTTGACACTGATCAATTTAATCAATATCCTAGGTATAAATCATTCCAGCCAGTATCAGTCTACCCAATTGTAGCATCAAATGAGTCCCTAGCCTTTTTAAATATAAAGAATTTCTTTTTACTATCAAAAATGTCAGACACTCAAAAATAATAGCTAGCATTTATATAGCACCTTTACATTTACAAAGTACTTTAAAAATATTATCTCATTTTATTTTCACAACAGCCTTGAGAGGAAAGTGCTATTAGTATTCCCATGGTACAAATGAGGAAACTCATGGGTTAAGTGATTAAGCTGAGATTGCACAGTCAATAAGTGTTTGAGGATGATTTGAACTCTGTTCTTCCATAAGTTAGACCTGGTTCTCTATCTACAATACCACTTGGTGCCTACTGATGGAGAATATATGATGACAAAGAGTTAATTGAGGGACACTTTTAAATGATCTTTTATCTTACTTATCACAACAGCATTTGCATACATTTGAAAAATAATGATATATCTATATGGAAGAGACTTTATTTAGCGTAGAGGACTGTTTATTTCCCCTAAGGCATCATGTTGTATATAGTTGGCTTAGTGAGTCTATAGGTTCCCAGATCTCTTATAATAATACTACACAATTTAGGGATCTCCTGTCTATAGGTTGGGAACCACATATCTAGTCACTATTTCTTCATTTTGCTCACAAACATACCACTGAAGTACTTTCCTAAATATATTGCTAAAATCTAGATTTGCTACAATGTTTTTATTTTTAAGCTAAGGTCTTATATTCCAACTCCTTTTCTTAGCCAAACTCTGAAAAAGTTTGAAAAAAATCTACCTTTCCTCACTCACTCCTTAGCCTTATACAATCTGGCATCCCACCTCATCACTCAACTGAAACTATTCTCTCCAAAGTTACCAATTAATTCTTAATTGCCATATCTGATGGTGTTATTCCCATGTTAATCCTTTCTCTATCTGCTGCATTTGCACTTTTTTCTAACCATGCTTTCATTTTGGATATTCTTTCCTCTTTGGTTTTTTCCCCTAATTTAAAAATTAAGATAGTGTTAACAGGCAATCACTTCATGAAATTTAGGTGAAAACTAGGTTTATTATGAGAGAAATGAACATGCATGTGGAATGTAACAAGTTCACAATCCATACAGAAGTCTGAATTTTAATGACAGCCATATAAAGGAAGGAGGAAATAACAAATCTCTACCTGAAGGAGTATGGCATGGGAAGGGGAAAGGTGCCATAAAGGTAGGAAAAAGACAAAACCCCTCCCAAAGAGAAAGAACAAGGTAATGGCAATAGCCTCATTCTTTTCCTGTAGGAGCTGCTAAAATATGAAGATAGGAGGGATTGCTTATCTACATGGCTCCCAGCTATATAAGCAGTGCCTCAGTCTGGTGCAGACTGACTGGTGCCATCTTGACTCCCAAGGACACACAGGGAATCCAGTTTTAGATACAAACAACCAACTATGTCAGTGGGGGAAGGGGACACTTTGTCCTTACACATTCAGGGCCTCCTGCATGCTCTGGGTCCGGGGTTTCTGGAAAATGTGGCAACTCAAAAAGACAAGTTCAAGGAACCCCCTTAAACAATAGCATTTGTTTTCAGTCTTCTCCATGTCCCCCATTCTTTACTATTTCTAAAAGATTAGTAACAACAGTTCCTCAAGCCTGTCTTCAAGTTTCCACAGTTTTCTTATATACAATTTGTTTGGATCCAAAACTAAAATTCATCTAAAGCCACCAGGCATTAGTGGCTTCCTGGAGCTAAGCTTTAATTCTTTCTTAACCATCTACCATCAGGTGAGCGTTTATAAACCAATGGACTTACCTCAGTCATCCAGGTATTTCAGTGACGTTAATTGTTGCCTATGCTTCTAGTCTACTACAGATTGGCTAACAGTTCTCTTTTGGTTCCCAGATCTCAACAGCAACTGTTTTCCTCACCCTCACACTCTGACACAGCAAATGTTGTGTTCAATGGCTAGTGGGAACATGGAAAGCAAACTAGTCTTCCATCTCAAAAAAAAATAAAAGTCCCCCTAGCCTAAGTGGCTGAGTGGATAGAGCACTGGGCTTGGAACTAGGAAGACCTGAGATCAAATCTGACCTCAGACACTTATAAGCTGTGTGATCCTGGGCAAGTAACTTAACATCTGTTTGGCCTAGTCTACTAGAGAAGGAAATGGCAAACCACTCCAATATCTTTGCCAAGAAAACCCACAAAGAGCTGAAAATAACTGAAATGACTGGACGACAACAACCCTATCCTAGATCATGGCCAAAATACGTAGGAAGTGTGGTGCTAGTGTTATGTTGTGTTATAAGTGTGTGTGCATGTGTGTGCGTGTGCGCTCTCTGCTTCTCAAATTGACCCGGAAGCTCCCTGCAGTCAGGGACTTTATGTTCTACTTCTTTTATATAATAGTGGCACATGCCTTGTAGAGAGCAACACGTAGTTCAATAAAGGCTGTTGACCAGCAATAGAAAAGTAATAATCCCAGATGCATTGAGCAGAGGTATACACATGAGCCAGCTCCCATCAGCTCTTTAGAGTCTGTGGTTAAATTTTCAGTGTGAACATTTACACAGCGGAAATCAGGAAACAGTACAAATCGAGGCTTAATTTATTGTTTTGTTGATTTCTAGATTTAAAAAATTGATGGAGAAAAATGCATTACACTCAAAAGTCTGCTATTTGTACAATCTTTTCCCCCCCACTGGGAGCCAGTTGTTAAACACTTACCATCACACCCCAACATTTATATATACTTAAAAAGACCTTTCGAAATGAGCCTTCAGAATATTTTTTTTCATCTTCACAGCATCTCTGTGTAGCAGGAATAAGCCACAGTTTATCAAGCCCATTTAATAAACAAGATTTTTTTTAAATTAGAAAATCAAAATACCACCAAAACATAAAGAGGTGCTATGATTGGGAGAGAACACACATAGAGTTGGTTGTAGAAATACAAGTCACTCAACATGGAACAGGAAAGAAAGGGGAGAAGAAGGACAAAAAGAAGGACAGATTAAAGGAAGGATTAATTCTAAGCTAAACAAACTTTAGAGAAGTATAACTCAAAACTTAGAGCAGAGGGCTTTAAAAGGAAAGAGAGAGAAGAACCTGTGACTGGACTCTGAACCAGGGAAAGAAAAGAGGGAACCGGAGAGGGTTCCAAAATATAAAGAGGTGCTATGATAGGATAGAAGTCTCACTGCACGAATACTACAGGTCAGAATCCACCCTGTTGCTCCCATAGTTCCCTCGGTAAGGATAGTAGTATCGGAAGAACCACAGAATCATTGAGTTAGGGCTTAGAAAGGTCATTTAATACAACCCATTCATCTTCAGAAGTGGAGACTGCAGCCTAGAGAAATGAAGTCATTTGCCCAGGGTCAGACATATGGCAGAGCTGGTAGTGATTGAAGCCAGGCACACTGACTCCAAAGCCAAGGTGCTTTCCATCTCACCAAGGAGAAGGCCTTTTGCTATCACAACAAGCCCTGATGACAATATGTGTGGTTAAGAAGCAATCTCTGTAGAATCGAGTTTCCACACAACTCCTGACTTCACTCCGTATTCTAAATGGCATCAACTGGCCAATGCAGAAAACCCACATCAAGGTCTACATATGTATTGGAGGAACCAATCTGATTCAGTTTAAAAACAAAACAACCCAACACAAAAGCCAACCCAAGGTATTTCAAATCAATACTGAAGGAAATCATCTCTAGCTCCATGGGACCAAGCCCTAATCCTGCCCTTATGAGAGCCATGGCAGCAGCCGTGATAAAAGCCCTGTTTGCGGCCAGAATGGGTTTGCTCCAGAGCCTCCAAGTGAAAACAGAAGTTGAATAAGAGCTATATACTGTATTTGTTTAAATTTCATGCTAGTGAATGGCTGTGACGCAGGAGACAGGTTTATGGAGAGAGAAATAAAATGTTGACAAATGGCCCTGTAATCAACTGGAACACGCAATAAATCATTAGAATGCCAATAACACTTCCAGGACAAGCTTAGAAAGGTCATTACTGTGTCACAATATATCTTCCAGCACCAAACAAAGCAAACAGAACATGTTGGGAATAGGATTATGGGGGAAGCATCTGTCAGTCCTAATTAAGAATTAACTACAGATCGTATCTCGGGAGATGTATAATTTATTTTCCTTCTTCTTCCCCCCTGAAAAGAAAAAAAAAAGAAAAATAAATCAATAAAAAAATTTAACCCACTCTGGGTCAGGGAAAGAGCCAAAGAAACAAACCAAGGCTCCAGGCCAAATGAGAAAAAAAGGGAATAATATTGGGGAGGGAACTCCAGAAAATCAGACAAAGGTGGAGGTACGCTGCTGTGAGCTCAGGGAGATGGGTGGTGTAGCAAGAGGGTAAATGCCACACTGGCAAGCCTCAGTTCAGAGTCCAGTACTTTTTTTTCTGACTCAACCTACAAGAATCAAGTTTTTCAGTCCCAGGAATGTAACAAAGGATCTTTTAGCTATCATGGCTCATTTTGCGTGGAAAGGAAACAGAAAGCAGGTGGGAGAAAAGGAAAAGTCTTGTCTCTACCCAGGAAAAAAAAAATAGGAGGAAAAAATATATGGAGGCGGGGAGAGGGAGATGTAAGAGAAGAATAGTTGTTGAAGAAGAGTCTGGATGGAAAATAAATAACTCTCAATTTCCAGGGGGATAAATGTTTATTTCTAAGCTACTTTTCCTAGCTATATATTCCCCAGCCCTGGTCATACATCTAAGTATATTCAAAGTCTCTGGGCTACTACTGGCTCTTCTCAACCATCTCTCTTTCTCATTTTTATTTGGAAGGGGGGTTGATAGTTCTGACCGTCTTTACCAGAATGAACCCCAAGGTCGGCATTCGGTTTTGTACTAAGCCAGGTACTTGGGTCAGCCTCCAATTCTCCAGGTCTACCATCCAACCAGCTTCTAAAAGACCAAATGGGAAGATATCTAGTCACAGCCAACATCTTTCCAAAAATTCCTTTTAAATCAGTTAACCCACAAGCATTTATTAAACAAGTACTGGGCTAGGCGCTGGGGAAGGAAAGAAAAAAATTGAACAATCTATTATCTCAAAGAGTTAACAATCAAGCAAACTGTGTGTGTGTTTATATACACACACACACACTACATACATACATACACACACACATATATGCAATGTATATATGTAAATAGAATAAATATAAGTAGAATAAATTTAAGGCAGTTAAATAAAAGATATTAGTTGTTAGGACCTTCCCTTTCCATGGAGAACCCTTAAAAATTCTCCATAAATCCTTTCTTTTCTCCTTGCTTTTCTTCCTTCCAGTCAGCCTCTTGTTTTTCCCAGTGTCCTTCTCCTATAATCAATGCATCATTATATATCTGACAGAGGTGGTAAATGGAAGGATGTGATGGGTTAAGATTCCTCAGGCTCCCTTCTAGAAGGGCTTTATCTAAACCTAGCTTATTTTTCTTTGTCACTGGGGTCTTTATCATCATCATAATTGTCATCACAATCATAGTTGTCATGGCTTTTTATCTGGATCAGTAATTCATTGGTGTCAAAATTCTTTCCAATGACAGAGATCAAGAACTAGGACAAAACTTAGAGCCTTTGAAACTGGCCTGGGGCATTAAGAGATTCAGTGACCTAAGCTTGGTCACATAGCTAAGATGTCACAAACAAAACTTGAACCTTAATCTTCTTAAGACTCCAAGACTGGCCTTCTATCCACCATGCCACCTTGCCACTTAAAGATTCATTGCCTCCTGCCTGGATTATTGCAAGAACTGGTCTCTCTGGTCTCTCTGGCTGTAGTCTCCTCCTGTTCTAATCCATAACATTCACTACAGCCAGAATATATGTTTTTTAAAACTCATGATTTAATTGGAGCAGGCAGTGCCTAGTGTGGAAACTCCCTCTTTGAGGCAGATTGGGAGATTTCTTCTGTAATTTCTGACACCTCCTTATGCATTATGCCACCCTGTCTCTCATCTTCATTATTTCTTATCATGACTGTTAGGATTATTGGCATTGAGTTTCCCTTTCTTCCTACAATTCTTTCCACATCTCTTTTTCTGCTTAAGTTTGCATTTTCTTTTGTTTTATATTTTTTTTTCTGCTGACAAAGATAAGAGCTCCCGTCCTAGATCACCATTTTAGGATTTGTTACAAACTTCATGGTACAGGTTTATGGCTTTGGATGTCCTGCTTATAGTACAGTTCTTATGGGTCCTAATAAACTCAGCTGCTCCTGGTGCTCTTAAATTCTGGTATAAAAGATAGAGCAGAGGCATTATTTAGTCCTGCTACATGGAAGATGTCTTATCCTTGAAGGCTAAGTATAATGTTTCTTTCTTGGGTATGAAAAGGCCCATAAGTCCCTAGTGCTGCCTGGATAATTGGAAGAAGAAAGCAGGGTCCTTTTCTTCTTCCCCAGTTGCCCTGGAGGCTCATTGGACATGAGAGCCCCAGGGAGACCTAGAAAGATAAAGCACAGCAAAGACTGAAGTGTTACACAAAAATTGCTAGACAATTCCAAATAATCCAGTCTTAGGTCCTAATGACAATTTTCCTTGTTATGTATGTAACAGCAAGGAACCCAGCATAGACAGGAGGGTCTGCTGTATGGGTTCTTAGTTCTGCTTTTCTAAAAGGAAAGCAACTTTTGAGGGGTCAATAGTCTACTTTAATCAAGCACATATATCATTCACTTAGTTCAGGAGGAAAAAGCACCCTGAACATCAGCAAAAATACAAACAGAAATAAAGACCAACAGACAGGGCTTCCAACCATCTGACCATAAGCAATATATATATAGTTACCAGAGAGAGAATCATCAACATCTGGGTATTCAAAGGTGGGGGGAGGGTCCTTAGCAGCTTCAACCCTTGAGAACCAGTGCCTCATTAGAAATTAACAGAGGTGTGGACCTTCCTACAAAACAAATCTCCCCTAATCAAACTTCCTTTAATGGGCAGGCCCATTAATGTGTGGGGAAGATCTTTAATTCTCATAATTAACCTTACAATATATGACAACATTGATTTTAGCTTTAGGTAAAACTACAGTCCAAGCAACCAGTCAACAAACATTTAGTAACTGCTTACTATATTGTCAGGAGGGCAGCTAGGTAATGGAGTTGATAGAGTACCTGGCCTGAAGTCAGAAAGATTCATCTTCCTGAGTTCAAATCCAGCCTCAGACACTTACTAGCTATGTGACCTTGAACAAGTCACTTAATCCTGTTCGCCTCTGTTTGTCATCTGTAAAATGAGCTGGAGAAGGAAATAGCAAACCACTCCAGCCTCTCTGTCAAGAAAATCCCAAATGGAGTCACAAAGTCAGACACAAGTGAACCACAACAAAATATGTCAGGAACTGTGCTAAGCCCTGGGGATACAAAGAAGAAAGGTAGGGAAGGGGAAGGGGAGGGGGGAGGGGAGAGGGGAGGGAAGGGAGGGAAAGGAAGGAAGGGGGAGGGGAGGGAGGGAAAGGGAAGGGGAAGGGAAGGGAGGGAGGGGGAAGAGAAGGGAAGGGAAGGAAAACGGAGGAAGGGCAAGGAAGGAAGGGAAGGGAAGGGAAGGGCAAGGAAGGGAAGGGAAGGAAAGGAAAGGGAAGGGAAGGGAAGGGAAGGAAGGAAAGGAAAGGAAAGGAAAGGAAAAGGGAAAGGGAAAGGAAAGGAAAGGAAAGGAAGGAAAGGAAAAGGAAAGGAAAGAGGAAAGGAAGGAAGGAAAGGAAAGGAAAGGAAAGGAAAGGAAAGGAAAGGAAAGGAAAGGAAAGGAAAGGAAAGGAAAGGAAAGGAAAGGAAAGGAAAGGAAAGGAAAGGAAAGGAAAGGAAAGGAGAAGGAAAGGGAAGGGAAAGGGAAGGGCAAGGGAAAGGGAAGGGAAGGGCAAGGAAGGGAAGGAAAGGGAAGGAAAGGAAAGGAAAGGAAAGGAAAGGAAAGGAAAAGGAAAAGGAAAAAGGAAAGGAAAGGAAAGGAAAGGAAAGGAAAAAAATAACACCTGTCCTCAAGGATCTCAGTGTCTAGTGAAAGGAGATAATATGCAAACAACTGTGTACAATGAAGGATACTTACAGAATAACTTTGAAAGGTCACCTTAAGGAAAGGAAAGACCTAGCATTAAAAGGTCACTTTTTGCAGAAGGTGGGATTTTAACTGAGACTTCAAGGAAGTCAGGAGGCTGAATCAAGAAGGAAGTAAACTTCAATGAAAGTCCTTAGTGTCTAGGAAAGGAGAGTGTCCTGTACAAAAAGGATAGGCAAGGAAAGGCCAGTGTCACTGGATCAGAGACTATACAGAAAGAAGGAAAGTGTATGAAGATTGCAAAGGTAGGAAGGAGTCAAATGATGAAGGACTTTCAATGCCAAAGGGAGCACTGTATATTTGATCCTGGAGGTAATAGGGAAGCCACTGGAGATTACCGAAGTGGGAGGGAATGTCCGTGTCCATCAGCTAACTTTAGCCAGTAACAACAGAAACAACCAAAGGTGTGCCTGGGGAGAGCCTCTAACTGCTCACTAAGTGGGGGGACCCTGGGCAAGGCTCTTCTCTCTGGTGCTCAGTTTTTGGGGGGTTTTTTTATCTACATGGAACTATCTAACTAATGGAACTGGGCTAGATGGTAAAATCTGATAGGACCCAAGGTTATTTCCACCCAATGTATGCTCTAAGATCTATGACCTCTGAGGCCCTACCAGCTCTAAATCTATGATATTCTGGAGGCACAGAACCTTAGGGGAGGAATGGACCCTTTGTCAGGTAAGCCTTTAGACTCAAGGGTTTATATTCACACAACTGGTACCACAACATGGTGTGATATCCTTCTCCAGTAGATGGCCTTGCATTTTTTGCCTGTTTGACTTCTTTGGCAAAACAAACAAACCCAGAAAACTGAACACTGAATAATTATGATGATTCCAGTTTGATTCTGAAGAAGTTATATACAGTTTAGGAGGACTATGGCTATGAAGTGGGCAGCTAGGTGGATAGAGTGCCAGGCCTAGAGTGAAGAAGTCTCATCTTCCTGAGTTCAAATTCAGCCTCAGACACTTACTAGCTGTGTGACCCTGAACAAGTCACTTAACTCTGCCTTAGTCTCCTTTTCTGTAAAATGAACTGGAGAAGCAAATGACAAAGCACTCCAGGATCTTTGCAGAAAGATCCCCAAATAAGGTCACAATGAGATGGACACAATTGAAACAACTGAATAAAAACATTAGTATAAAATACTGCATATACTCTTTTTTGTTGGCAAGTGGGGCTAAGTGACTTAGTATATGATGCAGGATTTGAACTGAGGTCCTCCTGACTCCAGGACCAGTGTTCTAATCATGAAGCCTCTCAGACCCTGTTGATCTGTTGGCTAGCTTTGCGGCAGTGTTTTTACCTCTTCTTTCTTTTTCAATCTTAGTTATAAGGGACGAGGAATGGAGAATTTTGTCAGGAAATGAAGGTGACACAAAAATAAAAGATATCAACTTTTTTTGTTTTTTCAATATGGATTTTAAAAATTAAAACATGTAACTAGAATCTTTTTTTTTTCATGTATATTGTTAAGCAACTTAGAGGGGTATCTGGGGTCACCTTAAGCTCTCCTTTAGAACCTGGAATTTTGTATTAAGTGAAAAATATTAGTATTCGAAAATGCTTTAGCATGAGGGGTGGCTGCACGGCCATGACCTCTGCTTTTATGTAAATGAGTCTCCATTACTACCAAGACTGCACACAGGGAGATGGGAGAGAGGGAAGGGCAAGCACAAACTGCTTATTGATGGTGTTCTTTAGATGTTCTTCGGATGGGAGCAGGAAGGGTCTAAGGAGAGCCCATTGGTTCTGAGTTAGTCTTAACGCAGCCTGCATATAAGTAGCTCAGAAGACAAATGAGGTAGGCACTTCTGAGGAAGTACAAATGACCTTCCCGATTTGGACTTGAAGCGGAAATTGCAGGATGCATTCTGGGCATGCAGGTTTACCATTCAAGGAAGGTAGGTGGTATAGTGAATTGAGCGCTGAATATGGAGTCGCGGGAGCTGAATTTGAATTCTGCCTCACACACTAATCACAACCTTCCTCAGTCTCAGTTTCCTCATCTGTAAAATGCAGGGAATGGTAGCACCTCTATCACAAGGACCAAATGAGAAAACATAGGTAAAGTGCTTTATAAATCTGGAAGCATTACCTAGGTGTTATTATTATTAGTATTAGAAGAGGGTATGTACTTGTGATTTCATGGGTATAGGGAACTCCCTGGTGAGGAAATTCCCTCTACCAATGGAAGTTAGCTCTTCTCTGTAATTTATCATCTTAGAGAGTTGCCTAAAACACTGAGAGTTTAAATGGCTTGCTCAGGGTCAAGAGGAGGTGGTGGTGACATCCTTCTTTTTCTAAGAGAACCAATGACATCATCCAGTTATGTCTAGACTTGAACTGGACGAAAGTGAGGCAAATTACTCAAACTCATCAGCCTTCCTCTCTCCTTGTCATTGAAATCCAGCAGCAAGATAAAAGTCAAGATGACTGAGGATGGCCCAGGATGTAGTAGGTGACCTTGGTGTCTTTGACGTCTGACCAAGCTCTAAGTGTTCCACAGTGCCTGCTTCAGCCACCTTCATGGCCATCAGAACAAATTGTTCTCATCTACCCATTCAACGAGGGGGATGTCTTCACATCCTTAACTCACTATTGGATTGGAGGCCCATTGGTTACCCTCAACTTGGTTTAGCCATCTGCTGAGGTGCTTTTACTGGCATGTAGACGGACACTGAACGTCCTACAGCTTCTTGGAGCCACAGGTAGGAGTTGAGTGACAGGTGAATGAGGGATTAGCATCCCTGGAAAGGACTCAGCAAGCCCTCACCCCAGAGGTACTAGTCCTCCCTGAATACCCCATGAAACCAGGTTTCACTGGCTTTTTGTTCACTGTGTCATGATGTCTATTGTTAAGAATTCATCCTTTCAGAGCTCCAAGTATATGTATTGTGTTCTGGCTCTGACTCAGAACTATGATGGAACGGGAACCTTGGATTCAGACCTTTTTCCTGTAATGATCCCACAGCAAACCCTAGAAAAGATCAGGAAAGCACAATCTCCAATCAAGCAAGAGAAATTATTTCCCAACATAAAAATTCACTCAAAATTTTTCCAGGGATGACAGGGTACTGCCTCCCCCTCACTCCCATGGTGAAAATATATCTCAGAAACAACAAAGTAAAGATCCAGTTGCCCTTTGGAGTCAATGACTATGTCCAGGAGCACCTTCAAGCCAAAGGTAGCAATGTTAATAGCCTTGATTTAGATACCTCAGGAGTGTGAGCGAAGGCTTAGATTTCATTCCCTTTTTTTAATCCATTTCTCCACAGTTTTAAGAGGTGTTCACAGTGAATTTATTCATCTGTGCCTGTCATTTATTCTAGAGGATGCTTGCAGTGGGGTCTCAGTACACATTTCAGCATCAGTCACACTCTCAGGCTTTCACTGTCTACCTGTTTGTTTACATTGCACCTATCAATGTGCTTTGACAGAGGAGTTATGCAGCACAAGAAGAAAACAGTCCATTTTGATTGGCATCACTAATTATTCCTTTATCATACCCAGGCAGGCCTTAAAGAAGCAGGTGGTGGAGTACCATGGGTAGCTAGGTGGGCACAGGGGATAGAGCATTAAGTCTAAAGTCAGGAATATTCATCTCCCTGAGTTCAAATTTGACCTTGGACACTTACTAACTGTGTGACCCTTGACAAGTCACACAGTAGGCCCAATTTCAACACCATCTCCTACAGAAGGTCTTTCTTGATCATGATTTTGACCAAATTAGATCAAATGAGATTTCATATAATATATATACATATATATATGTATATATATGTGTGTGTGTGTGACTTATGCACATGCATGTATGTACTTTGAAACAATTGCCTTTCTCATCCAATATAAATTGTGATCATTACAAACTATGACATAAACTATTTCTATATGATCCTAAGCCACATAGAATAAGAATTATTTAAAATAATGGCAATAATCAAAATGAGTGGGTTTCCCTGGAAAGTATTTTGTTCCCCCTCACTGGAGACCTTCATGCAAAAGCTAGATATCTTCCTACTAGGTATACTGTAGAGGGAAAAGAATTCTCATTCAAGTATAGAATTGAACTTGAAAGCCTCTAAGGACCCTTCCAACACTGAGATCCTGTAATTCTATTTCCTGTTAACTTACTTATAGTATTCTCAGGTTTTTAGATTACTTTGTTGTTTTTGTAGCTTCCTCTAGGACCTGGCACAGAACCTTGCACATAGTAGGCCCAACTTAAACACCTCCTCCTATAGAAGGTCCTTCTTGATCACGGTTCTAAACAAATTAAATAAAATGAGATTATATATAATATATATATATACATATACACATATACATGTGTACACATACAGACACATATATACATATATACATATATATACATATATATATATATATATATATATATATAGTATGTGTGCATTTACATGTGCTTTGTAAATTTTTAAGGAGCTCCTTAAATGTTAGCTAATATTATTATCCCTCTGATTCCCAGTTATTAGCACGACTTCTTTTCCCTCTTGAAATTATTTTGTATTACTTTGTATAAGCCATGTACTTGCTTGTATACATGTTATATGCTCCTTGAGGGCAGGGTTTATGTTTTGCCTTCCTTTGTGTCCTCAGTGCCTGGCACTGATTAACCTTATCCCCATCAACTAGTATACTGCACATAGTAGGCCTTTAATAAGTGTCTGAATTGAAAAGTGATTCATAAATCTGTTTAATTGGTTTTATCACAAACTTAATGAGTCAACAATTGATGTGGTTCCTAAAAATATTAATGTAATCATAAAAGAAGTAGAATGTCCTAATCCCAAGAAGTAACAACTCCATGAGACTCAGTACTGATCAGATCATATCTGAGTAGGTACTTTAGATGTTTCTATGAATCATCTCAGATTACAACCCACTGAGGCAGTCTCATTCCGTAGAATACCTATCTGGGCCTTCCCATAAATCTTCACAGAGATACCACCTAATATGCTAAAGACATTTTCCTAAATCTCCTGATATTTGGTGGATAACAAAAAGGCGCTTTGGCTGTCCATCTTCTTTCTACACCTCACTCTTGTTACAAGACAGGTCCACTTTCTTTTCCAGTCATATATCTCTCTGATGGTACCTTTTACAATACTTCTGCACTATTCTTCACTAGTGACATATTACAGCCTCATCACACCCACCATGTTCCTCTCCAATACCCTTTGGGTGACCCTCAACTTAAATTCTTCAGAGATTGTGGCATTCCATGACTCACAGGTATCTGAACGTCACATTTTAGAAGGGTCATTAACAAGCTAGAGTGCATCCAGAAGTGGGCAACAAGGATGGTGAATCATCTGAAAATTATCTCCTGGAAGGAGCAATTGAAGGAACTAAAGATATGTGAGCTGTAAAAAAAAAGATAAAGCTTAATATAAATCATCAGCTTAAACTATTACTATTATTGTCAGTATTGTTGTTTTCTTTGCTTAATCTTAATCAATCGACAAGTATCTATTAAGTGCCTACTACATGCGAGGCACTGTATACAGATACAGATACAGATACAGATACAAAGAAGAAACAATCCCTATTGCATCTCCTCCAGTTCTGAACAAAATAGTCTACATAAAACAGATATTGCACTTTATAAATGTTTGTTGAACTAAAAGACATCAGGATTCAGATCAGTGTAATTACCAATTTTGACTCCAGAGGATTAATATGAAGTCACCTTCCCTCCTCATGGTAGAATGGCAGATTCTGTGAGGCAGATGTCATCAGGCGTTGTTCTTCAGAGAGTTTGTTTCCCAAAATCACAGAATTAAAGAGTTGGGAGGGACTTCAACAACCACCAAGTCCAATCTATATACAAAAGGAATCCCCAGTATAAAATACCAGCTATGTGACTGTCCAGACTCCACTTAAAGTGCTCCAAGGAGGGACATCCTACTGGCTCTAGGAAGTTATTCAACCTGTGAACTTCAATAGAAATATTTTCCCCTTACCTGAAGACTAAACATGTTGCATTGAAACATCTGCCCATTACTCCTACTCCTCCCTCTTTGGAGTCAAATTGAACAAGCTAAGTTCCTTCTTCCATGACCACCCTTCAAATACTTGACAAGAGGAATAGGATTTCTCCAAGTCTTCCTTTATCAGTACTCTAAATTCCCAGTTCTTTCAACCAATCTGCATTTCCCTTAGCTATATATTTCCTTATTAGAAGGAAAAAAGTCTTTTAGGGCAGGATATTGGGAGGTAACATTGATATTTTTTAAAACATCAATAAAATATTTTAAGTTAAAAATTTTATAGAATTAAACTTAGTATATGCAAGGCTTATCCTTCTAATCTCTACTGTACATTACCCTTAAAAACAAGGTAACTTTTAGAGATATGAACCTGGCCAAGATCATCCTAGACATGGCAGCCCTTTAGATTCTGCCAAAGAGACTGCTTGAAGGTAACATCTTGGATGCCATAGAATGAGAGCATCTAGACCTAGGAAGAAACTTATCACTCACACAGTAGCCACATACCGTGAATGAGTTCATTCCATTTATCTAAAGGGATGTCCATACCAAATGGAAGAAAGAAAATGAGCTTAACCCTCACTCAGAACCACTTTCAGGAATGTCCTTGGAAACTATAACAAGATATTCCTCCTTCTCATTGTTCCCCTCTACCTTTATTGTTCCTTCCATCATTGGATAGAGATTCTTGGCAAAGGTTTGTAAGGGTTAATTGTAAAAGCAAAAGCCAGCTTACAGAGGAAAACACTATGGCTTAGGCAGACATGTAGCAATTTGTTTTTTTGGTTGTTGTCCTTCATCTTCAAAGAGGACCAAAATGACATCACCATTGTAAAGTGAAATTTCAGTGTGTCCGACTGTGGCTGAACAGACAAATACAAGCTCAAAATGTTCTACCACAGGTTGGGCACAGATAGTCTGTTTGAATATTTGGGGTGGATATCCCAAATTTGCACATCCTGCATTTACTTTTTGCTATCTCACTTCTGCTTTGCTCAAAGAGCACAACACCTTGTCTTATGTAGGCACACCATGCTGAGCAGTCCTGTGCCAGTGTCTCCCATATTGCACAGTAAAATCCAAAGTTCTTGAGAGTGTCCTTGTATTGTTTCTTCTGGCCACCATGCAATCTGCTGCCCCATGCAAGTTTTCCATAAAATAGTCTTTTTGGCATGTGTACAATTTGCGTTTGAACAATATGGCCAGCCCATTGGAGATGCACTCTGTGAAGCATAGTTTGAATGCTTGGCAGTTCAGCTCAAGCAAGGACTTCAGTCTGGTACCCTATCCTGCCAGGTGATCATCAGAATCTTCCTAAGACAGTTCAAATGGAAACGATTCAGTTTCCTAGCATGGCGCTGGTAGACTGTCCATGTTTCACAGGCATACAGCAATGCAGTCAGCACAACAGCTCTGTAGACCTTCAATTTGGTAGTCAGTCTTATACCTCTTCTCTCCCAAACTTTTCTTCGGAGCCTCCCAAACACTGAACTAGCTCTGGCAATGCATTCATCAACATCATTGTCAGTGTGTACATCCCTGGAAAGTGCACTAGCAAGGTAAGTGAACTTATCCACAGCATTCAGAACTTCCCCATTTGTTGTAATTGATAGTTCCACATATGGATGGTGTGGTGGTGGCTGATGGAGCACCTGTGTTTTTTTGGTGTTAGTTATTAGGCCAAAATTAGCACAGGCAGCAGAGAATCCATACATACTTTGTTGCATCTCAGCTTCAAAGGCTGCATTGAGTACACAATCATCTGCAAACAGATGCACCAACACTCTCTCCACTTTGGTCTTGGCTTGTAGCCTTTTCAAATTGAAGAACTTACCATCAGTACAGTAGTTGACCTTGATGCCATGTTCATCCTCATTGAAACTATTTGACAACATGGCTGAAAACATCATGATAAAAAGCATGGGAGCAAGCACACAGCCCTGTTTCACTCCACTGGTGACTGTGAAGGCACAAAAACATTGTCCACTCTCCAGAACCCAGGCAAATATGCCATCATGAAATTGATGTACAATACTGATGAACTTCTCCAGGCAACTAAATTTTTACATAATTTTCCATAAGCCCTCAAGACTAACAGTGTCAAAGGCCTTGGTCAGATCTACAAATGTTGTGTACAGACCTCTGTTCTGTTCCTGGCATTTCTCCTGGACTTGTCTGGCAGCAAACACCATATCGACTATTCCTTGGACCTTTCTGAAGCCACACTGGCTCTCAGGTAGATGACCATCTTCCAGGTGAAGGATTAGCCTATTAAGGAGGATTCTAGCAAGAATTTTTCCAGCAATGACTAAGAGAGAGATCCCCCTGTGATTGTCACAGGACAACCTATTCCCTTTACCCTTATAGAGATGGACAATGGAGGCATCCTTGAATTCCTGGGGGATAACCTCCTCTTGCCATATAACCTGGAAAATTTCAGTCAGCTTTTGTATGAGCAATAGTCCCCCTGCCTTGTAAATCTCAGCTGGAATAGAATCAGCACCAGGTGCTTTGCCACATGAAAGGAGCCTAAAGGCCCTCAAAGTCTCTTCTTCAGTTGGAAATTCAACTAAGGAGGGATTGACTTCAACCTGAGGTAAACTGTCAATGGCCTCAGCATTGATTGATGACGGTCTGCTGAGAACACTATGGAAGTGTTCAGCCCATCTCTCCAGGCTCATGTCCTTATCACTAATCAATGTGGCTCCATCAGCCCTGAGTAGTTGTGAGGTGCCATAGGTTTTTGGTCCATAAATAGCTTTCAGGGAGTCATAAAAGAGCTTCAGATTGCTATCAGCATAAAACTGAATTTCATCTGCCTTCTTACTTAGCCAGGAATCCTGCATCTCTCTAAGCTTTGCTTATACTTTGCTTTTGATGGAGTTAAATGCTGCCTTCTTAGAGGATGAACTATCCTGCTGGTAAATCCTGCACAGTTCTCGTTTTTCATTTAGCGGCTTCTGAATTTCCCCATCATTTTCATCAAACCAGTCTTGTTGTTTGTAAGTGTTCTGACCCAGATGAGCAAATGCAGTCCTCTACAACAAATCTCTAAATGCTGCCCACTGCTCTACTATTAGCAGCCCTGAGTGAAACAAGGTTGGCAAATGAAGGCCAGCTTACTGAGGTTGGAGTTGGATACATTTTTTTATGGAGTGAGTGCAGTGAAGGGGAGGGCAGTGAAGCTGGCATGGGTTTTGCAATCAAAACCAATCTAATCAGCAAGCTGACATGCCTGACAAAAGGAGTGAATGAAAGACTCATGACAGTGCTATTGCCACTTGCAGGAAAACACCAAGTCATCATCATCAGTGCCTATGCTCCCACCATGACAAACCCTGATGAAATCAAAGAAAAATTTTCTGAAGACCTAGAGACCCTTATCATCAATGTGCCAAAAGGGACAGGCTTATAATTCTGGGTGACTTTAATGCTAAAGTAGGCTCAGACTACCAGACTTGGCAGGGAGTCCTAGGGAGAGATGGACTTGGAAACAGCAACAGCAATGGTCACTTACTGCTGAAGACTTGTGCATCACATGACCTTCTCATCACCAACACTGTCTTCCGCTTACCTAAACGCAATAAAACTTCATGAATGCACCCTCATGGTAAACACTGGCATCTAATAGATTTTGTGATTGTAAGGAGAAGAGACAGACAAGATGTGAGAGTGACAAAGGCAATGTGTGGTACAGAGTGCTGGACTGATCATAGACTTATCCTTTCCAAGCTAAATATTTGCATTCATCAAAAGCATCAACCCCAAGACAAAAGGACTACCAGAAGAATTGATGTCCACAAATTAGAGTTCTTCTCTGAGTGTGAACAGTTTGCTGCTGACTTGGAAGGAAAGTTGAGCCAACACACAATTGGCAATTTGTTATGTCTCACTATAATTCCATGGCTAAGGATCACTACCTAGGCATCAATGCCATCCAAGTAAGCCCTGCTAGTAGTGGGGACTCAGACACTTAGCAGGACTCTGAAAGAGCAACCCAGAAATCAAGTCTCCTAACTTACTAGAAGATTCCTCAAAAAAAAAATTACAGTACTATATATTGAGAATGTTTGAGAAAGAGCATGAACTAGGAGACAGAAGGGACAGTAATAGTATAAGCCTTCCATTAACTAGTTTTAGGACTGGGAAAATCACTTCAATACACTTTGGTGATGTTCTTATCTTAAAATTAAGGATCTCTTTAATAGAAGTTCTTTTCATGGCAGCCCAAAATTGGAAACTAAGAGACTGCCCTCCTAGTGGGGCATAGCTAAGCAAATTGTAGTATAATATCATGCCATAAGAAATAATGAAATGGACAATTTCAGAGGAAATGGGAAAACCTGTATGACCTGATTCAGAGTGAAGTGATAAAACTAGAAGAATAATTAATACAATGATGACAAAATTAGAGGGAAAAAAATTTTGAAAGACTTTAGGACTCAGATATATGCAATCATCAACCACATGTCCAAAAGAATGAAGATGAAAAATCCTACTTACCTTCTGATAGAAAAGTGATGAACTTAAAATGAATAGAGACATATATTTTGGATGTGGCTAATGTGAGAATTTGTTTTTGCAAATTATGTAGATATGTATGGAGATTTTTTTTTTGTTAAATTTGCTCACTTGTGGGAAGGAGTAATGGGAGAAACAGAGCAATTTTTAAAATCTCTCTTTCACACACACACACATTGCCCCCACCCTCTACCCTTTTGGAGTTCAAGAATCTGACTCAGTAGTGTGAAATGTAGGAAATTGACTCACTGACATGACCAACCACAGCAAGCAGAGTTCAATGACATTTCATCTATGTATTTCTACGTTGTTGAAATACTTCCCAAAGTGTGGCGCCCAAAACAGAACACAATTCTTCAGATGTGGTCAGATCCTGAGAGAGGACAATGAAACTATCTCCTTCCTCTCTCTGAAAGGGGTTTCTCTAACAAACAGTATCAGAATGATTAGAGTTGGAAAGGGAAAGAAGTAATTTATTTCTTCTCTAAATCTGTGTTGGACCCACAACCCTTTCTCTAACTATTCGTTAGATTTCCGATATTTTACAGGTAGTTATCACTGTCTGGGTTATTTTGCATGTTGCTGCTTATGAGGAAGGAATACTTGACTCTGGATTGGTGGAAAGAACGCTTAATGCTATGTATCATATAAGGGACAGAGTTGGTGTCAGAATTTCATGGGAGAGAGACATACATAGTTCCTGACTCTTCAGCAGAGATATATGGAAAGAAACTGGAAGCTGCAGACATTTAAGGGAAGCTAGCTCCTCAACATGCCTCTGATTTCCACTTTTATCTCCTTAGGGATTTTAGAGGAGGAACTTCCTCTTGAGTGAGATTGGGCCTTCTTTTTTTGGGAGTTTGAGCTGAAATTTCTAGTAGCTCTCAAATAAAGGGTTCACTCTTGTGTGTTTTCTGGTATGTCTTAAATTTTAGCTTCTCTGATTCAGTTTGCTATTTGTTTAAACAAATAGATTTGCTCACTATTCACTATTTGTGATGGCCTTTTGTGTAACCAGCATTTGGTGGAAAGACCTAAGAATTCCTACTACAATAAAACTACCAAGAGTTCATCTAACCTCTACTTGAAACCTTCCGATGAGGGAGAATCCATCACCTCTCCACGAAGCTCACTCCACTTTTGGGTATCTCTAAATGTTAGGAGGTTTTTTTCTGAGTTTTCTAATCCCAAAGGAAATGGCTGAGACTTCTCCTTTGAGTTTGGAAAGACCTAGGAATATAAGAGTTGGAGACAGAAAGATCACAGAGATCATCTAATCCAGACATTCTTAACATTCTTAACAGATTTCAAGGTATCTGTGAATTTGAATGAGAAAAAAAAAACATTTTTATTTTCACTAACCTCTAATAGAAATTTAGCATGTCCTTCAATTATAAATGAGCAATAAACATTACTCTGAAAAGTCCATTGACTTCAAAACCCTGTCAAAGTATTGAGTCCACAGCAATAAAAATAAAGGTTAAGAATTTCTGCCAGCTCCCTCATTTTATAATTGAAACTAGTTCAGAGAGGTCAGAGCTTCATCAACTCTCAGAAATGTATTCAAATAAATTGGAAAACCCATATAAATATGGATTAGTGGAACCCAGGCTAAGAACCCCTGATCTAGTCCAATCCATACTTGTATAGGAAATGCTTTGTCAATATCTCTAAAAAGTTCTTATTTCAAATTGAAATCTGCCCCTCTACTTTCCACCCTTTGGGACTTAAGCAAATTAGTCTAATCCCTATTATGTACAACACCCAACAAATAGTTGAAGATAGGTTGGTATAGTGTAGTGGTATCAAACTCAAATAGAAATGGGGACCAAAAAATCATGGGACTACCTGAAAGTCATGATCAAAAAAAGAGCCTAGACATCATCTTCCATGAAATTATACAGGAAAACTGCCCTGATATTCTACAACCAGAGGGCAAAATAAGTATTGAAAGAATCCATCAATCACCACCTGAAAGAGATCCATAAAGAGAAACTCCTAGGAACATTGTGGCCAAATTCCAGAATTCCCAGGTCAAGGAGAAAATCTTGCAAGCAGCTAGAAAGAAACAATTCCAGTATTGTGGAAATACAATCAGGATAACTCAAGATCTAGCAGCTTCTACATTAAGGGATCAAAGGGCATGGAATAGGATATTCCAGAAGTCAAAGGAACTAGGACTGAAACCAAGAATCACCTACCCAGAAGAACTAAGTATAATACTTCAGGGGAAAATATGGTCTTTCAATGAAATTGAGGACTTTCAAACATTCTTGATGAAAAGACCAGAGTGGAAAAGAAAATTTGACCTTCAAACACAAGAATGAGAAGAAGCATGAAAAAGTAAACAGCAAAGAGAAGTCATAAGGGACTTACCAAAAGTGAACTGTTTACATTCCTACATGGAAAGACAATATTTGTAACTCTTAAAACTTTTCAGTATCTGGGTAGTTGGTGGGACCACACACACACATACACACACACACACACACACACATACACATGTGCATGCACACACACACACATGTGCATGCACACACAGAGACAGAGAGCATAGAGTGAATTGAATCGGATGAGATCATATCTTAAAAAAATTAAGGTAATTGTATAAGAGAAATGTATTGGGAGGAGAGAGGGTGAAAGGGAATGGGGCAAATTATCTCTCACAGAAGAGGCAAGCAGGAGACTTTTTAGTGGAGGGAAAAAGAGGAGAGCTGAGGAAAAAAACATGAAGTTTACTCTCATCACATTCGACTAAAGGAAGGAATAAAATGCACACTCATTTTGGTATGAAAACCTATCTTACAATACAGGAAAGTGGGGGAGAAGGAGATAAGCAACGGGGGGAGGTGATGGAAGGGAGGATAATGGGAGGAGGGAGCAATTTGAAGTCACAGGCAGGGAGGGACAGGCTCAAAAGACAGAATAGAAACAATGGGGGGCAGAATAGGATGGAGGGAAATATAGTTAATCTTACACAACACAACTATTATCCAAGTCATTTGCAAAAATACACAGATATGGCCTATATTGAATTGCCTGCCTTCCCAAAGGGAATGGGTGGGGAGGGAGGGATGGGGAGAATTTGGAACTCAAAGTTTTAGGAACAACTGTTGAGTATTGTTCTTGCTACTAGGAAATAAGAAATACAGTCAATGGGGAACAGAAAGTTATCTGGCCCTACAGGATAAAAGAGAAGATGGGGATAAGAGAAGGGAGGGATGATAGAAGAGAAGGCAGATTGGTGATAGGGAAAATTAGATTGCTTGGTGTATTGGGGTGGGGGGAGGGGATAAAAGGGGAGAAAATTTGGAACCCAAAATTTTGTGAAAATGAATGTAAAAAGTTAAATAAATAAATTTTTATTAAAAAAAAAAGAAATGGGGACCAATAAACTGTCATATGTAAGGATCCCTGTAGACCCCATATTGATTTAGAAAAGCACATGTTGATACTATCCGTTTTATTACATATTTAATTTATTTTGTTAAGCTGGTTCTAGTTGCACTAGAGTATTGCTGTAGGCTGACCTTTGTTTGACACCTCTGGCCTATACTATCCTGATGGTCCCTTGTAGCTCCAAATCTTATATTCTTAAGATAGCAATATCCTTTAAGTCTCCTCTTTTTCAGGATAAAAAACTGTAATTCCTTCAACTAGTTTGAATATGACACAGGTTCTAGTCTCCTCCCCATCCTGGTTATCCTACTCTGAATATGCGCCAGTTTCTCTATGTCCTTCCCAAAATATAGCACACAGACTTAAAAATGATGGTGCTGTCCATCCAGAAATGATCTGATCATGACAAAAGAGCAGGACTATTACCTTGCGCATTCTGGCCATTGGGCTTTTCCTAAAGTAAACTAAGATCTCATAAATTCACATGGGTGCAATGCTTTATCCAGGAAAGGACCAATGAAGAGTAGGGGAAACTGAGGCAGTAGCTAAGGTTGAGACCTCCCTGCACCAAGATTTCCCCATTGGATCCAAACGGAAGCTAAGAAGCTACCCTCCAGTGCAGGGATTCTTCACCTTTCTTTGTGTAATGGACCCCTTTGGGAAAGCCAATAGATCTCTTCTTGGAATTATGTGTTTATATGCATAAACTAAATATATAGAGTTAAAGGAACACTATATTAAAATACAATTATCTTTTTTTTTTGAGATCATCTATGCCAAGTTAAGAACCCTTGCTCCAGTGGGACAAGTTTGAGATCTAATTAGATAGACTTATTCTTAAAAAAAAGTCAATGAGACACTTAATTGGCAACTAATGATGGAATAGGAGGTGAGAAATCCATGGTTACTGGATTTCTTGGGTACCTGCATATGGAAATTATTTAGTGTTGAAGGTGTATCTCATTTTACATAGGAGATATGAAAAGTAATAAGACAGAGACAACACTGGACTAAGACTAGTGTACTTCCTACTCTAAAATTTTATGACTATACAGCTAGTAGAACCAGACTGGGTCAGTTGTGGTCTGTTGATTAAAACCAGAACTAATTCTAGACTGAGAGTCTAGAGTCCTTTCCAGTTCAAAAATTCTATAACGGTAAAGCTAGATAAAAAAGCCAGATGGGGTCAATTGTGGTCTATTGGCTAATCTTAAAGATATCTATCTCTGAAGGAAAGGAAAGGAGTTGTAGGCAGCAGCAGTCTGTCCCCCATTACATGCATACTTCTCATTCTTAGTTATCATGAAATTTCTGGGAAAACAAAAGTATGTCTTTATCTGGGAAAGACTAAGTCTCCTTTAGCTAGAACATAGCTTAGGTCCCTTTATTTCCGAAAAGTTATCTTTTTAAAAAAAAAATTATCATTGAAATCAAATTCCTGGGAATTTGCTATTCTAGGTACAAAAAGGGGGCATTCAGGGACCCCAATGCCATCCTCCCCTTGACATTACATATAAAATCAGCTTTTCCTCAATGAAACCTTCCCTACCTGACCACTACCACTCCTACCCGCTCAGAACTGGTCTCCCCCCATGCTCAAAGTTCTCAACCTATTTTGCCTTGACTCCTTTTCCCTGTTCTGTATTTTCTGTCTACCTGTGGGAGTTCCATCCTTCCTCTTTGAGGAGAGACTTGGAAGTCATTTTTTTTTCATTTATTTACTGACAGGTTTGCTTAAAATCAGGTAGCTTTTCCATAGTGAGAATGGGGACAAGAACTTCCATTTCCATTCATTAACAGAAGTAAAGGCCTTTATAAGCCTTGAAGGATGATATACATGCTAGCTATTATCATGATTGTGGTTCTAAGATCTTGGAGTGTCTGAAACCCTGGCTAACAGGTGCCACTTGAACTTCCTTATGCCTAGATCTCCAAACCCTAAACTGATGCAAATGGGAGATGCAACCTTAACACTTCCAAGTCCCAGCTTCCTTCTTGGCTTTACTCTGTGCTATATGGAGTCTAAATCAGGTATGGGGGAAGGGGAAGAAGTAGAATTTAGCCACAAATTTATAGTTTTTATCTATACGATAGATGAAATATATGATATTCCTAAACACTAGAGAACCAAGGTGTTGTGGATTAAGAGTTATCTTTAGAATCAGGAAGAACTGTACTCAAGTGCCATCTCTAATACATTCTGAGTGTCCAAAGAGCAGGTGCTAATCTGCATTGATAGAGTTCCTTACCTGGCGATCCCTACATCTATGAAATCACAGGTACATGTATGAGTAAAAACATAATATAAATGCCCTGAGGACCAAAGAAAATTGAAATCAGCCCAGGGTGAACTGGAGAACTCCTTGGTTTACTAAAATTCTGATGTTGTTCAGTTGAGTCTGACTTTTCGTGATCCATTTGGGTTTTCTTGGCAAAGATACTGGAGTAGTTTGCCATTTTCTTCCCCAGCTCATTTTACAGATGAGAAAACTAAGGCAAACAGGGTTAAGTGACTTGTCCAGGGTCACAGAGCTAGTAAGTATCTGAGACCAGATTTGAAGATGAGTCTTCCTGATTCTAAACCCAGTGTTCTATCCACTGCACTCCCTACCTGCCCAAAATTCTGATGACACCAGATTAAATATCTCACTGGAGTTTTTAGGGGTCCCTCCTTCCTCACCTAGATCACAAATAGAGGGTCATTTAGGGATTTCTTCTCTGCTCCTCTCTAATACACCTTCTTGTAGTGTTTGGTACCATCCCTTTCTGGGTGCAATGGGTTGTTTATGCAACCCTTGTCAAACCTCACCAGTAGGGAGTCTCCAGCCCCACCTGGCTAGACTTTGGGCTCCATTCCCATGGATGTCCTCACAGGAACACTAGCTAAACCATTTCATTACTCTGCCTCTCTCCCAACTTTTGGGAATAAAAGAACACACAGGGTATGAATGAGTAATACAAATATTTTGCAGCCATCTCCAAAGTACCCAGCAAGTTCAAAAAGAATAGAATTCATTATTCTTTGCACTGAAATAACACCATTATGCTATAATAAAATCAAATATGAAGAGTGAACATGTATATAATGCTTTAAGTTTCGCAAATGACTTTGCTTCTACTCTCTCATTTGATCTTCACAACTCCACAAGGTAGGTGATATTCTCCCCATCTGGTACCTTAACAGGTTAGAAAGCACTTTGTATGATGTCTAACTTAATCCTCACAATGATTCTCTGCAGCAGGCAAGATAAGTATTATTCCCATTTTACAGATTGGGCAAGTGTAAGTCGAGGAGTTTTGAATTGTTACTTTTTGGAGAAATGGGGCTCAAATCCTACCTTAAACACTCAATAGTGGTGTGGCCCTGAACAAATCAATTCACTTCTTCTACGCTCAGTTTCTCAAGGTCAGGTCATATCATATCTCCTGGCCTTCTGTAAAAAGAGGGAGGTTTCAGCTGGATGATTCTAAGGTCCCCTCTCAACTCTAGATTCTCTGATATGACATTCCCAAAGTGAAGTAAGTGGCAGAAGCAGACCTCAAACCCAGCTCCACAGACTCTCAAGCCAATGCTTTATACATCCTCTCCTGGGATCCCTAAGCAAAATATTTCTATCATCACTATAGCAAGTATTGAACATCTAGGACTGCCACAAAGCCATCTTTGTTTCCAAAGTTTTCTCTTTATGATAGACCTGGGAGAAAGAGAGACTAAGGGGAAAAGGAGACAGAACAGAGGAGAGGGGGAAAGCAGGGAAAAAGAGGGAATTTTGGGAAGACAAAGTAGTGGCAGTCCTCAAGCAGGAGGAAGGGGGAAGAAACTGATCTTTAATTAAAAACACTGTGGTTTTCACCAGAGAGGTATGTTCAGGGTGCAGAAAAGGGTGACATGAATTTTTTGAGGGAAAAAAAACACTTTCACCAATTTCTTGAGGAAGAGTGATGCCTCTATCTCTCTCACAGTTCAAGGGCTCTCCTGGGCTCCTCAAAAGCTTCACATACCTTCTCTCAAAGGCATAAGAGGGGCCTGGAAACCTTTGTCCTATTGTGCTCTGTGACTCAGTTGTGATAGAACTATCTGTGCCTACGATTGTCAGTTTCCTAGGACTTGAGAAGAGAAGGAACTTTGGGGAGTCTCTAGAACAGGGGTTCTCTCCCTTGACCTAGTTTTGTCATTACTGTTGTTGTCATTTAATTTTGATAATTGTATTTCAATATAATTGTTTTTTGTAATGCTGTGAGTTTTATTTTATGCAATTAGAAATATTATTCTTAAAGTGATCACAGACTTCACCAGACTGGGGTACATGGCACAAAAAAATTAAGAATCCCTGCCCTCCTCAACCCCACTTAAATTAAGTAGTAAAGAAACTGAGTCCAAATAAGATGAATTGATTAATCCAAGAGTGGATTCAAACTTAAGTCTTGTGCTGTCAGATCCAGTGCTCTTGTATGAAGCATAACCAGGGATTTTGTTCACCTTGGGCAAGCAACAAAAACCATGTCCAGGCAAATGGCACCCTCACTTTGGAAAGGAAGTGGTGGGTGAGGGAATAAAGACCCCAGGACACTGGAGATACCATAAGACCACTACTATGGAAGTTCCCACCCCACCCTGTGGGGGATATATACCATCTGGTAGCTTCCTATTTTTACTCATTATTCCAGTGAATTAAGCACCAAGACAAGCTTTTCTTCACACTTGGTATCCAAGAAGTCCAATTACATAAGAGGAAGGTAAGGAAGTCATCCTTTAGGAGTCCAGATTTAGAGTTGGAAAGGACTTTAGAAGTCATCTCATTGACTAGCCTCATTTTACCAGTGAGGGAACTGAAGCCCAGAAAGGATTAAAGACTTGCCCCAAGTCACATAGGTAAGATGTAGCTGAGCCAGAATTTGAACCCCGGTCTCGTGACTCCAAATGTAGCACTCTTTCAACTGTACTACACAGCTTCATTAGGCAAACTTCTTGGATATTTTGGGGGAAGGAGTGAAAGAAGGCTTAAAGCCACACACATGCCTTAAAAATGTAATAGAATGTCGCAGTTGGAAGAGATCATAGAGATCATTTTGTCTGGAATCTCAGAAAGGAGAAAGAACTTGCCCAAAGACATGGGGCCGAGGCTTATTAGACTCATTAGCCTGAACTGAGGCTGAACTAAGCTGGAGCCAAATTTCATCTGCCTTTCATGCATTCACTGACTCTTAAAGCTGAAAGGGGTCTTAGAAGTGGCTCTGCCTGAATCATTTGTTTTACAGATGAGAGCACAGAGGTCCATAGTCAGTGTCAGAACAGAGATTAGAACTCAGATCTCCTGACTTCCAGTTCAACCCTTTTTAAATTAGGATGGATACTTCTATCAGTCCTTCTAAAATATAGCTAAGGTTTACTAGCACTGACTCAAGATGAGTAACTGAATGGGAAGAGAGGCCCTCAGTCATTCTCTGTCTCCAGACTCAGCCACCCCAGGGAAGGCAACCCGTATCCTCCTCCATAGAATCAGAGATCTCAGCATGTAGTCATCTGGGAAAACTGTTTTTCCCCTAAAACATTCATCTGAGAAAGTTGGGTTTTTTTTCCCCTAAACAATTCATCTCACCCTTTTCTGCACCATGGATATACCTCTCTGATGAAAACCACTATGTTCTTAATTAAAGATTTGGATTTTTTCCTTCCTGCTTTAGTCTACATCCTTATCTATCCAGGTCCCAATCCTGTTGCTTCCAATTCTCTGCCTCTAGCAACCAGTAACATCAGAGAATGGAAAAGCTGTGAGGGACTAGAGCCAAGGCTGGAGTGGTACCTCCCTTCCCACCACTAGGCCAGAGCCCAAATCCTTCCAGTCCTGCCCTTTCCATCCCCTCAGTGGGATATCTGCAGTCTGCCAGCTCCCACTAGCAGGATACTAGCCCTAGCCACAAGAGATCACTATCTTGTCATAGCTGCCTCAGTCACTATAGCTGTAGCTTTTATCCTTTGGGTAAAAAGTTTTCTCAAAGCCCCTTTAATTTACCAACATTGAACCAAAGCCCTGGGGTCTCTTCCTTGTTGTAATACTAGCTCATGACACTAGAGTACCCAGCCTCTTCAAACTGTAGCATGAGAGTATAAATGGGTATAGTAGAAACTACTGGACTCAGTCAGAAGATGTGGGTTCAGATCCAGAGCTCACCTCTGTTCGCATACTACACTGTCTCCCCCATTAAATTGTAAGGTCCTTGAGAGCACTTGGTATCCTCAACATCTTATAGCAATGCTTGGCACAGAACAGGTTTTTAATAAATATTTACTGACTGACATCAACAAAAACTCTTCATGATCTTCAATAGTGTTGAAGAGGATAAAGGCATCATGAGACCAAAATATAGAAGGACCAGAATAGAGGTTATTAACCTTTTTTGTGTTATGGACTCCTTGGGGTACATGGGGTGTTCAGGGAAGACTAGCATCTCTGCTATGAGTGCTGGTTGCTCATCTACCTTTGATGTGTCCCTGGAACTCAATTCTCATCTCCAGCTCCAAGAAGATGTAGCATGCGCAGTGGCCACACCCTGGTAAAACCATCTCAGTAGATGGGCTGAACCAGGTTGAAGGTGGCCAACAATGCCAGTGAGTTAGGGGGATGTCCACCCCAAGCATCCATGTCCAATCCCCTTGGATTCCAGGTTAAGAAACATTTCTGTAGGCAGTCACAGGGATAGTGAGCAGAGCCAGAGGCCAGGGCATTTTCCCATTTGTACTCCCAAGACTTTGCACAATGGCTGGCACAAAGTGAGTTTTTAATATATGCTTGTTGACTGAACTTGACACCCTTTTCAGTGGCAATGGTAATAACTGATCTTGCTATTCTGAGAACAAGAGCACGAGATGGAAGGAGGCAGAGAAATCTATCAAGCAACTAGGCAAATGCCAAGATGCCCATAATAGATAGGTCCTTGTGTCCAAGTGGATGACTGGACGGGATACTAAGCATGGCCTGCTAGGTAGTATTAGCTGAAAAGAATTTATACTCATTCACTCACCAGATCAGACCCAGGGACAAATCTCAAAGTTGAATGTATTGATTCTTCTATGATATGGAGGTATGGTTTCTGCATGCCTAAGTTTCTTCATATGTAAAGTTAGGAAAAGACTCTTTCCGCTTCCTACCTCATAGGGTTATTACAAGGCTGAAATGAGTTAATGTGCCTAAAGTACTTTGAAACTGTCAAGCACTGTATCAAAGTCATCTGTCATCTCGATCACCTTGGTCAAAGTTGCAATTATACTTTACCGAGTTGTCTTAAACGAGGAAATGCCTGCCTTCCTGGAGCGTTCTCGTTCATTTTCCATGCTTCTCGATACAAACAAAAACAAAACCCCTACCTCCTAATATCCTTCTAATGGCCATGGCAGGGATGACTTGTTAAGGGAGTATCTTTTCCCTGAGAGCAAGGGAAGAGCTCTTCCCAGTCAAAATTAACTGGAAAGGAAAAATGTTTATAAATCACCATAGAACCAAACTGGATCTACTCGCCTGCCTTTTATATAGTATCAGCAAGATCAACTACATTTGTTCCGCTGCCTGGCAGGTATTAAATTCATCCCGTTTAGTTTATTTGCCCGGCGCACCCTCCTAACAATAACAGAGGGAAGGTTCCTCCGGCACTGAAGAAATCAGAGTCTGTATATCCCTGTTAAGAGCCTTCACTGAATTTCCTGTTTATGTCCTTAAATGCTAAAGGCCTTGAAAGCATTAAAGTCTAGTTTTCTTGGGGCTGTGGTCTCATGGTACCAGCCAGGGTGGGAGAGGAAGGAAGATAGTTTACTAATGAATGAGAGACCCAAGGCAGCATGTTACAGTGAAGGAAGGTTTGGGTTTTCTGGGAGATTAAAGGTTATAGTTTTAAATGTTGATTTTACTTGCCTTTTAATCAACAGGTATATTGAATCTCCTTTATGTGCAAGGCTCCAAAGGAGACACAAAGAAGTATGTCACCATCTCCACCCACAAGGAATTTACAATCTAGTTGAAAAGATAAGACGTAAACACATTAAACCTTAAATAGCTGCACAAGGCAACCATATAAGAGATGTCACAAAGCAGTACGTGATGAATTGCCAAATGGGTTAAGGGTGGGGGGGAAACAATGGAAAAATGGTGGATTTGGAATTTTTTTAAAAAACCTAGGTTTTAAAACTCTGCTGTTTACTCTCTATGTGACCATAGACAAGGCCTCAAGGCCTGGAAATTGGGGTCTCAGTTTCCAAATCTATAAAATAAGGGGATGAGATTATATGATCTCCAAGATCCCTTTTAACTCTAAGTCCTTTGACTTGGCAATAACTGCTATAATTTAAGTTAGGAGAGATCAATGGGAATTGATTTAGGCTAGTAAAGTTTCACAGATGTAGTGAAAATTCAGTTGAGTCTTCACAAATGAGTAGCATTTCTCTAGTTGGGTGAAGGAAGGGAATGTCATGCACATTTCATGACTTTCAAAAATTCTTTATATATATATACTTAATTTATTAGCTAGGAGAATCAATAATGAGCATGTCATATCATATAAAGGTGCTGGCCTCAGAGTCAGAAAGGCCTAAGTTCAAGCCCCACTTTTGACACAAATTGACACAGTGACCTTGAGCAAGTTATTTAACCAATCAAGGCCCCATACATCCCTCCAAGCCTATAAATTGTAAAACTTAACCTAGATGACTCCTCTACTTCGAGGCCTCCTTCTCTAACTGGTGATTTCCTCCGAGAACTTCCATTTTGAAAAAATGCTTGATCGATATTGGTGAAAGGAGTTTTCTCACAGGGAGTTCCCAGAACCAATGAAATTGAAGGTCATTCTCCCCAGCCACTCAAAAATAGCTCTTCGAATAAACTATAAGCTTCCTTACAATGTAGACCCACATATTAAACTTCTATATTCCCCTATAACCCTTACTACAATGTGAGAATCATAATAGTCACAGATTAGTACTTATTAAAATAACTAGTCATTTTCAATAACCCAGCAGATACAGATTGTATTTTTCCCTCTATTTAAACATAAGTAGAAAGAAATCAAGTGACTTGCCCAGGGCGACATGGAAAGTTAATTGGCTGAGTTAGGTCAGGAATATGCAAATGAGCTTCATAATTTAGTTCACAGAGTTTTCAGATATGAGACATTCCTTCACTTTAAGTATTAAAACAAAATGAAAATCTAGTTTGAGTTATTCAATGCGAAAAAAAAATAACGATAATGATATTTGTTCCAACTTCATCAGTGACACACAATCAGTGAAGTTCCACCAAATACCCCTGGACCTATTGAGTTTTTGTCCAGAACCCACCTTGAAGAGACCACTCTAAAGCTGAAGAATTTCGATCCAGTGTGACCTTGCTTCTGTGGCTAAGAATAGCAAAATTGTAGGAAGGGAGGCCACCCCCACTACGTACTCTCTTATTTAGGCTATGTTCACCATGAAACCCTCTGAGAGGAAAAATCCGATCATCCCAAGACAGAAGCACAGTGGTATGTGGAGGTGCCTTGAAGGGCACAAACCATAGGTCAGAGGCTCAGCAGGTAGGCTGCTTCCTTAATCTCCATTTCTCTTAGCTTTCTTCAGTAGGGTTTCTTTTTGCTGTTTTTCTGGCAGTTCCATGGCTAGTGAGCTCAAGGACATTCAAAACATACTGTAGATTTTTCACTTGAATCTTCTAACCTTCTGGAGTAAAAATGGTAATGATGATAATACTAATGACCTTTTTAAAAAGAGAGGTCAGACTTTGGATACAGTGCAGTTTCTAGAGGGGCCAGTGGGAGGGGAGGAAGAAAAAAGAAAGAGAAAGGGGAAAAAAAACAAAGGAACATTATCAGCCAGGCTTTGATCTCAAGACTATTTCATGATTGAACTCCGGGTTAAAGGGAGGGGAAAAATGCAACTCTTCAGGCAGGAAATGTCTATTATTCAGAAGTGTAATATAATTATGTGTCTAGATGGCCCAGTTTATCAGCCAACATTTTCTGGGAAGGATGTGGTGGGGTTAGACACATCATCTCTTCTCTTTACCAGCTCCTCAATTCTCCCCTCCTCCTCTTTTCCTCTCGGACACCTCCATTTCCCAGGTTTGGTGACCACTTACATGTCTTTCCTGAGTGTTTTTATATAGCGTAGGAAATTGGGTAATGAAAGCCGAGTCATACATTTCTGCTTTATGTTTCCAAAGAAGCAAGTGTGACTGTCAGGTTTACAAAAGATTGTTTATGTTCACTGGCGTGAAATGGGTAGTGCGCTTGCGGAGCAGAGAGAGAGAAAGGCTGGCCTGGCCAGGATGACAGCAATGCATTCATCCTCCACGCTACAGCAGACAAAGCGCTGGCACTGCCTGACAGGGACCATAAATCATGAGCAGGAGATGCTGTACCTACAGCTTACACCATTCCAGATGACAAACACACAATAATCCACATAGCACAGCACTTTCTCTCCCTCCTCTCCTCTGTCTCCCTCACCCTCCTCTCTTCCCTTTACTCTCCTCACTTCGCCTCTCCTCCTCTTCATCTTCCCTTGTCTCCCTTGTCCTTCTTGTCCTCTGAGGGCAGAATGGATAGGGGGAAAGAAGAGGAGTGGAAGGGGGAGGAGCAGAGAAACCTAGTTTGGCTTCGGATAAGGAGGGAAAAAAACTTTCTAACAATTAACACTGCCTGAAAATGATGAATTCCCTATCACTGAAGGTCGTCAAGCAGAGGCCAGCTGACCATTTGTTGCGGCTGTTGTAGAGAAATTATCACTCAGGTTAGGCTGAGATTGGGTCTCTAAGGTCTCCTCCAATTCTGATATTCTCTGAATCTGAATCACTGTGCCCCCTCTGCCACAGTCTAGACAGATAGACAGACAGACAGACGGGTGGATGGATGGATGGATGGATGGATGGATGGATGGATGGATGGATGGAGAAAGCATCTGTTAAGCATTGACTATGTCCCAGGCACTTTACTAAGCTCTAGTGATACAAATATATGCAAGCCAAGATATATAAGCAAGGCTGTCCTCAAGGAACATAAATTCTAGTAGAGGAAGAAAACACATAAAGGTGTGCTAAGAATGGAAGAGAGTACCCAAACATAATGAGGAGATGGCTAATAAAAGTCCTGGCAAAAGGGCAATATCTCCCCTACAAATCCAGGAAACCCAGGAATGGAGTCTAAATTTCTGATGGGAGTGGAAATTGTTGGAGACCAAGGCCATGGCAAGGAGATGGCCAGGAAGAAGCATGAGTAGCTTATTCTACATTCTGTGGAGCTTGCTTCTGCATCAGTCCATTTTAGGATGGATTGAAGAGGGGAAACTGCCACGGATTCTATCCTTCAAATGATCTAGAGAATATGCCTTCATCAAGCCTTGGTGTCCTTCCATCGTTGCCTGAAGCAGAGTTGAATGCTCTCCCCCAAGCACAGCCTCCCAGGATCACCATAATTATTCCTCAGCATATTCCCATAAAGTGCTGGGATCACAGTGATGACTAATAAATATAATGGAACTGTAGTCTAACAGATTTAAAATTCATACTTGTCAAGGCAGTAAAAAAAAAAATGATGCTAAATCCTTGATACCCAAAGAATGATGAGTTTAATATCAGCTTCCTGGGACAATTCAATTCAGTTCAACACATATGTATTAAATGCCTACTACGTACACTTCCTCTCATCTCAACTCTCTGTTGCAAGTACCACTGTGTTTCTAGTCACCCATATTTTCAGCCCCATCTTTGGCTCACCCTTTCTCTCATCACCATCCTCCTGATATCCAGCAAGTTCCAAAGTTTTGTTGATTCAACTTGCACTTCTGCATCTGTTCATTTACATGGCAGTCCCCTTAGTTCAGGCCCTCATCTCCTCTCACCTGTAGTATTACAATGGCCTCCTCTCTCCAATCAATCCTTCCCGCACCTAGAAAAATAAATTTTCCAGAGCGGAGTGGCCACCCTCTGGCCCAATCTTACTGCCTCTTAGAATATCTTGTCCCACAGTTCTTGAGATAAAATTGAAGAAAAATTTTCAAAAGAAAAAAAAGACTCTTCTTGCCAGACTTTTACTCCATGTTCCAAGTTTTCTAACCCTGGGAGATCCCTCCGTCTCATGGCCCCCTCATCCAGTTGTTGACTTCCTCCTCCAACCTTCATTATGAAAATGTACCCAGGCTTGCTCCGCTTCTTTCCTGACTCCACTCCTGATTCTCTGGATTTCTCCTCACATCACCTTCCTCATTTCAGCTCCTTTTTATGTCCTTGAGGACAGAGATTATTTTATTATGTATGTTTGTACCCCCAGTATTTAGTGCGGTGCCTAAGACATAGTAAGTGTATAATAAATGCTTGAAAGTTTGACTTGTTGATTTCATAAGACATATGCCCAATCATGTGACTCCTATAGGATTTTGTGCCTGGTCTTTATTGTATAAGGCTGTCTTAGTACTAACTATGCCCCCTTCTCTTACCCCTCCTTTTTATGCATCAAATAGAAACCTTCCATCCTAGAAACATCTATCTTCTATAATGTCTTACAAACTGGCTCTTCTGTGCTTGTGAACTAAGAGGCAGAAATCACTCAGACACATCAGAGGAAGACTCTACTCCTATACCCAGTCCTCTTCTGCGTTCCTGATACATGGAATGATGATGAATCAAAGAACCTCACCCAATCAAACTTGTGAGAATTTGGTGTCACATAGCACCAAGTCCCAAATTTTTTTTTTTTTATTTTCAGAGACTGGGTCTCCTTATCTTACCCAGGATAAATGCAGAGGTTACTCTTGGGCCTAAACCCATTAGTGGCTTTAACCTGCTCCATTTCTGACCTGAGGCAGCTCACTCGCCCTTAAGCAACCTGATGACCAACCCACCCTGGCTACTGTACCATGAATGGTACACCCAGTTGGTATAGCCCACACTGTAGCTAAGAATTTCTGAGCTGAAAGGATCAACCAGCCTCATTCTCCTCAGTAGCAAGGATTATAAGAGTTCACGCCATATTCATTGAGAAGTCCCTTGTACATCAGGATCATCATGGACTCTTCCTGCCATGGCCAACAGACCATGAAAGTGCTTTACTGATGATATCCCTGGATTATTTTTTTTCTTTTTCCCTCCATTTCCTTCCTTTCTTTTCATTTCTCCTCCCTTCCCTTCCCTTCCCCTCTCTCTCCTCCACTTCACTTTCCATCACATTTTGGAGAGGTCAGGTTCCTGCCTCCCATTTGGGAGGCGATTCTATCCCAGTTTGGAGATGTGTCTTGATGCCCCATTGGGGGTGAGGAAGGATTGAGTGATGACCTAGATTCCTTCCCTTCTTGCCCCTGGCTTCATGTTCCCAGCCTTGGGCATCCTTAGTTAAGCTCCATAGCCTTGCTAAGCACACCAAATTAAGGGAGCTTAATATTTTCAGAAGTGAATGGCTTATCCAATTCTTCTGTGAAGTCCTCTTTAAGTCCCAGCAATTGGCTACCTCAACTTCCCTACTCAAAAAACTTCAGTGGTCCCATGGTTGATGGGGTAACATAGACACTTTAAGCTTGCATTTAAAGTCCTTGACAAAGCTGATCCCAACCTGTTCTGCATGCATGTTATAGTCCAGTCAAATTAGACTACTGTCCCTCAAACATGACATACCATTTCTCTCCTCCAGATATTTACATGTTATCCCTTCTTGCCTAAAAGGTACTCCTCCCTCACCTCTGGTCCTCAGAATCCTTGGCTTCCTTCAAGACTTAACCTGGGTGCCACCTATTCTGTGAGGTCTTCCCTGATTCACCGAGCTAAAAGTATCCTCTCCTGGGGCAGTTTCCCTAGCTCTCTCCTTTAGTCCTATCCACACTTTATGTTACCTTTATCTGGACACATGATGGAACTCTCTACTCTCTGGCAGAATATAAACTCTTTGAAGACTGGGACAGTGTCATTTTGTAATCTCTGTAATCCCAGCACCCAGCAGTGCCACACACACACACATACACACACACACACACACATTCAACACAATAAATGTTTTCTGTATTGAAGAATTAAATTGAAGTTCCATGTGGCCTATATGAGTTAGGCTTTTGGAGTAGGTCTTCAATCCTATATACCTACCTAGAGAGTTATTGTGAGTATCAGATAAGATAACACCTATTAAGAACTTTGCAGATTTTAAAGTACTCCATAAAGTGCTCCACTGGCTATTTTTATCACAGTTGTCATTATCATTAGACCCTCAGATACCAGTATTCCTCAGCCAATGTTAGTGGGAAGAGCATTGGAACTAAAGTCAGAAAACCTGGATTTGACTTGAGTTCTGCCCCTTGCTAAATGTATAACCTTGGGCAAATCACTTCATCTCTCTGTGCCTCACTGTTCTCATCTATAAAAATAACAGGATTGGACTAGATGACCCTCTAAGAGCCTTTCCATCTTCTATGATTTGGGTCAATTTAATGTGAGCCAAGAATTGTTAGCCAACTCTTGCCAGGTAATTAATGTTATGGCCTGTCAGGAACTATTGTTTCTAAAGTCCAAAGCTAAGCCTATATAGCCTTACAATCTGTTCCTCCCCTCCTCACTTTTGGACCATTCTCTGGAGAAAAAAAGGCTACAGACACAGGACATATGTATAGGTCAATTCTCTGTATGTGCCTCTGTCTCTCTCTATCCCTCTGTGTTTTCCTCAGTTTCTTATGTTCTCTCTGTTTCTGTTTCTCTGTCTCTTTGTGTCTCTGTCTCTGTCTCTGTCTCTCTCTGTCTCTGTCTCTCTCTGTCTCTTTCTCTCTCTCTCTCTCTCTCTCTCTCTCTCTCTCTCTCTCTCTCTCTTTCCCTCACTCTCTTCCAGAAAATACAGAGCTGGGCCACAGCCCAGGACATACTGGAAGGTGAATGGCACATGTTGGGGAAATGGAGATGCCCAAATCTGAAGATAAAGGGTGAAAGCTTAGTGACAGAGAGAATTAAGCAGCCTAGGAACCAAGAAAACTATCTTTCTCTTGACATCCTCTCTCTGCTGCAACTTGCCAGAAAGAAGGGGAGGACTCTCTGCTTGGAAAACCCTTAAATCGATGCATCCTAATTAACAAAGGATTTAATTCATCAAAGTGACAGCAATACTATTTATATCATCTCTTTCAATGGGCCTTAGGGTTGGGTCTACGAAGTTTATTTTTTCTCTCTGCTTTTTCTTCTCTTACTGTCCCAGGCTTTGTCAGAGATCACTGAATGGCCCAATGCAGGGAGGAGGTAGATCTCATTCAAAGCACTTCTCAAGTCAGTTTCCCAAAAATCAACTCTTCTAGCTCCTAAGCCTTTCAGGTAGAAAAAACACACACCTGTATGAGGGGCAAAGGGAT
>JAJHZJ010000171.1:104274-254878 GCA_023548195.1 Bettongia penicillata ogilbyi | reverse complement strand
AGTTTCTCTTTTGGATCTCTTTCAGGCGGTGATCAATGGATTCTTTCAATACTTATTTTGCCCTCTGGTTCTAGAATATCAGGGCAGTCTTCCTCGATAATTTCATGGAAGAAGATGTCTAGGCTCTTTTTTTGATCATGAGTTTCAGGTAGTCCCATAATTTTTAAATTGTCTCTCCTGGATCTATTTTCCAGGTCAGTTGTTTTTCCAATGAGATATTTCACAATCTCTTCCATTTTTTCATTCTTTTGGTTTTGTTTGGTGATTTCTTGGTTTCTCAGAAAGTCATTAGACTCCATCTGTTCCATTCTAATTTTGAGAGAACTATTATCTTCAGTGAGCTTTTGAACTTCTTTTCCCATTTGGCTAATTCTGCTTTTGGAAGCATTCTTCTCCTCATTGGCTTTTTGAACCTCTTTTGCCAATTGAGTTAGCCTATTTTTCAAGGTGTTATTTTCTTCAGCATTTTTTTTGGGTCTCCTTTAGTAAGGTATTGACCCGTTTTTCATGCTTTTCTTGCATCTCTCTCATTTCTCTTCCCAGTTTTTCCTCCACCTGTCTAACTGGATTTTCAAAGTCCTTTTTGAGCTCTTCCAAGGCCTGAGCCCACCAGACATCCACCTGGGATGTCTGGGATACAAAGGCCCCGACCTCCACGTCTTTCCCTGATGGTAAGAATAGTTCCTCGTCATCAGAATTGAAAGGTGGGAATATTTGCACCCCCTCAAAGTAGCTCTCTATAGTCTTACTTTTCTTCCCTCTTCTGGGCATTTTCCCAGCCAGTTACTTGACTTCTGAGATTCCTATCCCCCCCCCGCCTAGACCCTCCCAGCTAGTGCTTGGGATCTGAGATTCAAATGGGCTTTCCGTGGCAGGCATGGCTGCTATTCAATGTGAGCTTAAGTTCTGGTGCTTGGGTGGGGGCAGGGCCGCCTCCCAGGCTCAGTTCCCTCAGGGGCTTTATGCAGAGACCTTCAGTAATGGGACGGGCAGGGGCAGGGCTGTCTCCCAGGCTCAGTTCCCTCAGGGGGCTTATGCAGAGACCTTCAGTAATGGAGCTCCTGCTTGCTCTGGGAGTCCCGGGCCTCTGCCACTGCCTCTGCCGCTTCCTCCCAAGGGGGCCCAAGCCACGGAGACACCCTGCTCCCTCTCAGCCAGCCCAGACGTCTCTCTCACTGACCTGTAGCATCTGTGGGTGGAGGGACCTTCGCAGCCACCGGAGATTCTGTCCCTGAAGCCTGCTCGGATCTGCTCCTCTGGGGCTGTTCAGCCAGGGCAGCTCAGGGGTGTACTCCACTGTCCGGAGCGCAATGGACCCCTGGGGATGGCTCTTCAGGGCTCTCTGGAATGGAAATCTTTTCCACTGTGTTTCTGCATGCCTTGCAGTGCTCCAGAATTGGTGGGGAGTTCTTCTCGCAGGAAATATATGGGCTGTGGGTTCGGAGCTAGTATACATGAGTCTTTCTACTCTGCCATCTTGGCTCCACCCCATATTTTGTATTTTCTATGCAAATATCTGCTTTCCCCAGTAGAAAGAATATAAACTCCTCAAGAATTATTATATGTGTTTTGTCTTTATATTTCTGGTACCTGACACATAGTAGGCATTTAATCAATGCTTGTGGAATTAATGATGTTATACATTGTTCATGTTCAAAGCAGTAGTTGTTAGAACTCTCAAGTCCAGTCCAACTCTATGAATTTGGTACAGGAAGTATCACAAAATTCTGGGAAATATATCTTTAGCTAGAAGGAAAGAGTTCAGCCAGTGCAGAAACATGACACATTATTTTTCAGTCCTTGAAACCTTGCCAATAAAAACTGATTAAGAGACTCCTTGTGGAATAGGATGCACAGCACACCAGAAATTCAGGCTGCTAGTCCTAACGGCAGTTCTGCTCTTGGCTTCCTAGGTAACCCTGAACAGTTCCTTCTCCATAGCCCTTTACTTTCTTCTTTGATGAAATAGAAACAATATCAACCACCTGATCTTCTCAGGGCAAGAGGAATGGACTAACAGAAAACTGACTAATAAAAATGACAACAAAAATTCTATTTTAATAAATGTTCTACAGGAATATTTGGTTATAACAAAACTTCATACTGAGACAAAAGGCACCCAGAAAAAGACAAGTATTTAGTTGGACTATTAATTTAAATATAGCTTCATTGGGTAAGCCAGGAATGACCAACAGACTCAAAAATTAATTTTCTGCTCCCCATTTATTCAATTTTCATTCAGAAAATATTTAACATTCTCTTTTTGTTTCTTTCCCATATTTTTGTCTTCTTTCTTCTTCCACATTATGCCTGAATCAGCTTCTTACCAATCTCTCCACTTTTCCTTCACCCAGCTAATCACAAAACATCTTTTTCCAAGAGTGCTACCCCAAGTAGTCAGTATTATCCAAAAAGTTCTAAAAAGAAGACTATGCCCATCTACGGGAAAGGAAAGGAAACCAAGGGCTAAAGCAAGTCGGGAAGCTGGACAAAAATGCACCTTGTTTCCCCTTTCCCTTGACCTAGTGCTTGGTTTTATGAGTATCTGTCCTGATAGAACAACACTTAAACTCTGCCTCAACTAAACTAATATGACTAGTTTATGCAGAGAGAGAAAGAATCCATCCAATTAGCTGTCTTGTCGAGTGCCCAAGAGATAAAACAACCAGTTGATTGAATTTGTCACTTTTCTACCTGTGTTATATTTCATTGTTCTATAAGAATGGCCATAGTGTATTTGCCATAAGAAAATGTTGCATTGTCTAACCCAGGAAATATGGCAAGTTGTGAAATGGAATAGAAGTGGTGGGCTCTATGGGAGATAGGAAAAGGCATTTGAAAACTCTGATGGATAGTTGGGGCTGGGGGAACTGAAATAAAATGGGTATATATCAATTAAGGAATGTCTGGCTAAGTTTTGGTAGATGAACACAATGGAATATTATTGTGCCATTAGGAGTAACTCTGTAGAGTGAGAGAAACATAAAAAGGTTTGCCTAAACTGATTCAGAAGGATAAAATAGAAACAGGAGAGCAACAAACAAGATGTTACAATAATGTGAACAAAAACACCTTCTATCAAAATCTAATTCATTCCACTGATCAATAGTGTTCCCAGAGTATAGATTATGAAACATATTCCTTCACTTTGAGAAGAGAGATTGGGGGCCATACCTTTGAAATGGGGCAGATACCATCAGATGCAGTTGATCATGATTAACTGTCTTTCTTTGATATAACAGAAGGTACAGTGGGAGCATGAGAAATTTAGAGAAATTACTTTAGTATGTGGCATAAAAACTATCAATCAAACATTTTTAAAAGAAGAAATAATACTATCCTGGAGCTTTACTAATAACTCTACCCTTTGGAGTCATAAGAAGAAGAATATCTTACATTTGCATAGCATCACCAATTATCTTCTAGTCAAACCAGGCCATGTTTCAAGTCCCATCCAGATGGCCACTCCAGCCATCTAATTACCATCTGCCCTGCCACTGTACCCTCTGGACCACATGTCCTGAGAGTGTGAATATATTTATCTTTGGAATTCCCCCCTCCTGAATGATGAGTAACTGAGCACATTATATTCAGCCAGACCAAGGCTAGATCATGTTTTAAGTCCTATCCAGCCATCTGTCTTGGCCATCTTCTAGCCAACTCTTGCTTAAGGAAGAATAATCAAATTAATCCTGCTATTGCTTCTGAAAAGGACATATTAGTCAACTTCCCCATGATTTCATTCATCACCCCTATAACTTCCCAGACTAAAATGCTTCCATAGTCACCATCTGCTTATAGGTGTTGTAATTACTAGAATGTAAAGTCATTGAGGGCAGGAACTGTGTTCCTGTTATATTCATTTTTCTAGCACTAGCATGGTGCCTGGAACATAGCCAGCCCTTAATAAATGCTTTTCATTCATTTGTTCTACATTATCTTTACTTTGATATCTCACACTCAACATGTCTACAACAGAACTCATAATTTTCACCCAAAAACCCACTCCTCCTTCAAATTTCCCAGGGTCAACAAAGAACACTACCATCCTTCTAGTCAACTAGAAGGATGTAATCTCAGATACATATTTAGAGCTGAAAGAGATCCTTAGAGAATAAGTAAACTGAAGCAAAAAGTTTGATGATTTGTCAGGTTCACACACCTAGTATAGGTCTGAGGCAGAATTTAAACTCAGGTCTTCCTGACTCAAAGTCTATTACATACATCCACTTCATTACTTCATCCTTGATTCTTTCCTCTCTACTGTGCACCATTCCAAAACATATCTTTCATAAATATGTATATCCATATTTATCTACACACATATACGTGTGTATATCTATATGTGCGTATGTATATGTATTCATAAACAGATATGTATATGTATATATACATGTATGTAAGTATCCCCCTTCCCTCTACTCACAGAGTCCCTACCCTAGATCACTACTGTTATCATACTTGCCGAATAGTTTCCTGCTTATAGTCTCTTTCCTCTCCGATGCATCATCCACAGAGATATTAAAATAATGTTCCTAACATACAGATCTGGCCATGTCATTTCTGGAGCTCCTGGGTATTTAGAGTCATCTGTGATCTCACTCCTCCATATCTTTCTAAAGTTATTTCTTATAACTCCCTTTCCAGCCAAATTAGCTTACTGCTTTACCCCATATTCAACATACCACCTCCTTGTCTTCAGGTCTTCTTTGTTTCTACCCTGCAGGCCTAGAGTAAATTCTCCTTCACATTTCGGGCCTCAGATTCCCTCCACTTTCAACTTAGTTGTCACCTCCTATTGGAAGAATTTCCAGATACCTGGACCCAGCCATTGCAGGATTCATGAAGAAAACCCTCCCTCCCTTGCCTTAGCCTGCTCTCTGACCACATCTCAATAAGAGCTAGAGGGACCAGGAGAAGCCCTCTTCTCACCAACCTTCCTGCCAATGCCTTCTTCCCTTTTACCTGTCTTAGCTGTACACCGACTATACCATCTCCCATCGTAAGAAGGGAATTCTTTGAGCCTCTAAACCTTGAATATGCTTTCTACTTCCCAATGGCAATGGCCCTCTTAGCATTTCTTCAGTCCCTAGACATCACCACTCATATTGCTTAGATAAACAGGGAGTTACCATCAACAATTCTTTTGATAATATGGAAGAAAAAGACTACTTGGCCTTGTCATCTGCCCTGACGCTATACCTATGGATGACCAGATCTTACCATGTGCTCTACTTTTATGACCTGTAGTCTCAGTATTGTTACCTGACCTTCCAATATACCCTAAGGACCCCTGGGACATGCAATCCACATTGTAGCTGAAACTTCCTATATTTATCACCTACTCCAATTACGTGAGCTCCTTAAGAGTAGGGACTAGGGGCAAAGCCAAAATGGCAGAGTAAAGACAGGGACTTGTCTGAGCTCTCCCTCAAACCCCTCCAAATACCTTTAGAAAATGACTCTAAACAAATTCTAGAGTGTCAGAACCCAAAAAAGATGAAATGAAACAATTTTCCAGGCCAAGACAACTTAGAAGATCAGCAGGAAAGGTCTGTTGTGGCAGGATGAGAGTGGAGCACAGTCCAATGAAGGCCATGCAAGCACAGACCAGGCACCAGAAAACCAGGAACAGGCTCAGAGGTGACTCAATCAGAGGTGGCAGTGACAGTTTCCAGACCTCTCAGTCCACAAATGGTAAGTACAGACAATTGGTCAGCACCAATTGCTAGCACCAGGGATCAGACTCCACTGCATTGCCTATAATTGGATCTGGGTTTCAGCCCTGGGTCTCAGGAACAGGGTGAGGAGAAGCACTAGTACCCCACAGCTTGTGACCACAGGGGAACTTAGACTCTGGTCACAGTCCCAGAGTGGAAAAGAGAGTACTCCTGGTCTTTCTCATTCCAGTGTACAGTACAGAAGAGTAACAAACACAGCTCTCCCAAATCATACCACCTTGGAAGATCCAGAAACTTACAGATCACCAGAATTACCTTTGAAAACAGCTGCACAAAAAAGTCTGAAGCTGAAGACAGTGCCCCCTACACTCTGGAGGAAGAGCCCCACTTAAGCATAGAGTTGAAAGTCGAGAAATAGGTTGGAAAATTAGCAAACAGTAGAAAAAAGATCCCTACTATAAAGTCATAGAAAGGGAAAATCAAAACACACACTCAGAATAAGATAACAAAGGAAAACATCCAAAGCCTCAAAGAAAAATATGAATTATCCCAAGCCACTGAAGAAATCAAAAGGGATTTTAAAAATCAAGTGAAAGAGGAAAAAAATGGGAACAAAAATGAAAGTTATGCAAGAAAATCATGAAAAAAATCAACAGCTTAATAAAGGAGTCACACACACACACAAAAAAAAAAAGACTGAAGAAAATAACACCTTAAGAAACAGAATAGACTAAATGGTAAAAGAGGCACAAAAATCCAATGAAGAGAAGGCCTTGAAAAGCAGAACTAGCCAACTGGGACAAGATTTACAAAAATCCAACTGAAGAAAAGAGGAACAAAAGCTCACTGAAGAAAATAATTCATTAAAAATTAGAAATGGACAAGTAGAAGCTAATGACTTTATGAGACATCAAGAAACAATCAAATAAAATCAAAAGAGTGAAAAAAATAGAAGAAAAATGGAAAAGCAACTGACTTGGAAAACACACATGCAGGAGAAATAATGTAAGAATTATTAGACCAGTTGAAAGCCATAGTTGAGAGAGAGAGAGAGAAAGAGAGAGACAGAGAGAGAGAGACAGAGAGAGAGAGAGAGAGAACCTGGACATCATCTTGCAAGAAATTGTCAAGGATAACTTTCCTGATATTCTACACCCCGAGGGTAAAATAAAAATTAAAAGAATCCACTGATTACCCCCTGAAAGAGATCCCAAAGTGAAAACTCCCAGTAATAATATAGCCAAATTCCAGAGTTGTCAGGTCAAGGAGAAAATATTGTAGTCAGCCGAAAAGAAACTACAAGATTTATCCATTTCTATGCGTCAGAGGGCCTGGAATATGATATTCTGAAGGATAAAAGAACTAGGATTACAATCAAGAATCTCCCACACCCAGCAAAACTGAGTATAATCCTTTACAGGGGAGATAGACTTTCAATGAAATAGAGGACTTCCAAGCATTCCTATTGAAAAGACCAGAGGTGAACAGAAAATCTAACTTTCAAATACAAGACTCAAAAGAAGCATTAAAAGGTCAACAGGAAAAAGAAAGCATAAGGGATTCAAAAGGTTAAACTGTTTACATTTCTACATGGGAAAATACTTGTAACTCCCAAAAACTTTCTAATTTTTAGGGCAATTAGAAGGCGTATACATAGGCAGAAAGCAGAGGTGTCAATTGAATATAATGGCATGATTATATTTAAAAAATAAAATTAAAGAATGAGAAAGAAGAATGTACTGGGAGATGGGGAAAGGGAGAGGTAGAGTGGAATAAATTACATGACATAAAAAAGACCCAAAAGAGATTTTAGAGTGGAGGGGGAAATGGGGAAGAGGGGAGGGGAGCACATTAACCTTATTCTTATCAGAATTGCCTCAGTGAGGGAATAATATACACACTCAGTTGAGCACAGAAATCTATCTGGCTATATAGGAGAGTAGGAGAAAAGAAAAAGGGAAGAGGAAGGGGGTGGAACTAATAGAAGGCAGGGCAGCTTGGGGGAGGTAAAAGTCAGAAGCAAAACATTTTTAAGAATGGACAGGGTAAAAGGAAAGAGAGAATAGGATAAATGAGGAAAGTAGGATGGAGAGAAATATATAGTTGGTAACCATTACTGTGAGACAAAAGGTTTACAGTGAGTTTCTCAGATAAAGACTTCATTTCTCAAACATATAGAATACTGAGTCAAATTTATAGAAATAAAACCCATTATTCAATTGACAAAGGGTCAAAAGATATGAACAGGCAGTTGTCAGACAAAGTAATCAAAGCTATTTATGCTTATAAAAAATGCTCTAAATCTCTACTGATTAAAGAAACACAAATCCAAACAACTCTAAGCTGCCGCCACGTACCTATCAGACTGGCTAATAGGACAGAAAAGTAAAATGACAAATGTTGGAAGGGATGTGGGAAAATTAAAATACTAATGTACTGTTTGTGAAAATTGTATGCTGATTGAACCACTCTGAAGAGCAATTTAGAACAAAGCCTTAAAGGCTACAAAGTCATGCATACCCTTTGGCCAAGCATAGAGATAAAAAACAAAAAGGAAAAGGACCTATGTGTACAAAAATATTTATAGTACCTCTTTTAGTGGTGGCAAAGAATTGGAAATTGATGGGATAAATATCAATTGGGGAATTGCTAAATAAGTTGCAGTATATGATTGTGATGGAATATTATTGTGCTTTAAGGAATGACTAGCAGGATGCTCTCAGAAAAACCTGAAAAGATTTAATGAACTGATGTAAATTGAAATAGCAGAACCAGGTGAACATTGTACACAGTAACAGCAATATTATAAGATGATCTACTGTGAATAACTTAGCTATTCTCAGCAATACAATGATCCAAGACAATTCAGAAGGACTTATGGTGAAAGATGCTATCCATCTCCAGAGAAAGAACTGGTGGAGTCCAAGTGAAGTCTGAAGATTCTTTTGCTTTACTTTCTTGGGGTTTTTCTCCATATTTTCTTTCACAGCATGACTTACATAGAAATATGTTTTGCTCCACAAATATAACCTATGTCAAATTGTTTGCCTTCTCAGTGGGAAGTAGGGGGCAAGGAGGATAGGGAGAGAGAGAATTTGGAACTCAAAATTTGCTATGCTTCAAATAACACTATAGTTATTTATCTGTGTGTATGCTGTATCCCATCTCCCAATTCCCAGTAAAATGTAAACTCCTTGAGAACCTACAATTACGTCTTTTCATCCATTGCACTTAGCATAGTACCTGGCACACAGTAGGTATTTAATAAGTGCTTCTTTGAGGTAAGACTTAGAATTAGATTTTTTTTTTTGTAACTAATCCCTGTTGGAATATGAAATAGCCAACCTTACAGAAACTTCTAGCCCTCAATGAAGAACGTGTTATTTAGGGTGTCTGCAATTGATTTGGAAAGGCTATCCTGGTGACCCACTGAATACAACACAACATACACTTATTAAACATCTGCTGTGTGCAGAGATCATTGTGCTCTAAGCTGGGGGAAATATAAAGTTTAATTAAGGGGTGATCCTCATTCCCAGAGAGTTTATTGCCTGAGAGGGTTATCAGATACAAATACAGCTAGCCATATACAATAAGTGATAATTGCAAAAGGCTGGTTTTAAAACACTCTGAGCAAGATGGAAAGGCTTCTCTGGAGGAGGTGGCATTGGAGCTTAATTTAAAGGACATTTAAAGGACAAGTAGCAATGTTTCTGGAATTTATGTTGTCTGGAATGAGGGAAGTGATGGTCCTGCTGGATACTTCCCCAATCACTTCACATACAGAATATTATATCCAGCAAGATAGCACAGTGGATAGGGCACTGGACCTAGAGTCAGGAGGACCTGAGTTCATATCTTGCTTCAGACACTTACTAGATTTGTGTCCCTGGGCAAGTCACTTAATCTCTGTCTGCTTCAGCTTCCTTATCTATAACATGAAAATAATAATAATACCTATATCCCAGGGTTTTTGTGAGGATCAAATCAGATAGTATTTGTAAAGTGTTATATAAATGTTAATTAGTAGTGGTACATTTTAGGAAGGAGTTTGATAAATGAAAACATATCTAAGAGAGGAAAACCAGTATGTTGAGGGGACTGAAAGCAACACCATTTGAGAATCAAAGAAAGTCCAAAAGATAGAAAACTAAAAGCAGAAATAAGAAATGCCTTCAGTATATGTATGCCTGTCATATGAAAGAGAGATTAGAAATTCTAAATGGCCTCTGGGGGAAGAACTAAGACCAATGGATGGAAGAGCAACAGATGAAGAGATGGATGGAAGATCAATAGATGAAAGAGATGGAAGGAAGAGTAATGGATGGAAGAGATGGATAGCAGAGATAAATGGAAGAGATAGATGCAAGAGAGAGATGAAAGAGCAATGGAGGGAAGAGATGGATAGAAGAGATGGATGGAAGAGCAATGAATGGGAGAGATGGATGGAATACCAATGGATGGAAGACCAGAGCCAAAGAAAAGCAGATTACAACTCAGTGTCAAAGCAAACATCTTCTTAACTCTCAGGGCTATCCAAATTTCACAGACTTCCTGAGGAGTTAGGGAATTGCTGATCTCTAAGTATCATCAAGCAAAGGTTAGAATGTGTTAGAGAAGATTCTTGTCCAGTTATAGGTTGGTCTAGACTGTCTCTGTGGTCCCTTACAACTCTGAGATACTGTGATTCTATAGTAGAGGATGCTGGGAGGGAGGCTACAGATACACTCAAGATGTTAAGGAATAATTAAAAGAAATAAAAACAACCAGTTTTAGACTTGGTGGGCAAGCAGATGTGGCAATCATCTATACAATGAAAATCCTCCCCAAATACTTTGCTACAAGCTTACCAGTGACTCAGATTATACAATTAGAGATGGATTGCTTTGACTAAATATCATTGTCAACTTTTAATATGCAAATGTCCCCATTTGAGGTAAGACTTTATAGTCATTTCTACAATAGTGTGAATAAGTTTATAAAATTATTTCCTTAGAACTAGTTTTAGTAGTGAGTGGACTCTGGAGAAATTGAGCACTATGGGGTGAAGGTGGGAAGGATGGGTTGGGAGAGGTTACAAGATTATTCATATTTGAAAACAGTGGATGGCATTGCTATAGCACATTTACAGTTGCTCCTTGGCAACAACCCCATGAGAGATGTAGTACAAGTTTTATTATCCTTATTAACCAGACAAGGATAGAGGCTCAGAGTCATCAAGGGACTCAACCCTGGACACACAGTTAGTGTCAGAACCAGGCTTCAAACTCAGGCCTTTGAACATCAAATCAAGAAAAGTTTCTGCTACACTGTACTAAGCACGAACATCCCCTAGCTCCCAATTTCCCCCCATCCCAAGGGCTGGCCCCAGAAAGAAACGAAAGGGAAATTTTTGCCACAGTTCTGATCAAAAAACAAAAATCACTCTCTTTTGGATATTGTTCTCTTTGCCTATGTCACTGGATACTGTTCATTCCTTTTCAACAAAAAGTGCAAGGCCCGAGAAGGCAAGCTCACTACCTTCTCCTCTCTCTGTCTTGTCTCATTCAAAATTGGCAGCTCCTCTTCCCTTCTCTCCCCTACATTGTTTCTCTCTTCCCATAAAGCATCCTGTGACACTTCATACAAAGAGACCTGCACACAAATCAATTGCAATCAGTTGTATTTCTCTCTTGATGTTAAAAGACTGTAAAGGAAAATGCACTGGTGTCAAACACCCTGTTTTGATACTAAATCAACTCCCCATAGTTGGTAGAATTTCTGCACAAATTGAGCCAGGTTCTCAGGAGACCAGATTTACCAGCATAAATTCCAAGTTTGAAGGGACTGTCTAGTTGTATTAGGGAAAATAGCTGTTTCACTGACTTGGTTTTCTGGGATGCAGTTTTGACTCCCACTTCAGGTCATGAGGAGATGATACAGCATGTTCTCTGTCACCTGTTCTCTGATCATATGTACACCTGTTCTCTGTTCAGGAACTCACCTGTTCAGAAGGCATAGCATATGACCTGAGCTATAATTAGGCATTTTTTCACCTCCACACAAATGATTCCCAGGGCAAGTAGCACATAGTACATGCTCAGTGAAGGAAGCAGAAGGACATCACCTTACAGAGGGCAAAGGAGGAGAGACAGAAATGTAGAATGATTGGGAATAGAGCAGAAATATGCAAAAGCTTGGAAATAATTCACCTCAGCCATCTGGTAACTTCCTATTTTAATTAATTATCTTTTATAACCAGATACTAAGTTGTGGGGTGTTTTTTTTTTCTATGATGCTGAAGATTGTGAAAGTTGTCAGCATCCTCTAAATTGGGCACCCAGGTGAAAAGCCCTATTCACCCTATCCTGGTTAAAGCTTTTCATGAGAGCATGAGATTCAGAGCAGGAAGGGGTCTTTCCAGATCATCTAGTCAAACTCCTTTATTTTACAGGTGAGGAAACTGAGTCCTGGAGAGGGGAAGTGATTTACCCAATAGTGATTAGCAGGGTCAGAATTCTAGCCTAGCTCTCCTGAATCAAATCTAATCTAAAAGGCCAGGTCAGTTTTATTTTCTCGGTATAATATAATAACTTGCATTTCTATAACACCTAATGCTTATAAATATTTTATAGTAGCAGCATTTATAAAATATTCTCATCACAACCCTGGGAAGGAATGCAGTCTCTATTTTACAGTTGAAGAATCAAATTCAGGTCTTGGACTTAACTTCAATAGTAGGTAGGCAGACCATGGGTTTAAGTCAAGTCTCTCCTAACTCTTTAGGTTCTAAACTTTTTCCTCTATACCACATTGCCTCCAGTGACCCAAGTATCCCTCCCTATGCACTTAAAGAGGGCTTATGGATGATAGTCTTGGGAATCACAATTGAAGGCATCTCTCCTGAGAAGGGAGTTCTCCTAGAGAGATTTGAACCCAGAACTCTAACTGCAAATCGTTGTCTTCACCATGCCTTAATGCTTTTCAGGTCACATGCTTCTTAATTCTACCTATATCAGACTGAATAAAAGTCTCACTCAATCCAACACTGCAAGCCCATAGAATACAATACAGCCCTCAATCTAATTCTGTCTTGAAGTGTCCTCTATATTTCTCATGTGTGAGTCTTAACTCCTCAACTAGATGGTCAACTGTGCTCTTCATGGCCTACTGGTGAATAATGTGAAGAAACTAGAGTTGGAAAATGTGGGTTCAAATCCCATCTCTAACACTTAGTAAATGTGTGAACCTGGGCAAATCATTTAACCTCTGTAAGACTCACCTTCCTCATCTATGTCTGAGGTCCTTTTCAGTGACCTTAAGGGTCTGTTCTGGCTCTAAATCTATGACTCTGTGATCCTAAGTGTATTTAAATGTCTTTTAGCTCTTATGGGAAGAATGACAACCCTATCTGCTCCCTCAGGTTCCCATTGTGCGGCACTGTAGTACCATGAAGGAAAACTCATTTAATGAAGGAAAACTCATTTAAAAGTGTTGTCTATTTCCAAGGCAGGGAGAAAGGAGAAGGTAAAAGATGTCAGACTTCCTACTAAGAAATAGCAGAAAAATGCTAATTTTTGAAATAACAGCTTAGTTTGGCTAGGGCAAGGTCTTACATGCCTGCAAAGTATGCAGTTATGAGTTACCATCTAGAGTACTCTCAGGTTCTGGTCCTGACCTTGTCTCCTCACTAACTCTGAGACCTTGGCCAAATGAGCTAATCTGTCAATACTTCTGTTTTTGCCTTGAATATAAAAGAGATTATATAAGGTTTGAAGGGCCTGCAGACATCCCAGTACTTTAATGACCACATTATGTCACAATGATAATTCCCTTACTGTCCTAGATCAGAGATGCAGCAGGAAGCAGAGAGGTTAGAAGATCTGAGTTCAGATCTCTTGGTTCTGACACTACTAGCTGTAAGTTGTTCTTGTTCAGTCACATCCAGTTCTTCATGACCCAATTTTGTGTTTTCTTGTCAAAGATACTAGAGCTGTTTGCCATTTCCTTTTCCAGATCATTTTACAGATGAGGAAACTGAGGCAAACAGGATTAAGTGATTTACCCAGGGTAACATAGGTTGTAAGTGTCTGGTGCCAAATTTGCACTCAGATCTATCTGACTCCAGACCTGGTTTTCTACCTACTGTGCCACCTAGCTGTAAAACCTGTGGGCAAGTCATTTCACCCCTCTGAGGTTCAGTTTCCACATGTATAAAGTAGGTATAATAATATTTGCTCAACCAATTTTATAGGGTCTTTGTGAGGACAGTACTTTCTATACCTGTAAGTGCCATAAGAAATGTGAGATTTTATGATGCATGATAGCACTGTGTTTATTATCCTCCTTGTCAGCTAGCTTTACTCCTTGGATTATCCAGATTATTATTCAATTTGTGACATTTCTTTCAGTTGTGTCTACTTAGCCAGAGTGAACTGAGATAACTGTAATTCAGTCAGAAATAAAATTCACTTTAAATCTGAGCTTTTTTGCATTGGCGAAACAGGCTGCCACAAGGAAGAACTATTAGAAAATTAATAAATCAGAGTTCTGTTTAAATTTCAACTAGGAAAGAAAATCATTTGCCCCTTAAGTCAGACTTTATGTCCTGATTACAAAAATCAGGAATAGTAAAATATTGTCTGAGACTGCACGCCTTTTGAGAAACGAAATTGTGTTCACCTTTGGAGAACACCTATGAAAATCCAAGAGCATTATTATTTACTTACGTGCTTGAATGAAGGTAGATGAATTTAGTTCAAACACTTCCAAATTTTAAGAGAGATGTATAAATAAAGGCCCTGCTGATGAACTTTCTAATTGTTCTCAATTCTTTCTGACACCCTGGTTTGCCTTTTGCCCCAATGGCTGCACAGTGACACGATGAAAAAATGAATGGTAAAGAGTACAGTCACTCAGGTACTTGGTTTATAAGTTAGCATTAGCAGATGTCACAGAGCTAGAAAGAACCTTAAATGTCATCTATCCCAGTCTCCAAACAAATGAGGAAACTAAGGCTGAGAGAAATGAAATAACTGGTCCGAGGTCGTCACTAATTTGAATAGAAAGATTTTCTTTATATTATTTTTTTCTTAGAATGATTTATGATTGCATTGGCTACACAGATCTTACCTAGCCATTTGAGCTATTAAAGCTTAAAACTGCACTGACATTTATAACACATTGTATAACACTTTTTAATAAGTCCTTTTTAGCTCATCTGAACTGCAAGGCTACAGAAGTAAGCTCTACAAGCATTATTATCCTGATTTTACAGATGAAGGAAAAAATAGTTAAGTTATGACTTTTCTAACAAGTAAGTGCTGGAGACTGGATTTCCATGTAATTCATTTCAATTCAACAATTTTTCTAAAAAAAATACTAATTAATTTATTTATTTTTATTTTTCAACATTCACTTCCATAAGATTGTGAGTTACAAATTTTCTCCCCCCACCCCAAGACAGCATGCAATCTGATATAGGCTCTACACATACATTCATATTAAACATATTTCCACATTGTAAAAAGAATTAGAACCAATGGGAGGAATCATGAGAAAGAAGAAACAAAAAGGAAAGAGAGAGCAAATAGTGTGCTTTGATCTGCATTTAGGCTCCATAGTTCTTTTTCTGGACGTGGACAGTGTTTTCCATCATGAGTCTTTTGGAGTTTTCTTAGATCAATGAACATTTATTAAGTACCCCAAGGCATTGACCTTAGCTAAGTCTAATACTTCATTCACTAAATGCTTTCTTAAGATCACAAATAGATAACTCACTCCAACATTTAGCACAGTGCATGGCATACAGTAGGAGCTTAATAAATGTTTGTTGGTTGATTGATAGAGTAGGAGCTTAGTAAATGTTTTTACTGTGACCCTGTCTGAACAGAGACAACATGCTGCAGCAGATGGAACAATGGATAAGGGATGAGAAAGTCCAAGTTCAAACCAGGGCTCTGCAAGGATTAAGTCACTTCCCTTCTCTGGACCTTGGTCATCTATATACCAGGCTTCAACTTTTTCCACTTGCGACCCCTAAGCAGTGTTTCTTAAACTGACCCCATATGGGGTTGTGACCCACAGTCTAAGAGGCACTGGAATTAAAATGAAGAGGTAGGGCTACATGACAGCTATCTTATAAATTATAATAAAAGACTGATACTTCCTTTTAAATTACTCAGTGTATAGTGGCAGATGAATATGGGGCACTTGCCCTTTGTGAAGTTTTCCCACTGGTTCCTGAGAAAATGGAAAACAAGACCATCAGCACAGGGAGGGCAAGAAGCCAGCCAAGATTGAGGACAAAATTGTAACTCATTGGCATAGCACATATTTTTCCAATATAAAAGCAAATGGAGAATCCGTAAATAAATTGACTATATAAAAGTGTCCATTTATATTACACCTCACCTTTCCAAGGGGAAAACACACACACAAAAAAAGGTTTCTTTGCACAGCCTTAGTATAAAAATATCATTTCTTCAGGGTAATTTTATAGCACCAACAGCAGTCCATATCTATTTAAAATACATCCACAGCACCACATCTAGACCCTCTTCCACAAATGATTTGGTAACCAGCATCAGACCCACTGCAAAAGCAGCTGCCACGTAATTACAACCTCTCATCACACGTATGGGGAAACAAGTTGTGGCGTATGAGAAAGGTCTGCAAAAATAGGTGTCAGACCTTAACTAATAGTGATTGTCCTTCCATTCTACTGTAATTTACATTTAATTCACACATTTCATTTCCATTTAAAATATGATTACAGTGTTTTGAAGCACATCTCACCTGTCCCCTTGAATTACAGGGAAATGAAAGTAACGGAAAGCAGCAGGCACTAGCAAAGATGCAGAAGGCGTGGGTGGCCGGGGGTCGTTCCCACAAGCCACCTTCCCTGGGCCTAAAGAGGGGGAATTCTTTAGAGTGTCAGGGGAAAATGGTGGAGGAGGAAGGTGACAATAATGGGAAATGCAAAAGAGTTATGGGAAGAAAACGGAATCCGCCCAATAAGAAGTGTTAGCATGGGGTGGCAGGGCAGACCCCCAGGACATTTAGATTTCAAGGAACTAGATTTCTCCATTGGTTCTGTTGTTGTGTGACCTTGGGCAAGCTTCCTGAGTCCTCTGAGCTTCAGTTCTGTCTGAAATAAGGAAACTTGACTCACTGATCTCTAAAGTCCTTTCGAGATCTAGCCCTTCCACCTACATCTGAAGTACCGTGATCATTTCTGGGCACCATGATGTAAGAAGAAAGAACATTGATAAGCTGGAGAGGATCCAGAATAAGGCAACCAAGACCATGAAGGGAATACGAGGTTTGACATGGGAAGACTGGTTTAAGGAACTGGGGATGTTTTGCCTGAAGAACACTCAGTAAATGCATGATGGGTATATTCAAGTATTTGAAGGGAAGTCGCATAAAAAAGACTTAATTTATCTGGCCATAGAAGGAAAAACCAGAAACAAAGGGTTGAAGTTATAACGGGACAGATTTTTACCTTGATACAAGGAAAAACTTCCTAATAATTAGAACTATCCCAAAGTGGAATGAGCTGCCTCAGTAAGAAGAAGATTCCGTGTTTAAAATAACAGTAATAAAAATAATAGTTCACAGTTTAGTACTTACAATGTACCAAGTACTCTACAATTATTATTTCATTTGATCCTTACAAAAGCCTTGGGAGTCAGGTGCAATTTTTATCCCCATTTTAAATAATAATTAGAGAGAGAGAGATAGGTAGGCAAATAGGCAGATCAATAAATAGACAGATGAAGTTAATAGCTAGCAATTATTTAACACTTTAAGGTTTGCAAATCCCTACAAATGCCTTCTCAGTTGATCCCCACAACCCAAAGAGGTAGGTGCTATTATTATCCCCATTTTATACAATGATAAATTAATAATAAAAATAAAGATAATAGCTAGCAATTACTTAACACTTGAAGGTTTGCAAAGCCCTGTATTTGTCATCTCAGTTGTGAGGCAGGCGCTACTATCTTCCTTTTACCAATGAGGAAACTGAGACCAAGAGAGAGAGAAAAGGTGACTTGTCCAGTCACACAGCTAAGAAATGTCTAAAGTAGGATTTGAATAAGGTCCTTCTGACTCAGTGGGTGAGATGGATATTTGTCACATATATGGAGGTGGGGATTCTTTTGGGGTTATGGAATGGGTTAAGTAGATGCTGAGGACCCTTCATCCTCTAAAACTTTGTAATTATATTATATCCTGACTGGAAGAATAACTTACAGATCAGATATATAGAGTGCTTTCTTCACAAAAACCATGGTTAGTATGATAGTTTTACAGACGACAAAGTTGTGTGACTTGCCCAGCATCACAGAACTCCCAAGCGTCAGAGACAGGATTTGAATTCATCTTCCATGCCTTGCTGCCCTTCTATTTTTGAAATTCTTTGGTTTCCCTCTTGCCTTGGTGGGATGTGTTTAACTTATCGATTGGTTTGGAACTTGGAGTGAAGAATCAATAAACTCTGCAGAGCCCAGGTGCCTGTTGAGTCTGAGATCTGATTTTGCCACCTTTGAGCACAGCTGGAGGCTCAGTGAAGAATACTGAGACTTAAATGAAAGATTCATTAAATCATCTACCAAAGAGGTGATGGATAGAATCCAAACATTCAGTATATACCACATCCATTAACATGAAGATTTCTCAGTTTCTAATCCAGCAACTCTCAGAGCTTTCTAAGAAGCCACCTGGAAAATCTATCTTAGGTCTAACTTAAGGGCCACACAGCTAAGTAAGTGGCTAAGGAAGGATTTGAACTCGGGTCTTCTTGCCTCCAAGCCCAGCATTCAATCCATTGAAGTCCTTTAGGTATTTCAGAAACAAAACTCCCTATCAGGGAACCCTAACTCTACCTTCTTGCAAAGACTGTCTTAGAGAAAATTTCAAGTGTATAAGCAGATTTAGGGAGAGGACCCCCACATTGACAATACTTGGGAGGTGAAGGAAATGATTGCCCTAAACCCTATGGTATGGTAGGGTACGGGAAAAGGTTCAAAGACAGAAGCTTCCATGAAAAAGAAGGCCACAAATGCACCCCTCACCCCTATACCTGTTCCAAGGGGCAAAGATTCATTCTTCCCCTCTTAGTTACATCACTGTTCTTACATCACACAACTCTCCTCTGTGGACGTTGCGCCCCAATCATGTTGGTGTATTTATGTATATATCTCTGTGTGTGTATGTGTGTGAATTTATGTATGACTATGTCTGTGTGTACATGTATAAATAAATGATTTTCAGACTTGGTTGCTCTTTCTACACATCCAATGTTTCCTTTTCTCTTTGATTTTGATCGCATCATTACCTGTCCTTGTACTCAGAATGTTTTGTACCCTCCCCCTTCCCCACCATAAGGCTGGCTCTTTTGAAATCTCTCCATGCTTTAATGCTACCTCCTCCAAAAGAAAACCTCTGATTTCTCTGATCAGAAGCAGTCTTTGCTTCATCTGACTTCATGGAGTCCTTCAAACCTTTTTTTGAAAACTAAGTCTAGTTCTAGGATAGAATAAAGAGATAATTTTGTGCTTGGAGTCAAAAAATATCCCTGCCTTCCCCGCAGAAGCATTGTATGCTTGGGAAAGCATATTTTATATATATTTTCATATTTGTTCTTGAGCCCTTAGCTTTGGGTTCCTGGGGAAAACTCCTCACTTGCCTACTCCTTCCCCAACTGCCACACCACACAGCTCATTTTTTCATGTGCTATAATCAAAATAATGTTATTTCAAGGCATTGTGTTGAGCTAGAGTGTGCACAGGGCTTGAAACAAGACAGCCTAGGCATGTGTCTGGGTTCTTTTACTTGTTAGCTAGCTGTGTGGCTAGGGTAAAGTGTAGACCAGAGATATCAAACTTGCTGGCTACTTAACTCCCAATGGTAGCCTAAATCAATTTAAAATGTAATTGAGAAATGTTTCACAAAATAAATAAAAATACAATATAGTATAGATAACATTAATTTGTGGTTTTTAGGCTAAAATGTGGCCTATAGGGATCTATTTCAATTTTAATTTGATGCCACTACTGTAGACAATCTCAGAGGGTTCCTGAAGCTCCAAAGTCCTTATATTTATACTACTTTAGAGTATTGCTAAGGGGATAAAGCTTTGTAAACTTTAAAGTGATAGGAAAATTATTTCTTGCTATCATTATATGGTCATCAAATATCATAGACCCCCATCACCTCACACTTCACAGTCTAGTGACATAGCCTGCTGGTTGACCTCTCTCCCCACCCATTCTACCCTTCACTCAGCAAATTGACCAAGGAATGACCATGTCACTCCTCTATTCAATAAACCCAGTGACTCCTCATTTACTAGTCGGATAAAATATAAAATCCTCTGTTTGGCTTTTAAAGTCCTTCATAACCTGGTCACTTCCTACCTTCCAATCTTCTTATACCTTATTGCCCATCACCTACTCTGAGATTCAGTGACACTGATCTTGTTATTTTTCACACAAAGCACTCCATATCCTGATTCAAAACATTTTCACTGGCTATCCCCTATGCCTGAAATTCTCTCCTTGTTTCTGTGTCCTGTCTTCCCTGACTTCCTTCAATTTTCAGCTAAAATCCCATAGTAAGAACCCTTTCTCATTCCCCCTAGATGCTAATGCCTTCCTTCTGAGAGTACCATCAACTTATCCCATAATATACCTTGTCCTTCATTTCTGAAGAGGACTACTACCTCCATGAATGATGCCATGAATTGGATTTAAGTGAGTCAGAGTTGCACAAAGTCATCAGCCTCATTCTTTCTTCCTGAGTCATTGAAGTCTAGTGGCAAGACAAAAATCAGGATGACTGTTGATGGCCCAGGATACAGCAGATGACCTTGGCTTCTTTGATGTCTGACCAAGTTCTAGAAGCTCCACAGCCTCTGTTTCACTTCCCTTCATGACTGTTGGAACAAATTGTTCTCATCCACCCATTCTTTAGGGAAAAGTCTTCACATGCTTGGGGTAGACATCCCCCTAAATCATCAATGGTTTTAAGACCCACTGGTTATTCTCAACTTGGTTTAGCCCATCTGCTGAGACAGGTGAGAGTTGGGTGAAGGTGGATATTGAAGGTGGGTGAACAGCCCTGGAAAGAGCTCAGCAAGGATAGGTGATAGTCCTCCTGAACATCCATACATCCCATCATGTTTGTACATAGTTCTTTGTATGTTATCTCCCCTCATTCAACAGTATACTGGTAAACATTTAACAATTGATTCTCCCACCACCACCACCACCCTCCCAAAAAAATTGTAGGAGCAACACATTTTTAAGTATAATCTTCACTACTAAGATTTTCACTATCACTTTCTCAAGTCCAAATGATCAACAAAACAGTAAATCTGGCAATTATTTGTATCATTTGCTATAATGTGTTCATACTGAACATTTACCAAATTAGCTCTCACAAACTAACATGAGCTGGCTCCCACACAACCCTACCCCCATTAGACTATGAGCTCCTTGAAAGCAAGGACTATTTTTTGCCTTTATATCTCCAGTAATTAGCACAGTGACTGGCATACAGGAGGCCTTAATAACTGCTTGTTGACTTGTTGAGGTATTTAGGGTCATAGCAACTGGAGCTAGAAGGGAAAAATCTGGTACAACCATCTCATTATTCTAATGGGGAATCTCCAATACAGTGTAAACTTCTTGTGAATAGAGATTGTTTCATTCTTTATATTTGAACCCCCAGCAGGTAACACAGTGCTTGGCATGTAATAGGTACTTAATAAATGCTTGTTGCATGATTGAAACTGAAGCCCAGAGAAATGAAGTAACTTGTTGGGGGTCACACTGGCAGTAAACAATGTAGCAATAACGCATCTCTCTAACTCCAGATCTAATGGTCTTTCTTCATTCTTCTCCATGATACAATTCTGAGTCTTCTCCTCACCTCCCTCCCAGCTTTGTCTACAATGCTCCAGAAACCTCTCCACCCTAGAAATCACTCTTGCTTGCCCTGAACTTCACATACTGGAAGCACCTTCCATCACTGTGGCTCCTCCCTCTGATTGGCTCCTCCCAGAGCCTTCTTAAATCCAAGCCATCCTTGTCTTCATTCCTCGCCAAGTTCACTCTGCACTCTTCTAGACTTTCTCTACAATGCCCCTGAGCCAAGCACCCTCATCCCTACCCACCACGAACCCCTCTCCAGATTACTTTTATGTTTCGTTTTCTCCCATTAGAATGTAAGCTTCTTGAAGACAGGAGCTGTCCATTTTTTTCTGCTTGAATTTGTAGTCCTTCCACAATACCTGGCACATAGTAAGCTCGCAATGAATATCTGTTGATTCTTTTCCATCTTTCCACAAGTGCATGTGAATATGGCAGCCTGCTAGATTATTAATTTCCTGAGGGCAGGGACCATAATGGATTTACCTTTGTGTATTCCACAGTATTTGGCACATAGCAGACACTTGACAAATAAAAGGCGGTGGTGTAAATGAGTCACCTGGTTCACCCATTTCTCTCACCTCTTCATCGACATCTCCCCCTTTCTTCTAACTTATTCATTAAAAGAGCCAATTCACAGAAACACAAAGAAACCCCTCTGAAAAGAGAGCAATAAGAAAAGGGATGTGACACATTCAAAAACCCATTTAAAGAGAGGGTTTTTCTTCTGTGGGGGGGACAGTGGGAGGAGACCAAGCAGGAAAAGGCAGACGAGGGAGCCCAGTGAGTTACTAAGAGTCAGCTTTTTCCCTGCCTGGCCTCCCAGTTCATAGGTAGAGCAGCGTAGCAAAGGTCATACCACGGAACACTGCACCTTATTAACTCACGGGAAGAAGGTTATTAGGCACTAGGCATTTGGCTTTATGCTCCAGTGAGATTGGGCCAAAATTCATTTTCCAAGAGTTATTGCATACAAGAAGTGGAAGCTAGGGAAGGGATGGGATGGGAAGGGGCAGGTGCATAACACACCTGTTGTACGGTTTCATTAAATATAATATAGCTCCTTTTGAGCTCTGAGTTTGAAAAAAAAAAACCAGCCCCTTCAGATCATTTGCCCAGCATCTCTCCCTCCAGGAACTCCATCATGTTCAACTCCTTCTAGTGATTTGCCCTAATCACTGCAGTACTTTTAGCATTGCTCTCCCTCAGGCATCCCCACTTCGGAATCAAGTCTGCAGACAGATGAGATTCCCAAGCACCTCTCCTTCTCCATCCTGATTTACTTAGGTTGCTTTTCCCTTCTGTTAAAGAGGAAGACAGAGAAAATCACCACTCTTGTATAGATTTGCTTCCCATCTGGGCTGTCTCATGGCCATGCTGGAGACACCCGATTCTCAGAAGACAATAGCCCCTGAAGGCCCCTGGAAGGTAGCAGAGATGACCTCTTCAGGCCATAGTTGGGAGAGTGGAGTTTGGGTGCGTCTTTTCTCCTTCTCTCAGCCCCATAAACATTTGAGCTATTTGGGAGTGTTATTTCCCCCTTTAGGACAATGTGCTTTGGTTTGGGTTCTTTTTGCTTTGTTTACTCAATAATTGGTACAGCAAGAGGGATGCACCTGTTCCACGGGCCCATTAGACACAGAATTGCTTCTCTCCAGAGCTGAGGCTGAGGCATTCAGGCAAACCAATCCATCAGCTGGCATTCAAATTCACACTGCTGTGGAAAAGAGAGAAGATTCGGGGAAAGATCAAGATGCAAGCTGCCAGTCAGTAAGAGAAAATGGGTCCAAAGTGAGCCTCGGATGGGAGAAGCCTTCTAGAATTGGAGTGCTGATTTAAGGTGTCTTAAAGATCATTCTAGCCCTCCCTACACCCTTCACATTACAGAGAAGGAAAGGAAGGACCAGGAGGTTAAGTGACTTACTAAAATCACAGAAGTGGTAAATGTTGGAAGCAAGATTTGAATCCAGGACCTGTGCCTCTGGAGGTAATGTTCTTGCCCCACTGTGACACAACAAAGAAACAATCTCAGAGCTACTAACAGCAAGAGTCATTTGTTTGACTATAATTCCCAGTATTCTTTTCCTGAATAAACTCTGGGGCCTGGAGTTAGAAAAACAGGTTCAAATCCAGCTTTAGACACTTTCTAGCTGTCTGACCCTGGACAAATTACTGTGTTTGCCTCAGTTTCCTCAACTGTAAAACAGGGATAATAATAGCATCTACAATGAGATAATATTTGTTTATTTATTTTAAAGAAGATCTTTGCACAATACCTGGCACATAGTGGGTATTTAGTAAGTACTTTATCCCCTTCACGTCCTTTCTTCCTTCTTGGTGCACCCTTTCTGTTCTCACCCTTTCTTGTATATTTAGACTCAAGTGTGGTCTCAGATAGAAGGCAGTCACTGCCTCAAAACCCAGAATTGATTTTGGTGGGGAAGGGCAGAAGAAAGAAAAACTAGCCATCTGACAACTTGGGCAACCCAGGGGAGAGGGAAGAGGAAGGGCTGCATCTTATCTCAGCTTTGTATCTTCCCTATCACTTAATATCAAAGGTACTTACTGAGTCATAGAATCAATGTGAGACCCAGATAAGAAGCTGTAGAAGTCATAGTCACTAAGTAACAGACTTGATGGAACCTTGGATATCCTCAAGCCCAACCCCTGCATTCTGTAGATAAATAAACTAATGACTAAAAAATACTTAACCAAGTGAAGCAATGAAGCAACTCCCAAGGTCACATGTGGGAGGGGTGGGGGGAATACTGGGGAGAAACCCCCACCCCGCAGAGCCAGAACTTGAACTCAGGTCCTCTAACTCCAAATTCAATCTACTTTCAAGAAGGAAGGAAGGAAGGGAGAAAGAAAGGGAGAAAGGAAGGAAGGAAAGAAAGGAGGAAGGAAGGAAGGAAGGAAGGAAGGAAGGAAGGAAGGAAGGAAGGAAGGAAGGAAGGAAGGAAGGAAGGAAGGAAGGAAGGAACCTACCTTAGATGTAAAAGGAGGGTAATGGGCTCTAAAATCTAAGGCCTATTCCAACTTCATTCCTATGAGTCTGGACTCCAAGCCTTACGCCATCCTCTAACCATCCCCTTCTACCTCCATATAAATGAAGGAGGCAACACCTCTCCCAAGCAGAGATTACTCTCATATCTTTCAAGCTGTTCAAGAAGGCAGATTTCTACTTTGCTGCTTATCTGAGAAGTCCTATAACTCTACCCTAAGCAGACACATATTGACATTTCCCCACCCAAGCAATCTTTCCCCACCCTGGTATTTAGTAAAGTCTGGAAACTTGGGGAACATCCCAAATAAGGGGTGCAGTGTCAATCATTCAGGGTGTAAATTTACCCAAAGGCCCTTCTTCCTCCAGTGCAGCAGGTGGAGGAAGTTGGGAGAGGAAGGAGAGCAAATGGGCTGCTTGCTAGGCTGCTGAAGTCTTTTGTTTCCATTGTCAGAGTACCAGAACCTGCTCCTGGGGCCTCGGCAACCAACTTTGTCATCTGCTGCCTCTTGGTGCAGGTGTGCGTATTTTAGCTTTAGCTAGAGGAGCCCAGGCATAGAAATCGCTCTCCTTGTGCCCATATATTATCAGTATTTTTTAACATGTCGCTTTCCAAGCAGGTAATGCATTTGCAGAGACAGTGATCTTTCATCGGGAGATTACAGTGATTTGTGTTCTCTGTCTAAATTCCAGCATAAATTTAGGAGCTAGCGAGGCATTGGCTTGTGGCAGGAGCTGCATTTCTGGGATATGGCAGGCTATCTGTGCTGATCTTGGCCTCACAGCCATTTGTACTGATTAGGGAAAGACATGGAAGTCTTTCCTTCAGATTCCTCAACATTTTTGCTTTTCAAATTGCGCTTCTAGTGGGCTCTTTTTGTAAAAGCAATAGTAGCAGAAATGTACATAGCACTCCACAATGTACTAAGGGCTATACAAAGATTATCACATTTGAACCTCATAATCCTATAATCATATATATATATATATGTGTGTGTGTGTGAGTGTGTGTATGCATGTATATATACATATATGTGTGTATGAATGTATAAAGATAGATATACATATACATGTACATATACATATGCATATGCATATACATATATATTTATATGATGTGTTTGTATAAAATTATCCCCATTTTGCAGATTAGGAAATAGAGGGTCAGGGAATTAAAGTGACATGTTCAAGGTTACAAAACTAATACCAGAAGCAGGATTTGAATTCAATGCATCCCAACAAGCATTTATTGCAAAATTGCTACTATATGCCAAGCACTCTTACTATCAATTTTAAAAAAGAGACAAGGATTTTACAGCTACAAATACACTTGAGAGGAATCCTTTGGAAGGGCTGACTCTAATACAAAACCTCTTCACTGGAGAAGTGTGTGTGGAGGTGGATTGAGGAGGTGCTTGGGGGGAGCGGGAGGGGGCGGCCATTATATAGGACCTTTTTTCCTATCTTCTTTCTCTTCCATCCTGATCCATCCACCCTCCCATAATACCTTCTCTGGGAAAAGAAACTAGGGAATCCACTAACACTAAGGTGTAAATTACAAACAAGACTTAATAGTGTTCCCCTCGCCAGGGGCTTTACAGTTTTAACAGGTCTTAAATATAACTTAAGAAGGTTTAAGGCAAAAGAATAAAGGTTTAACTTCAGAATTTCAAACATGAGAAGGACATGGATGGTAAGTTTTAGAGAAAAGGGGTCTTAGAAATTATCCCATCTCTTGGTTCCCAGGGATCACAGAGATAGATCTAAAAGGTACTTCAGGGACCATCCTCTACTCCATCTTCTCATTTTATAGATGAGGACACTGAGGCTGGAGGATATTATATGACTTTCTCAAGGCCACAGACTATCTGAGGACCAGTATTTTATTTTGTTTGTTTTCCCCTTTGGTATCACATGGGATCTGGGATTTTTGCAGAGTCACCCAAATGAATGTACAAATCAAAATATAAGCAAATATACCTGACACAACCCAATAAACTGTAGGCATCCATGGATGGGTCAGTAGTGAGAGAACCTTACCTTGAACTGTAGTTCTGCTGCTGACAACTTTGGACAAGTTATTTAACTTCTCTGGGCCTCAGTTTGCGCCCCTATAAAACGAGAGGCTTGGATTTGGACTAAAACCTCTTATGGCTCTAAACCTCTGGTTCTCTGAGGATATTTATTAGTATTTTTCATATGTACCTAGATACTGTTGTGATCACTAAAATTAAAATTACTTTATTAGCCTTACTGAACTCACAGTTACATCGTATATTTTCTCAATCAGAAATTAAGTAATATAATTTCTATCATATGGGAAGCAATTTACATATACATATATGTATATATATATATATTTACATAAAAGGGGTCTTTATATTCAAAAAGGTTGGGGACCACTGAGGCAGTTTATTCCTCTCATTTCATTGTTTCTGTTGTTCAGTCATATCCAATTCTTCATGAGCCCATTTGGGGTTTTCTTGGCAAAGATGTTGGAGCCATTTGCCATTTCTTTCTCCAGCTCATTTTACAGATGAGGAAACTGAGGCAAACAAGGTTAAGTGACTTTCTCAGGGTCCCACAGCTAGGAAATGTCTGAGGTCAGATTTGAACTTAGGAAAAGAAGTCTTCCTGACTCCAGGCCTGGCATTCTATCCACTGCACCACCTAGTTGCCCCTCCTTTCATTTTAGAGATGTAGAAACTGAGGCAAGTAAAGTATAGTGACTTCAAGGTCACAGCTGTAGTGAGTAGTAGTGCTGAATTTGAACTCAGGACTCTTTCTTTGTATACCACACTGCCTCAAGATTTGAAAATCCAAGGGATAATTTAATCCATGCCACAGAAGCTAGTCATGCTACTCTGAATAAGGCCTCCCCCATACTGTTATCACATGCACTGAGTTCCCATTGAAGTATGACTAGGCCCTGAGGGCTATAGAGGAAAGATGATGACCAAACATCCCAGAGTAGGGAGAATAGAAGATTTCCTCAATGTGTTTTAAAAATAAAGGTGATTTTAATTTACTTTTTTACTAAAGCACAGTTCTCATAAATCATCTGAAGAAGAGTTTGAGATGTCCAGCCAAAAATGATAAAATATCTCAACTCCAATAATACTAATAACACCTTTTAACTTTCAGATCTTTTTCTCATCCTGCTTCACTCTTATTTCATTCCCTGGAAAGTAAGATGACTGGCATGATTTATGAGATAATTGGAGTCCCGTTTGACAGATGACAAAATTGAGACAGGGTTAGGCTAAATGACTTCTCCAAAGTCACATAAACACTTCATGGATGAGCTAAGCATAGGGCTCCAAATTTCCCAACTTCTCTTCCAATATGGTGATATTTAGCCATATAGGAATCAACCGACCTAGACCATGTTGCCAAAGTAGATATAACATGGCATCCAAAAAAGCTAAGTCATTTATCAGTCAGGTTATCAGCTCAGGACATTGTCATCCTGGCAAGACCATGTCTGAAGAATTGCGTCTTAGGAAATACAATGGAAAGCTGGGGTTCATTGAGAACCGGGAGTCTATAATGGGATGGTGGTAGGAGCCACAGACCATGCCATAGGAAAACAGATTGAAGAAACTGAGGATATGGAGCCTGAATATGAGAAAACTAGAAGAAGAGGGAGAACGTGATAACTATGTATTGAGGGAAAAAATTGTCACATAGATTAGGTTTTTCTTCAAAATCCCAAAGTGGAAAAAGAACAAGGAGCAATGGACTGAAGTTTCAGAGGGACATATTTTGGTTCAACATAAGAAAAATCTGAACAGCTAAAACAGTCCAAAAGTGGAATGGATTGCTTCAGTAGATAGTGAGTTTCCTGAAGTGCTCAAGTTGAGACCAGGTAATCCACTTGTCTGGAAATGAGGGAATAAGGATTTATTCAGTGCCAGGCACTGCACTAAGCACTTGCAACAATCCTGTGAGAAAGGTACTATTACAGGTGGTATGAAGATGGAGCAGAGAGGACAAAGTTCAAATGATGACTCTACCACTTACTCCGGGATGAATCATTTAATTTCTCTGGGCCTGATTTTCCTCATCTGTAAAATGAGCCCTTTAAACTAAATAAATTCTGAGGTCTCTCCCAGCTCTAAATTCTATGATCCTAAGATTTCTGAGATTCTATAACTGATGCTGCTGAGAGCAGGTGACTTGCAGAATACTGAGGCCCCTTGGCTTGCTCTGTTTCTACCAGAACCCTGGGTTCCCACCAGCACTAAGATTGGTGCAACTTAGGTGCCAAGTCAGGAAGCATGCTTGGAGAATGGAGGTCCTTATGGAGAGACTAGAGGACCATTTATCTTATATGTTTTCCAGGGGATTCCTGCAAGGTATGTATTGAACTAGATAACTTCTGAGGTTCTCTTCCATCTTGGAAATATGAAGGCCAAATACATAACTCCCTACAGGACAACTTTCTTTCTTCCTTTCTTTTCTTTTTTTCTTTCCTTTCTTTCTTTCTTCCTTCTCTTTCTTTTTTCTTATTATTTCTCTTTCCTTCTTTTTTCTTTCTTTCTTCCTTCCTTTCCTTCTTTCCTTTCATTTTCCATTCTTTTTTCTTTCCTCCCTTTCTTTTTATTTCTTCACTTTCCCCTTCTCTTTTCTTTCTTACTTTTGTCTTTCTCCTTTCTTTCCTTTCTTTTTTCTTCCTTTTCTTCTTTCTTTCTTCCTCTTCTTTTCTTTCTTTCTTTTTCTTATTTTCTTTTCTTTTTTATTTTCTTTCTCCTTTCCTTCTTTCCTCTTCCCTTCTTTCTTCTTCTTTCCTTCTTTCCTTCTTTCTTTCTTTCTCCCTTCCATCCTTTCTTTCTTCATTTTCTTTCCTTCCTTTTCATTCTTCCCTTTCTTTCTTCCACTTTCTTCTTTCCCTCTTTTCTCTTCCTTCCTTCCTTCTTCCATTCCTTTTTTCCTTCTTTCTCTTTATTTCGTTTCTTTCTTTATTTCTCCTTCCCTTCACTCAACAACTAATGCAATGCTTTGCACAGAGTGCATACTCAATAAATGTTCTAGACTTACTAATGAGAAATTGTACTGAACCTAGAAAACTTTCCTGCTGACAGGCTGACCAAAGTGGATTTTTTTAAGGGAAAGTTCTTCAGGTTCAGCAGTTCAGAATGCAACTGGCCAACAGGCACAAGAAAATTCCCACAGAATTGACAGGAACACAGAAGGTGACATGCCTTCTTCAAGCTGTGATCTTGGAGAAAGAGAATGGGAAACTCACCCCCAACAGCTACCCTATGGACATCCCTTACAAAGAAACAGGCCCCCAGTGGAAGGAGGAAAGAAAAAGGGCAACAACTGAAGTCCAACCCCACCTACTTCACAATCTTGCCTAGAACTGACACTGAGACTTACAGATGTTCAGATGCCTGCCACTGTGGGTAGATTTGTTCTAGATACAGAGTTCTAAGTGGCTTAATTTTTTGCCCTGGGGGACAGGGAAAAGGCATTTAGTAACAACAAGTGTTAACTTTGCTGGAAATCAACTCATAACTCCCTAAACCCAAAACAAAGCCTTGTTCAATTCTCTTGCATATGCTGAATCATTTTCGGGGCTCTCCAAGGCTTTAGATCTGGAAGGGACCCTAGTTTTCATTTTACAGATGAGGAGACTGAGGTCCAGGGTAGGGGAAGTGATTTACCCAAGGTCACATAGCTAATTAGTATGGGGTTAGCATTTAAAACCAGTTCCAAAAAGCTTTCTCAAGTTGCACAACTGCCATCCACTGCATATACATACTCAGTTGGCTGTAATTTATTGTGGCCAAGCAGAAAATTTCACACTTCATGCTAATCCAGTTCCCTCTGATGCTCTTGCTTGATCATGAAGAGTAGGGGAAAGAAGCCTGCATTTGCAGCCACATCTCAGCATTACAGATCCTTCCCCAAGCCTAGTTCTTGCCAATAGGAACAGCAGCCCCTGAGCAGCTAGCTGTATGAAGCTAAGGCTCAGCCCTCCTTAGCATTCAGATGATGGAACTGAGCCCAGGGTCCATGAATGTAGCATTGTCTTCTTACTGTTCCCTCAATGCACATTAGCAGAGCTGGATCAGAGCTGGGAGTTGGAGGGAAGGCAGCAGGAAAGGAAAAAGGGTAGAGAAAGGTCACTTGAAAAGGACTGTGCTATGGGAAGGGGCATCCAGCTTGAACTACCCAATTTTGGGATTATTGCCTAAATAAGAGAGTCAGAGTATTAACCAATATCCAAAAGCCTTACTGATAAATTCCTAAAAGAGGTATTATCCCATTTCACAGATGGATGATATTAAAACATTGAGTTTTGGCAAGAATCCAATGAGTCCAGCCTTAGGATTAAAAGGGAAAGTATTGTTAGGAAGGAAGGAAGGAAAGGAAAGAACAAATGAATGAATGGAGGGAGGAAAAAGAAGGAAGGAGGGAGGGAGAGAAGGAAGGAAAAAGGGAAAAAGAAAAAGAGGGAAGAAAGGCAGCAAAGGAGAAAAGAGGAAAGAAGGAAGGAAGGAAACAAACATTTATTAAGGGCCTACTATGTTCCTAGTCCTGTATTAAGGGTACTTCAAATATTATCTCACTTGATCTTCACAAACCTAAGAGGTAAAGAGGTCTTCTTATTCCAATTTCACAGTTGGGGAAATGGAGGCAGTCAGAGATTATATTACTTGTCCAAGGTCACAGAGCTAGTAATTGTCTGAGACCAGATTTGAATTCAGGTATTTCCAACACAAGACTGGGTGCTTTATTAGCTGTACCAAGTTCTTGCCATCTCTCTGCTAGCTGTGTGACCTTGGACAAATCATTTAACTTCAGGGACCGCATTTTCCTAAAACATAAATAAAAATTTCAATCAGATAATCTCTAAGCTCTCTTTCAACTCTATCATTCTATGAACCTATGAATACACAAGTATTTGTACTTCCACTCCAATCATCAACCAGACCAGGGGTAAGGAATCTGCCACCTTGATGTCACATGCAACTGCACTTGAGGACCTAGAGGACCACATGTGGTCTCAAGACGGCAGATTCCCTACCCTTGAACTAGACGTTCATTCTTTGCTTTAGGGGAGAGGGCAAAGGGCCCCTAAAAGAACTCCGATATTGAACAGGGTTTTCACATGATGTTTCTAAGAACTGTCAGACCAGAGATTGTCAGTTGTCTGATTTCTTTACCACAAGAATTTTTTCGAACTTGGGTAGCAATCAAATTCTGGGTTTTAAACATTCCACACATAAGAATGGGCCACTTCTTGGCTATTACATTATTTCTCTTCTAGTATGGTAAATGGCTGTTCTTTGTACATTCCCTAAGCTAGGTACTAGATACAAAGACAAAACAATTCCTGACCTCAAAGATATTTCATTCTACCTGGAGGATACTATAAGTAGGTAAATGAAAACATGTAAAACAAATTCAAAGTAATTTCCTGACAGAGATAACACTAACTACTGGAGGGAAAGGGAGGACAGTAAGGAAAGGTAATTGTACTTGAACTGAGCAGTGTCTTAGGTGCCTAACAAACATTTATTGACTGACTAACTGACTATAGAGAGTTTAAAAGATGGAGGAGAAGGGGAAGAGCATTCCAGGTATGGGAGACAGACTCTGAAAAGGATTTGAGGTGGGAGATTGAATACTGCGTGTAAGGAAAACTAAACAAGACACTGGCTAGAACGTATAGTATGTGATGGAATAAGATTGTCTTTAAATGCCAAACAGAGGATTCTGTATTTTAGCCTAGAAGCAATAAAGTCTTACTGAAGTTTATTGTACAGAGGAATATTGTGGTTAGAGCTGCTCTTCTGAACAGCTGTATGGAGAGCAGATAGCCCAGGAGAGAGACTGGAAGCCAGGAGACCAACGGGAGGTGATAGCACGAGGCCAGGCAAGAGTCTCTTGTCCTGTCTAAACTCCTTTGTGCACCAGAAGAAGGTCTCTACTATCATCTTCTTTTTCCCTTAGTAAATCTAAAGGTCCTGAAAGCTCTCAATTTGACTGTTATTGACAGCCCATGACAACTTTGTGGCAGTCACACCAGGGTCTATTCTAGGTTATTCACAGCCCCTGAACCACTTTGTCCCATCTAATTTACCACAAACATAAGCTGCCATCCATCACTGCCTAAAGCCTCTCACTCAGTAAAAACTGGAAGTGGTGGAGAGGGTGGAATGTCCCTGAAGGGTTTCAGCTAACCCATGGGGAGAACAACTACTTGTCTACCAAGTCCATGAAAAGATAATTGCCCATCTCGTGTTGTCTTCTCTGCTTTCTCCTTCCACTTCTCTACCACACTCTTCCAAAATGGTGTCCTGATTAACATCTACACTGAAAACTGAAAGAGGGAGGGGTTAGGAAACATAGGGAGGGAGAAAAATCCAACTCTGTAAACAATATTATTAACCCATGGGCTGGTGATAAATCAGGGCAGGAAGGTGACCTCAGCAGGCTGGAGTAATCCTGCGTGTCAGGATGAATTTATGAAGCTGGTTTTATTGGCCTGCTTGACCCAGGCTCCTTGGAGATGTCTCAGTAACAAATCTAATCCACTTCATTTATGAACTGTGTACAGTATGGCCATGGGGCTGGAGCTGGGAGTGCATCCCTGAGAAAGGGCATTTATGTGCTGAGACTTCAGGTAAATGTCCAAATCTATGCCCACCACCATCATCAGGGGAGCAAGTCAGGCCTACAAGGCTTGGAACTGTCACCTAGCCTGCCAACTGTCTGACTCAGGGCAGCAAAGCCTGGCACAAATTGAGTGAGTGTCCCTACCATGTCAGAGTGCCGCTCCTTCCCTTTTCCCATACATATCCCAAGAACAAGAAGGCCAACATCTTGTAATAAATGTTTATTGACTGACTGACTGACTGACTGCAGAGATTTTAAGAGATGGAGGTGAAGAGGAAGAGGATCCAGGGATGGGAGAGCTAGGGGGAACCTAGAACCTACAAACAGTCATTCCCAGAGAAAAACCAGGCCAGAGAGCCAGGAAAGTGGCATGATGGGAGAGGGCAATGGAGGGCCTTCACTTTTACCTGCTAACTGGAGTCTAGGGGAACTCGTTTAAGTCTATTTGACTGTCCCTGTCATCATAAGGTTTACGGATGGTTAATTTATTCTTTATAGCACAGTCATTGATGGCTGTTAAATCACAAATGAGAGCCAATAAAGGGTGAATTGCAGCTGAAATTACACTGTTTATATGACAGCAGAGTGCCGGCTAAAAGATTCATATGCTGCTGATGAAGTATGTTATAAATTTTAATTACCATAGTTTGTACAAATGACATGTTTGAAATGCTATTGAGTAATGTGACCCTGATAATGAAACTATAAAATAAATCATTAACTTTCTGAATGAGCTTTTTTATTTCAGTGCTACAAAGAGTAAACTTTCAGTTTATTCCCATTCGGCCTTTGTGTGCCCCCCACCCTGTGCCCTCCTCCAAGAAGGTAGAGGCATCAATTGGACTGTTTTTCTGTGTTGGACAAAGGACAACAGATCAGAGGGTCCAGAGAAACTGCCTGAAGAACCCAACTGGGTTCCTGCAAATACATTGTTGTGGTTTACAATTCATCCCTCCCCCAGGTAGCTCAGTGTGGGTGAGGAGGGAGGGAGTGGATAAAATAAAGACCCAGAACTTGCCCAGAACTTGCCCCTCTGCCAAGCATCATAACATTTCTTACCTGGAGGCAGAAAGGAGGCTTGTACAAGCCCAAGACTGACAGGTGTCACTGGTGTCTCCAGCAGAAAGGCACTAAAGTTTAAATCATTCAACAAAGACTTCTGTGGAGACACCCTGATGTGTCAGAATCCCCTAGTAAGAGTGAGGCTGCAAAGAGAACAAAGGATTCTGAAGGAAACTAGGCTAATTTCCCTGGCTCTCATCCCAGTTAAGGGTCATGGGAAGGGAAAATCTGAAGCTAATACTTTATAATTTAGGATTTATAAAGTCCTTTCTCTTCACAAGGTCCTCTGCAATCATGTTCTGGGATTGTTTTCATTCCTCCCTCACCCACTACCACTGTGACTGCAGCAAGAGCGGGGAAGCATTTTCTACAGAAGAAAAGTCAAGGCTTGGAGTGTAACCTTCATCTTGAAGGGGTTGCCTCTAGGAAACATTGAATATAGACCCACCCAGGAAGGACTGTGCTATTCCTGAAGCTTCCCCTAGCAGAAAAACAGATCTATAAATGAGGCAGCCTGTCACCCAGCAAAATGGTGGTGGATTTGAGATTAGAAACTGTCTCATGTCTTCTCTGGGCCACAGTTTTCTCATCTGTAATATAAGAGGACTGGAAGGGATGATCTCTAAGGCCCCTTCCTGTTCTAATGCTATGAAGCTATAGAACTCTCAAAAGCACTAAATAAGGAATTTGGAGACCTGCTGTCTGGTCTTGGCTTGGTCGCCAACAGGCTGCCTAGGCAATTCATTGTCTCTCTTGTCCTCAGTTTTCTCCTCTCACAAATGAGGGAAGTGTACTAGAATCAAGAGTAGGAAACCTGTGGCCTTAAGGCCATATGTGGTCCTCTAGGTTCTCAAGTGAGACACTTTGACTGAATCCATACTTCACAGAACAAATTCCCTTAATAAAAGGATTTGTTCTGTAAAATTTGGATTCAGTCAAAAGGCCACACCCAAGGACTTAGAGGGTCATATGTGACCTCAAGGCCACAGGTTTCCCAATCCTACAAGTAACTAGATAATCATTAAGTGGCCTTCCAGTTCTAATATTCTTGGTTCTAAGGCTCCATTCAGTGCTAACATTCCATGATTCTGCCCAGTTGGACAGATAAACTACACTTACCTCTCCTCAACATGGGTCACCACAGAAATCTTGCCCCTGCCCACCAGGAGGAGTCCTTTTAGGCTCCCCTCCTTGGTTCAGACTACCAAGGCAACTGCTTCTATCTCTCCAGAGAAGACTCAGCTCCCAATACATCTGGCAGCAGACTAACTTGGTAGATTGTTCATTTCCCAACGAAAATGCGTGCCAGGAAACCTAAACAAAAGAAAGCCAGTTAAAATCACCAGGCTCCCCTTGTGACATCACTTTCCTAAAGGTACTGCACAAGAAAAGAGAATAATAGGATTGATAAGAGGGTGGTCAGAGTCCACCTGCAATGGCTTATCGTGGCATGGAGGTGACTTGGGATTCTAAATGGTCACACCAGTAGATCACAAAGTCTGGCAGGTTCTTTCAACCTAGAATGGTTTTGAATTTCAGTGCAGAGACCCTTGTTCTCTTTACAGCCTCACTCTTACTAGGGGACTCTGACACATCAGGATGTCTCCATAGAAGGCTTTGTTGAATGATTTAAACTTTAGTGACCTCCAGACAGAGAGATTGGTGATACCTGTCAGTCTTGGGCTTATACAAGCCTCCTTTCTTCCTCCAGATAAGAAATGTTATGATGCTTGGCAGAGGGGTAGTTCCATCTGAAACTCAAAAGACATCATCAGAGGGGTGGCCTCTAGATTTGATATTTTTGGGGGGGGCCAGGGCAACCCATGACAACAAAAGAAAGTTTTCAGTTTGGTTTTTTTTTTGTGGAGGGAGTACCTTATGTAGATTGTATCATAGCTTATTGAAGCACTAAAGAGGTATATACATTGTTCTGCTTTCCAAAGAATTTTTGAATGGCTCTTTAGAAATGTTACAATATGCTGTACAGTATGGATTTGGAATTAGAGGATCCATCTTGAAATCTCATCTCTGATATTTATGATCTATGTGATGGAACAAATCAGTCTTAAGACTAGTTTCCTCCTCTGTTAATAGTTTTCACTAAGATCCCTTTTGTTTGAATTCCCCTGGTTCTATTATTTTAACCATAGTTTAAGGAAATGGAGAAGACAGTATTCTCAACATTTTATAAATGATGATACAGAGACTCAAAAGTCACTTACTCCAAGTCATGGAACAAGTTTACAGAAGGGGCAAAAATAAAACTCTTCTGTCCCATGAGCTGAGTCCACCGCCTTATCATGCTCAATCTGAAACAAGGTCAGATTCCCCCTAAGACATATCTGCCAGTGACCTGAGGAGCAATATGAATTTGGGGCACTTTTTCATGACGATGGCCTGTCATTCATGGACACGCTGCTTCATGACCTGGCTCCATGGAATCTTACCCAGTGCTTTTCATGAGATTATTTTAACTTGATCTCCAAAATGACATTACAGAACGTCAAGAGTATGAGTCAAGGGCAGTTGGGCATAAGTCAACATCACATCAAATATCTGGTTTCTTCTGCCTGCCATATATATGTCAAACTTGGCAGTATATAGTAATAGCAGTAGCCAATATTTGCACTGTGCTTTAAGGTTTGCAAAGCATTTTACATTTATTATCTCATTTGGTCCTTATAAGAACCACGTAAAGTAGGCAATTATTCCCATTTCGCAATGAGGACTCAGAGACAAGTAGAGTGACTTGCTCTGGGTCACACAGTTAATAACTGAGGCAGATTTTGAATTCGTGTCTTCCTAACTCCATTTACTCTATCCAGTAACCATCTATCTGAGCCACCTACTTTACAAAGAACTTTAACAAAGAACTTTCCTAAGAGCAGTTCCACAAGGAAAGTAGTATACTAGTTATCATCCCCATTTCATAGGCAGGGACAATTACGACACAGATGAAATGAATTTGCCTAACAGTATAGGGCAGCTAGGTGGTGCAGTAGATAGAGGTCCAGGCCTGGAGTCAGTAAGACATCTTCCTGAGTTCAAATCTGGCCTCAGACCCTTACTAGTTGGGTGATCCTGAGAAAGTCACTTAACCCTGTTTGCCTCAGTTTCCTCATCTAGAAAAAATGGCAAACCATTCTAGGATCTCAGCCAAAAAATAAATAAATAAACCCTCATGGAGAGTCGGATACAACTAAAACAACTCAGCAACATCACAGTTAGGATATATCAGAGCCAGGACTCAAACCCTAGAATCCAAGTCCATTGCTCTCCTCCATCTGCTCTCCAGACTGATTCTTTGTAATCCTACAGCCCTTCCCCACATTGTCCACATCTTTAATTGTGAGGATCATCGTAGGAGGTCATCCCCAGGAGTTCCAATAGCAAAGGATCTTTTCAGAAGCTTAGGTTTAAAAGAGAATATGCCCACAGAGAAGAACTGAAGAGTTTAGAAAAACAGCATGGTGGCCTGGTGCTTTCCTGCCTCCTTCCTTGCTGCAGAATGCACTGATTTTGGAGTTTAGGCGGCACTTTGAATGTCTAACCCTCTGACTGATCTACCACCACAAAAACTTATCCAAGAGAATGGGGCAAGCTGCCCTACTTACCATTAAGAGAAAAGACCACATTATTGCTGTTATAAACCATTGATTAAGGTTTATAATAGCAATAATCCCCTCGAAATTCATTGTTACTGCAGTTAATGACCAGTTTATTAGAGCGTTAACCATCCTTGGCAATGGGCTGAATCGTTTAATGCGGGTAACGACCAATTTCTCAAGGATTATTGCTTAAATAACAATTCTTTGCTAGATATATGCACCACCACAAGGTGCAGCTCGGATTGGAAACTTCTTCTCCAAAATAATTGTTAATTATTTCCTCAGACTTGGGCCACTGGACCTCTAGGTTACAAAGCTGAAAACAGTGGGCTTCATGTGGAGAAGTCATAGAGATCCTACAAAAGTCAAAAGTTGGGCAAGGCACTGAAGATGTTGCTAATCTCTTTTCTACAGCAGAGTAAGAGCTAGGTTCCCCACAACTCCTCTTGGGTCTCCTAGGGGACATTGAGGGGAAGAGGAGCTGTTCCTGGCCATTTTCCAAGACCAAGGTTATACACATAGCTGTCTAGCTAAAAGTGCCACAGTGAGGAGGCAGTGTCTCAAGCCAGAGAAGCATCAAAAGAACAAAAAAAAAAGCATCAAAAACCCAAAAGGATCAAAAAATAGAAACCAGAAGCACAAGATCCAAAAGGGGGAATCATGAGAGGTAAGATCTAAGGATCAGAATGCTAGGACTTAGGACAAAGTAAATAATGAGGTAGGAAGTTAGGCAAACACTTGTCTAAATTTGCTACATTCCACTGATCTGAGGGCACATGAGCATTTGTATGACAAGCTATATGCAGCTGGCTTTTCCCTTTTACTCCCCATAAGATATAACATCATAGGAGTTAGGGCTAAAGAGATCTTACAGACCATCCAGACAAGGTGTTCTTACCCCTTTTTGTACCTTAAATGTCTTGGGCAGTCTGATGAAGCCTAGGGACCCTTTATCAGAAAAAAAAAAATGTTTTAAATGCACAAACTAAAATGCATAGGATTATAAAGGAAACTAATTATATTGAAATAGTTATCAAAATATTTTTGTTAAATGAATTCATATATCCCATGTTAAAAACCTCTGATCTAGAAAAATTCTCTCTTTTTACAGAGAAGAAAATTGAGTTTCAAGCAGATCAGGTGGTTTGCCCATGGTCACCGAGGAATCTAATGGTAAAATCAGAACTTGAAACCAAGTTCTCTGATTCCAGTTTCACTGCTTTTTCCCCTCAACTACATTGAGCCTTTAACTGTACAGCTCCCATCCCTACCACTTTACTTGTTCTCCAGTTCTCCAATAGCTAATGTCCCTGTGGCAAAAAAACATCACACAATTATTATGCCTGATGTATCAGCCCACTGACCCCAGTTTTCATTGACCACCAAGCCTTAAGTTTGAACAGAAAGTTAAGCTCTTCTCAAAAGGTGGTTGAGAACCCCTGAGATGAGACCCTTTCAGGAGGCCTGAAAGGTCAAAAACTATTTTCATAATAATATTAAGATGTTTAATTTTATAATATGTTAAAGATTGAGCTACATAAACAAAAGTTCTTTGAGGGGTTCTTAATTTTTAAGAATATAAAAGGGATTCTAAAACCAAAAAGTTTGAGAACCACTGACCTACTGGATGGATAGCAAATTGGACTCAGTCAGTAAAAGCAGGATTCTCATCCCACATTAGGCACAATTTAGGGCAAATCAAATAATCCCTCCGAACATAAATTCTTCCATCTATATAATGCAGATAAGAATAGGGCCTACCTCAAAGGATCATTGCGAGGAACAGTAGGATAATATATGCAAAGTGCTTTTTCAAACTTTAAATCTATGTAAATGAAAGCTGTTATTGCTATTTTTTTTTATTCAAAGCTTCAGTCCCATCTTTGGGTCCCTCATTTCCCAGTTTCCTGTGGACTGCATTGCAGATCTCAGCTTCTCTACTCTTTAATGAACACACAACCCTTCCTTAGGCTTTTTAAGAGGAGGTTATAACCAGAGGAGAAATCAAGAGTAATAAAAACACAGATAAAAGGGAAAGGTTACAAAAGCACAAAGTTGTGCCTGAGTCTTAAAGGCTTAACTCTCTTCTCACAGGTCAGTGTAGAGAGGTTTGGGACAACATTATTCTTAGCTCTCTATTTCTGGATTGAACCCCTCCTTTCAGATCTTGTACCCTCACGTGCAAGTTCTCCCAAGACATATGCTGGAGCTCACGAAAGCTATTTTCAGTATGCGCATATACAACTCAGAAATTAGCAAAAAAGCCACAAATCAAGGCTTAAAATATTGTTTTTGTTGACTGTCTAGATTTAAGAAAGTGATAAAGAAAATTATAAATGGTGCGATTTAAGCTTTAAAATGTGTCCTGAGTGCATTTTTTTCAGTGAGCCAGTTTTATGAACCAGCACTTGTCATCACTGTGGCCAGAATGAGTGGCATTCACAGCCCAGTTCCTCTAAACAGAACTTTTGTCTTCCTTGACTCCAGAAACTAGAACCTCTATGGGTCGGCAGTGTCAGCACCATGGCCAGATCTTCTAGTTGACATCCCTGGACCTTCATCTAGGACAAGGGTAGGGAACCTGTAACCTTGAGGCCACATGTGGCCTTCAAGGTCCTTGGGTATAGCCTTCTGACTGAGTCCAAGTTTTACAGAACAAATCCTTTTATTGAGGGGATTTGTTTGTTCTATGAAGTTTGGATTCATTCAAAGCGTTGCACTTGAGGACCTAGAGGGCCACATATGGCCTTGAGGCCAGCAGTTGCCCACCCCTGACCTAGGATCATAGGATTGAGAGCTGAAAGGTATCTTAGAGGTCATCTAGTCATTTTCTTAAGACCAAAGGGCTAATCCAAAGTATTCTCTCACAATCTACCTTACATCATATTTATCTAGTTGCAGATGGTGATGGTGGTAGAGATGACAAAAACAATAATACTCTACCATTCATACAGTATGGGAGCACCTACATGGCACAGTAGATAGAATGCCAAGCTGGGAATCAGGAAGATTCATTTTCCTCAATTCAAAACTAGCCTCAAGCCTTTACTAGCTGTCACTTTACCATTTGCCTCAGGTTCTCATCTGTAAAATGAGTGGGAGAAGGAATGGTAAACCAGTCCAGTATCTTTGCCAAGAAAACTCCAGATGGAGTAACAAAGAATTGTACATGACTGAAAATGACCAAATAACTCATATTATACTTTAAGGTTTTCAAAGCACTTTATGTATGTTACATATGTTATCTCATTTGACCCCACAGCAACTCTATGAAGTCGGTACTATTATTCTCATTTAATAGATGAGAAAATGAGACATAGAGTTAAGCTGAATGACTTACCCAGAGTCATATAGCTAGCAAGTGCCTAAGGCTGGATTTGAACTAAGATCTTCCTGACTCCAAGTCTAACAATCTATCCACTGCCCCACAAGATGTCCTGATAAAACTGGAGTCCAGAGATATTAAGTAATAATTAAATTATTATAACTCCAAATTCAGGAGTCTTTCCAAACTGCTTCTGTCCTTTACAGCCACCCACAAATATGATTCCATCATCACCCAGAACTATACCAGTTCCAAGATATTTATTTCTAAAATTTCCCTCCCCATAAACTCCTGACCATCCGCTCACTTTTTCAATTCCAGCAGTCCTACTAAATCTATTATTTCATTATGACCTCCAATGCCCTAACCACCATTTACTCCCTGAGTCTATAAACCATTTTCTAGTTTCACAAACACCCATGCCCACTGCAGGCCTAATGATCAACAACTTCGGTGACTCACTCAGCCTTATACCATATCCTCTTTACTAATCTCCAACCCTAGGTAACTTTTACCAAACAAATACTCTGCATCTGGTCATCTAGACAATTATCCAAAGTTTCTAATCTCCTACCTCTAGTGTCTCCAATGTACCCTTCAGACAGGTACCAAATTAATCTTGTTAATACAAATTAATTTGTATGTTAATTAATACAAGTAATACAAATTAATTGAAATTAATATAAACACAACACTACCCTGCTCAAAAATCTTCAGCAACTCCTCATATCTAGTGGTATAAAATTCAAGCCCCCATAGTCTGTAATTTTATGCCTTCCTCAGTGTGGCTCCAACCTCCCTTTCATGCTATGTTGTACACCCCATTTCTTCATATGTTCTAGATTCCAGACAAGGTGATCTCTGATCTTACCTCTGCCTTCCCCTAACTCCACACTTTTATATAAGCATTTAAATATGTGTTTATGTATCCCTCATGCCTGGGATAAATCCCCACAATGATGCTGCTCATTGCAATCTTAACCTTCCTTTAAGGTTCAAGACAGATGCCACTTCCTCCAGAAAACCTTCCCTGATCTCCCCAGCTATAGGCAAGGCAACAAACATTTAGCAAGCATTTACTATGTGCCAGGTACTGTGCTAAATGATGGAGCTACAAATAGATAGTCACTGCCTTCAAGGAGTTTAAATTCTAATGTAGGAAAACACACAAAAGGGAACTGAAAATTGATGGGGGTGGAGGGGTGAGAGGTGGGGCAAAGGGCACCTGGGAGAAGGAGGGCATGGTGTCTAACTGGAGAAGCAGAAGCAGAGTCAGGAAGGGAATGAAAATTGGACTCATCCTCAAATCGAGGCCCCTGAAAGGAATTCACCAATGGGAGAGCATGGCGGAGAGATGTTTCAGGGTAAGACCTGAGGTATTGAAGGAAGTTCTCGGATGAGAAGACAGCTGAGTTATAATGGTTAAGTCTGGAGAGTCAGGAAGGGAACAAATCGTGCCTGGTCTGGATCCATGGAGACCCCTCAAAAGAAACTCACCAATGAAAAAAAGAGATAGCATATCCAAAGGACTGTCCAGAATGAGAAGGCCCATGATACTGAGGGAAACGAATTTTTCCTCACAAATGCTCTTAGGTTCAAATGAGAGATCCTAAGTAACCGTTTTCTCACATTTTTCTTCAAATTATATGTATTTGTATACATCCTCAGGCCCTGCTATTCAATTGTAAACTCCTTAAGTGATTATTCTTTATCTTATCTTCCCTGGTACTAAGCACAGTGTCATCTTTCAACCACCCTATACTTGCACAGATTTTTTTTTTTTATTTATGTATAGGATTTTACAATAATCCCTAATAAATTTCATCTCTTAGAGACAGTGCCTTGCTCTAGTTTGTCCAGATCTTTCAGGATCCCAACATGATATAACACCACTGAACTGGTGCCAACAATGGTGATCTTAAAACGATACCTATTCCAGTTCCAAAACCTAACAGAGTTCCTCAAGATAAACCTCTGGTAGGGGATTATCAAGTCCTCTATCTTCTCTGTCCAACTAGGGATCCTGGCTATTTGTCAAGAAAAAGAATATGGAATTCTACCCATGAAATAAACATTTGGGTACCTCATGACTTTAATCCTGGACCCAGTAGAGAATTGATATAGCTGGCATTTATATAGTAATTATCATTTGAGTTTCACAACATCTCTGTGAAATTAATTCTTATTGCTGTCATTATCCCCATTTTACAGATCAGGAAAATGAAACTCAGAGTTTGAGTGACTTAAGATCAAATAGCTATTAGTCGCCAGGAAAGAGATTTGAACCCAGAGATTCCAAACTCCATGTCCAACACTCTGTATTGTGTCACCTTGCCTTGTTAACTAAGGAAAGTTATAATATTCACTGAGTTATTAGGTAATAAGCATCAGATTTCAAAGGGACCTGTTACCTAGTTCCCATCCATAAAGCACAGGAATGGAAGACAGATTTCCAAATCCCTCTGGATAATTAGAGTATTAGGTCTTATTCTTTGGATTTTGCAATGTTCCTACCAACAGTCTGAGATTTGTGAATATAAGCTTTGATCCTATCCTTTTTTTAGACGTGCTTAAGCATAATAGAATATTTCAATGATGTCTTGTCTTACTCAATTCACCCTGGAAATCAGGTAGTTGGCAATGCCAGTATTAATTAAAGCCAGTACCTGGGAGCACCAACTACATAATAAACTGGAAATAATGTTAGTTTGACAAATATGAGTTAAGAGTTTCTGGATCATATTTTAGGGGAAAAGAGAATAAGGATAGGCCTGTGGATGCCAGTATTAATTCTCTAGAAGAAAACAAAGTTCCTCTCTTTAGCCTTTCTAACTTTACTCTTGCTTTATTTCCATGTGTGAATCTCCTACCATTAACTCTTTAATTAATCAATCAGTAAGGATTTACTAAGCATCTCATAGTATTAAGTGGCACATGTGCCAGACATTGTCAAGGCCTGGAAATACAAATGCAAAAACAAAAAGTTCCTTATTCTCAAGAAACATCTGTTCTCTTGAGGGAGGCAATATGTCCACACATAAGAAACGTAGCACATGGTAGTCTTGAGCCAGGTTTTAAAGGAAAAGATGGAGGATGCTATGCCTACATTCTAGGCATAGAGTATAATAGAGCAAAGGTGAGAGATAGACGGCCATATGTTAGAAATAGAAAGAAGATCAATTTGGCTAAACCATAGAGTGAGAGAAGAGAAGGAATGTACAAGGAATACAGATAGGTTTAGGGTTAAAAGCCAGTTTATATTTCATCTAAGAGGTGATAGGGAGATAGATACTTGAGTTTATTGATAAGAGTAATACCATGATTAGATATGTGCATCAGATCATGTTGGCAACTGTGGGGAGGATGAATCAATGTGAGTAGAGACTTGAAGAAGGGATCAAGAAAGAGGAAGGAAGAAAGGAAGAAAGAAAAGGAGGAAAAAAGAAAAAGGAAGGAAGGAAGGAAGGAAGAAAGGAAGGAAGGAAGGAAGGAAGGAAGGAAGGAAGGAAGGAAGGAAGGAAGGAAGGAAGGAAGGAAGGAAGGAAGGAAGGAAGGAAGAAAAAGTAAGGTGCATGTAGACCCCTGCTCCACAGGAGTTCACAGGAGGTCATTACAATGGTCTAGACAAGAAGTGATAAGAAGTTGAGTTAAAGTGGTGGCTATGTGAGTAAAGGGAACTAGTCTGCTGTAAGAGTTATGGTGTAAAATGGAAATGGCAAGATTTGGCAACTAAATGGATATGTGAGGCAAGGAAAATAAAGAAGCAAAGATGACACCAAGGTTCTGAACCTTGGAACCTAGAAGAATGGCAGTGCCTTTAAGAGAAGCAGGGAAATTTGTGTGAGGGGTGAGTTAGAGATTTTGAGTTCTGTTTTGGTTACATTGAGTTTGAGATGTCTCCAGGACACCCAGTTTGAAATGTCCAGAGGGCTGTTGATGATACAGGACTAAAGTTCAAGGGAGAAACTGGGTTTGAATATATAGATTTATGAGCCATCTGTATTGACATAATAATTAAACCAATGGGAGCGGATGAAGTCACCAAGGGAGTGTGTGGAGACAAGAGTGCCCAGGACTGAGCTTTGAGGATTATCTCCAATGAGGGAGCATTCTCTGAATGATGATTCAGCAAAGGAAGAGAAGGAAGGGTCAGATAGGTAGAAGGAGAATCAGTGGAGAGTAGCGTCACAAATTCCAAAGAGAAAGCATCCGGGAGAAGATTGAGTTGAAAGTGGCAATTGAAGCAGAAGAGATCAGTTCAGATTTGGTAATTCAGAGATCACTGTTAACTCTGGAAAGAGTGATGGCCATTGAGTGATGAGATCAGACTCCATGAGGCAGAGGGTGAAGAGAGGAAGTAGAAGTAAATGTGTAGACAGCTTTTCCTAGGAGTTTGACTGAGAAAGCAAGGAGAGATATAGGACAATAGGTTGAGGGAGTGGAAGGATCAAATAAAGCATTTTTTGTTTGTTTATTTTTAGGATGAGAAGATCTGGGAGCAGTGAAGGAATCAGTGAATAGAGAGGGGTTGAAGACTGGAAAATGGAAAATAATTAAGGAATCAATCTGCTGAAAAAGACAAGATGGAATCAAGAGTATTTGTAAAAAAAAAAAAAAAAAAAAAAAGTTGGCTTGGAAAAGGAACACCTCATTACCATAAGGTCAGTTAGGTGGCCCAGCGGATAAAGCTGTAGGCCTAGGATCGGAAAGATTCTGCTTCCTGAGTTCAGATCTGGTCTCAGACACTTACTAGCTGTGTGATGCTGGCCAAGTCACTTAACTCTGTCTGTCTCAGTTTCCTCATCTCTAAAATGTGCTGGAGAAAGAAATGGCAAACCACCCTGGTATCTTTTCCAAGAAAATCCCAAATGGGGTCACAAAGAGTTAGACATAACTGAAATGACTAAACAACAACAGTAACATAAATTGATGAAAAGGAAGAGAGAGTAGGAGATGATATCTCTTCCCATATCCTTACATTTTTGTTGGTGCATCAATAGCTTTCAGAGATTATTTTTTCCCACTTGATCTGAAAGATACTGATATGATTACATTTTAATTGCATTTTATTAGTGAAAATAAATATTAATAGAGTGTGATACTAACATAATGTTATGGCTAATTGCTAAGAACTCTACCTCTGGAAACTATAGAGAAGGACTTCAAATTTCTTAAGCCCGATTTTTTCCCCATCTTTAAAAATGAATTTTGTTCAAAAACAGGGGAGAAGAGCCAAAGCCACCTGAAATCCAGAAATCCATCAGCATCCCTTTTAAGTTCAGTAACAAGACTCTTCACCTGCAGATCATAGAAAAGTGAGGCAAAATAAGCCTTCTCCTTGACAATCCTATATCTGCAACATCTCTCCCCAGTGTCTCCTTTTTTCCACTTCTACAGCCACTGCCCTAGTTTAGGTACTATTACCTCTCACCTGGACTACTTTATTAGCCTTCTAACTGGTCTCCTTGCCCTAAGTCTTCCCCCTCCCCAATACACAATTCTCACAGTTGCCAAAGTAATCATAACATTGCACAGGTCCTACCATATCACTCAAAAATCTTTAGTGGCTCCCCACTGCTACTGAATTAAATTAAAATAATGAAAAAATCAAAATTAGTTACCTTGACATTCAAGGCTATTCACTATCCAACATCAGCTTACCCTCCTAGTTTTTCTTTTTCACATGACTTCCCTTCATACAGTTGCTTAGCAGTGCCTAACATTGTAGGTGCATAATAAATGTTAATTGATTGATTAACATAGCAGTCAAATTGGACTATTTTCCATTTCCATTCCTCATTTCACCATCCTGGTTGCCCCGCTCTGATTGCTCTCCAATTTATCAATGAACATCCTTTGCCGATTGTGGCTCCCAGAATTGAACATAATGATGTTAGGAAACTTTTCTTTAAATCAAATCTAAATCTGACCCTTTCCATCTTTTACCCATTCACACCACTTCTGGAATCCATGTATGCACTGGCAATATTCTATAGCCTACTTATTTCCACTGTACAACTCTCCACTCCCGTTTGGGAACTGTGATTGTGGATTATAGAATTTGGTGTCCCATGGTTTGCAAATATACAAAATCATCAGGAAAATACTGATGTCAAAAAGATATGTTTTCATGTCAGGGAGAAGTTGAAGACTGTTAAAAGTGCTACACAGTTTTTCAAATACAATCCGATCTGTTCTCTTCTTCTTTTTTAAGAAAAAAGGCCGCAACTCATTGTCTATCTTTAATGCCTGACCAAGATATAATGACAGATTACTGATGAACTAATTCAATGCTCAACTCTGTGTCCTAAACTTGGCAACATAGTCTTCATCTACTAATTTTACTAGATTTACTAGATACAGAGTAGGGGCTTCATAAATGTTTATCGAATTAAATTGAACTTCCTCAAAGGGTTTTTGCTAGGGACCAATAGCACATCATTACTCTTTCAAGAGGAATGGTAAATTATTCTGTTTGGATGGGACATTGAGAATATAATGGGTAGTATGGTGAAGTAAGTCTTGAAGTAGATTGGATCCTGTATAACTCGTGACTCTGAGACCTATAGACTTCCCCCTTTTTAATCACACAGAATTCTAATTCCCGACTAATTGCACTGAAAGTTTTTAAAATGTAAAGGATGTATAATCACTTGAAGACTTTTATTGGCTGTTATTTTGTTTCAAGATGGTGACTGAACCACAAATTTTACATGTATTTTATACCTGGTAGTAGTGAGCATATTAGAACTAACGACTTCCCTGAAATTTGGTGGGGAACAGAAAAAATGCAATTGAAAAATACAAAACAGCTGAAGTAAAACACAGTTCTTTACTCAATAATGTTTCTTTTGGTCCGTCCTTGTATAAGAAGGATCATTTCCCAAGAAGGGGTCCCAGGGACTACTGCTTTCCCACAAGGCTTTGGGGACCAAAGAACCACTGCCCATCCCAAGAGAATGATCATGGTCATACAGGAAAAAGATACCTCTAAGGCAGGCATTTTTCAAGGAGTGACAGGCTACTCCAGGAAAAAGAAGGAAGTAGAGAGGAACAAAATGTCTGCTAACCTTGAGGATTACCCTTGGGTTTTTTTTTATTTTTTAATTTTTAAAAATTATTTTATTTTCATTTTTAATATTTTTATTAAATATTTTTTATTTTTAATTTGAGGTATCCCTTTCCCTTCCTGCATTGAGATAGAAACATTGGTGCAGACCATTGAGGTTTTTCCATGTGTCTGCCAATGACAGATCCTGAAAATCAATGCAGTCATGTACATCCCTTTCTGAGCAGACATCAACCTCTCCATGTCAGAAGCAGCTATAGAAGCTGCAGATTCTTGAAGACTCATCATTCCTATGGCAAGTAGCAATGGCAACCCAAATATCAAGAAGCAGTACCTTTTGTAGTCATCAGAAGGCAATTTATTAATCCAGAATGCCCTGTTCCCAGAGAGCAAGCAACAGGCTAACAGTAGTGGTACCAGGCCAGCACTGGGCTGGATTTGCAACTTTAATTCCCTGAGGATAAGATTTGTTTTGAGAAATATGAGTTTAGAGTGAAAATTGTTGATAAAGTTTTTTTCTGATTTTCACCTGCTTTCCTATTGTATTTTGTTCCCTATTTCTCAATTATCCTTTTCCAACAAAACAATATAGCATCATAAATATAATGACAGGTCCAGAAAAAGATAATAAGAGTGAGTGGCATTTCTAAATAGTCATTAAAAAAAATAAGAACCTAAAATAGGTCATGGACCACATTTATTAAACCCTGCCCAGAATGACCATTTCAAGAAGTACCCAGGCCATCCATACTCATTTTCCTCTTACCACCACTCCTGACACACTTCCTTCCGCAGCCTCTTGCTTCTCAACTCTTTTTTTGCCTGTTATCTTCTTCCATTAAAAACGTAAGCTCCTTGAGGGCAGGAACTGTATTTTTCTTCACTTGTACTTGTATTTCCACCACTTACTACAGTGCATAGCACATCCATCTAGACTCTTGATATATACAATCCTACCTCTGACGTTTGCTACCTTTGTGTCCTTGTGAAAGATATTTAATTTAATATAATTATTAATTTCCCTGGGGCTCCATTTTCTCAACTATAAAGTAAAAATTGTAGTACCAGTTTCTGAGATCCCTTCCAGCCCTAGTTATGATAACCTACTTGACTAGGTGGTAGAGATACAAAGTTAGATAGAAGAAAAACTTTGATTTCAATAAATTATAATCTAATGACGATAAGTACTTAAGTAGTTTTGACAAGAGGGCAACCAGTTTATGCAAAAGAGACAATTTGAAGTCACCTGGGGGCAAGTAAAGAACTCATGGAGGAGGTAACCCCTGAACTAGGCCTGGATTGTAAATAATCTGTGATCTCTTTTTAACTACTATTCACTTAGAATATAAAGGAAAGTTGGAAAGGAGAACTACAAAGCTGATGACCCAGGGCATTCATGTCCCCAGGAATGTCTTTGAAAAATTAGGATTTAATCACAGAAAAAGAGCAGACAACAAGGTGTTAAGTTAATTGTAAAAGAAGCTGCTAAATGTGGGATGTACAAATGAGTACCCTGAATGAACTGAGGTAAGGACAGAGCTAAGAATGCTAAGTCATGCCTTGTGCCTCAGAAGGACTTTTCAAAGACAGTTCATTAAGTCCAGGAAAGATCTGAAAGAAGAACCCAGTTCCTGACAGAATAAGAAGAAAATCCATGGAACTAATATAACCACAAGACGAAAAACTCACCACTTTCTCTAAGCTTTTTTTGTTGTTCAGTCATTTTCAGTCATGTCTGACTATTCATGACCCTGTTTGGGTTTTCTTGACAAAGACACTGGAGTGGTTTGCATTTCCTTCTCCAGTTCATTTAAGGAAATTGAGGCAAACAGAGTTAAGTGACTTGCCCAGGGTCACATAGCTAGGAAGTATCTGAGACCAGATTTGAAGTCAGGAAGATAAGTTTTCCAGAGTCCATGTCCAGCACTCAATCCACTGTGCTACCTAGCTGTCCCAACCTCTCAGATTTCACTAAAATAAAAATTATGTGTAAAAGGAAAAAGTAATTTCAGCTGTCTCCATGATCTGAGACCCTGAAAATCCTAATGAGGGTTGTTCTTGTTATCATCCTTCATTTTCAAAGAGGACCAACGGAATCACAGATGATGTTTTGACTAGCTATGAACCGGATTGAAATGAGGAGAAGTCATTAGCCTCACTCTCTCTTCCAGAGTCACTGAAGTTCAGTAGCAAGACAAAAGTCAAGATGGCTGACGATGGCCCAGGATGCACTAGATGACTTTGGTGTTTTTGATGTCTGACCACAGTGCCTCCTTCACCATTGGAACAAATTGTTCTCATCTCCCCATTCTGCCAGAAATCTTCATATGCTTGGAGTAGACATCCTCTTGACTCATTGATTTGTTTGAGGACAGTTGGTTACCCTCAACCTGGTTCAGCCTATCTATGGAGCCTACTTCCTGAGGTGTGGACATTCAGCTTACTGAAGCTTCTTGGGGCCACAGATGAGAGTTGGGTGAAGGTGGATACCAAAGGTGGATGGGTAGCCCTAAAAAGGGCTCAGTAAGCCCTCACACCAGAGGTTCTAGTCCTCCCTGAACACCCCATACACCCTATGAGGTACCAACCTAAGGAAACAACAGCATTAATTGGTTAATCCCCAGTTCTTAACAGGCTCTCTCAGCTCCCTCTTTCCCATCAGCTACCATGCTCTGCCAGAGCAACACAAGATGGCCCATAAGATCGCAATAGAACCCAACTCTGCCTCAACGAAAAGGGACAGGATGCTGAGAAAATCCTCATTTGAGGTACTCAGGTAAGAGAAATGTCAAGACAGATGTCATGTCACTGAAACCCTGGGACTATAGACCTGGAGAAAGTAGTCTTACATCTCCTTTGTCCTTGGGCTTTCCACAGAAGCCTGAAACATTTCCTTCTGGACACAGGAAAATCTCTTTACCTTTCTTGGTTTTAGACATTTACTTTGTCTTTATAAACACTATCAACCATAGGCCTTTCCTACTCTGAGTGTACTTACTGTAAATGTAGTTGATAGAAGACTACTAAAGGGAAACATCTCCAGGGGCGAGCTAGAGATAGATCTAATACTGAAGTATTTTTGCCATAAGCACCAGCTATGCCTGGGGGTTCAGAGCTAAGAAAAAGATAAAGAGAATTTCAAATCCTTTAATACCACTTCCCAGAGGGCGAAAGAATGTTTATGCCAGAAAATCTATCTGAGCAAGGAGTCAGTAGTAGAGTGAGGGGCAAATAGGAGAAGCTGAACAACCTTGATTACCACCTGGCTCACCATATACATGTCTACAAAGCTATACCTTCTCCACAGTAATGGTTTCAGCACTCAGCAGGGGTATCATGTCTAGAATAAAGTCAATATCTCCTACCCACTCTTCCAATTTTTACCCCATCCGCCAGAAATGTCTGGACCGCACAATCTTGAGTCATTTCTTCTCTGTTACTTTATACCCCTGCCCTGATTCCACCTCTCCCCCAACCCCCTACCCACCCCCACCCAAATACTACATAGAAACTTATAATGAGAAGACAGAGTATAAAGCAGAAAGTTCTCATCTCCAGCCGCAGAAGGTTGGGTTTGAGTCATTATATTCACTAGGTATATGACCCTGAGTAAGTCACTTCAACTTTATGAAACTTATTTCCTCTCTCTAATGAGGATAATTATATACTACCTAATTTACAAAGTTGTTGCGGGGGAAGCATTTATAAATCTTAGAGCACAATATAAATATGAGTTCTTGTAATGAGAGGGAGGGGTTGCAGAACAATAAAAACCTTGCAGTGTCAAGTCCATCCTTCTGTGTCATGGGCCATCTTCAAATCTTACCAGAAGAGTTTCCTTTTTGGTATTAATTGCCTATGAGTTCTACCCTTACAGCATTATTCCACTGGGAAGAAAATAGAAAGAAAAAGATAGACTTACCTCCTCTAAAGATACCTCACGAAGGTTCCAAATATTTGAAAATAGACTGGGAAAAGCCCTGGAAATCAGGTTTCAGGGCATGATCTAGCCTACCCTCAGGGGATGAACCACAATAACTCTTCCTTTGCTAATTCCTGGGATTCCACATCCCTTCTAGCTTCTAGGTCTCATCAGAAGTCATCTTTCCCTGCCCTTCCAGGGCCTTAGACAAGAAGCCGGTGGCCTAACATGACATTTTCTAAGAATCTTTTTAAAAATTTCTTAAATCATCATTTAATAATAAAAATAATAACAGCATGAGCTAGTATAGTGCTTTAAGATTTGCAGAGTATTTTTCCTACTTTTTCTCCTTTGAGTCTCACAATCAGTTTGGAAGGTAGTTACTGTTATTAACCCCACTTTAAAAATGAGGAAGCTTTTAGCCCTTGCCAAAGCTCCACTGTGATACAAAGGTGGACCTCATGGCTTAAAGGCTCTGGTCAGTGGAAGGCCAGATCTGACAGACCCCCCCCAGTCTGGAAAGACTATGACTTCATCCTAATGGCAATGCTGTTATTTGAAAATAAAATAAAATAAAAATTCTGACTGGTTTTAGTACAAACCAGAGGCTACCATGGCCAACTGAACAGGTTGGGATATGTGTCTAAAAATATTACTTTTTAAAATATAACTTCATCTTTCTTGCTTTTTTGTTCCTTCCTCCCTCCCCCCCCCCAACCCTTCTGCTCCTTGTTTTTCCAACTTTGTTAAATCTCTAGGCATTTCTGGCTTACAGATCACTCTAGTCCACAGCCAGCAATGTCAACTGACCCTTCCTGAACCAAACTGCTGGGAAACCTTGCGATTTTTCAGTCCTGTGGAGGATTGCAGGGTCGTCTGTGTATTGAGAAGTCTTCTGGATGCTGAGATCACTGTGTCTGCTTCAGGAATTCAAGGTTACTGAGGACCTTAGGGTTTCTCTGCATTCCCCACTGGAGCCCTCTACATAAAGTGGGGTGAAAGCGGGGGAGGGAGAATTGAATTTTCATCAGGCAGGTTTGGTGAGGTGCGTAGTGTGTAGCCAGACTAAAAGCCCCAATTCCACTCTTTAATTAAAAACATTTTTCACTTCCCAGCCTATAAAAGGCAGATGTGCAACAGCCCACCAACCACAGACAGCTACTATATAGCCAGCTCTGCAACTCAGATCTCTCTGTTCCCAAGGCCTTAAAAATAATGCAGTCTTCAAAGCACAATGTAAAAGGTGTGGAGGTTTATTCTCTTTCCACCCTCCTACCCATATCCTCCCCCTACCCCTACATCCTCCTTTTCATTTCTTCTTTTGCTGAGCAATACTTCCTTTCAAATTAGCCCCAGAACATGGGAAATGCTCTGGAGTTGGAATAGAAAGACTTGGTTTCAAATCCGGACTCTGATACTTATAACCTGTGTGACCTTGGGTAAGTCACAACATCTCTGGGCCTCTCTTTGATCATCTGTAAAAAGATGGGGTTAGATCCTGGAAAGGCTCAGCTTCTCCCAGTGCCTCTGATTTGCAACAAAGCTAAGTGTCAGTGCATCTTCTAGTATTTATAGTATGTAGATCTGATTTCAAGTTATTTGAAACTGTAACAGATGTTGGAAGTGTAATCAGAATAAAGAGTATTTCACATCACAGGCCTGAGCTATATAGCTATGGATTAATATAGTTGTTTAAGGAGACAAAAGTCAACTTTTGCAACATGGACACACTGCATTCCATGGAGGACCAAGCAATTCAAACAAAAAGTTTCTTCTGGCATGTTTGTTGCTATTGTAGTGAAAGCCTCTAACTTGACTTGGAGTTAGGATGATAAGAATTCAATTCCAACCTCTAACACTTGCTGGATGTGAGAACACAAGCAAACAACTGAAGATCTCTGGGCCCCAGAGGTTTCAGACTGGGAAGGAACCTTGGAGGAAGCCTAAGTTAGCTCCTTCATTTTACATAAAAAGTAACTGAAGCCCAAATAGGTCAAGTTACTCGCCCAAGGTCACACAGGTAGTGTCGGAGATAGGAACTGAACCTACATCCTCTTCCCCTTGAGCAGATGTGCTTTCCACAAAAATAGAGAAATGATAATATCTAGACTTGTTTTTGTGTTTTTCTGAGGCTCGAGTGAGAAAATATATGTAAAGTGTTAAGCAAACTTTATATCTACATACATCGGTTTATTATTAATCATCACTATAATGGTTATGATGACATTGGTATTTAGGCAGCCTCATGTCACAGTAAATAGAACCAGTGGATCTGGAATCAACAAAACCTGAATTCAGAATCTTGCCTCAGATACTGCCTTAGCTGCATGACCTGAGGCAAATCATTTAGCTTCTCTGTGCCTCAGTTTCCTTATCTATAAAATGGGGGAAATAATAGCACTTACTTCACAGGGTTGTTGCAATGATCAAATGAGATAATATATGTGAAGCACTTTGCAAATCTTAAAGCACTAAATACATGCTATTATAATCAACATCCTCATCATTATTGTTAGTATAAATATGCTAATAAATAAATTAGTACAAATATACTAATTAAGTACTGTTATAGCATACATTGTATATTAGTATAGAATAATAGTAAAAAGTAATAGTGTAAAGTCTCATATAAAGTGACATAGCTGGATAGCCGGTCAGACTTGAAGTCAGGAATCCTGTGCCTGACAAACACTATCCATATGACCATAGGCAACTTATCTGACCTTTCAGTGAGCCCAGGCCACTCTCCAAGAATATTATAGTTGAGTTACTGATCCTCATGGGAAGGAGAATTTCCTATACAGATAATATCCCAGTTCTAGACCAAAAAGTAGTTAAGTAGTTAAGCTAGTGAATGGATCGTGTTCCAGAAATTCTTTTATGAGTCAGATAGCCATCACATCAGGCTACATCCATATTCATTCTTCAATAGAGCGACCTATTCTCATCTGTTTTGTTCATAAATACTGGATTATAAATAAGCTTATATAGGTGTCATCCATATGCGTAGATATATTGGGCAAATATGTATAATATTCTACAACTTACAAATGAAATTATAAATTTCTTAAGGGCACAGCTCATGACTGCTACCTCCCTATCTCTTCCATGTCATCCGTAAGAATAGTTCACATTTCTGTAATTGCATTAAGGCTAATAAAGTACTTTGCTCTCAACAACACTCTGAGACCTAACATTCGCATGCTATCATCCCATTTCACAGATGAAGAAATGGAGGTTCAAAGAGGTCCAGTGATTGACCCATCAGATGTGTCGGAGCTGAAATTTAAGACTACCCACTCTCCTGATTCCAAGTCCTGTGTTCTTTCAACTGCCTATTCAATGATCCTGTAGACAGGGGATACTCAGGTTGTTCAAGGGGTGATGTGATGTTGATTCCCTCATCTACAAAATGAGGGAATTAAATGAGATAAGGTCTAAAGTCCCTCCCAGTTCTAAATTCCATTATCCTGTGATCCTATGGTGCTAGATTGATGGCTGATGGACATATAGCATATTTCTCATGTCAAGTCAAACCCACAAGTATTTATTAAATATTTACCATTTGTCAGGCACTTTGGGATTGTTATCCTCAGGTAAAGCCATCCTCTCTTCTGATTCCTATCCAAACCTTTAATATTCACATATAGTAAGATATATACACTCTCTCTTCTCTGTCTGTCTCTGTCTCTGTCTCTCTGTCTCTGTCTCTCTCTGTCTCTCTCTCTCTTTCTCTCTCCATATATATATATATATATATATATATATATATATATATATATATATGGATAAAGATATTATCTATATATGTGTGTGTGTGTGATATAGATAATATGTATATGGCCTCCAAAGTACTTTCACACAAATTATTTCATTTGATTCTTTCCCTGAATGTGAAGGAATATTTTGCTTATATTACTGATACCAACTGCAGTTATAAAAGCAGTCAGGAATTAGAAATGACTGGCCTATAATAACAGAGGGAATTAATAAAACTTCTGTTTTTTCAGATGAAGAAGAGTTGTAGACACTCACTGGACATTTTTAGCACATTTAATTACATCTCAGATTTTTAAAAAGTAAGTTGCAGGAAGAAACCAAATTGCATGATACCCAATCTTTTCCTTTTCTGAGTCTAATCAACTTCACTGGCTGGTTCCCTGGGCCCACACCAAGACAGCTATATATGGGGTTTTAGAATGAAGGGAAATGTTTCCTAAAGGAGAAAAGTTCTCCAATTCCATCAAAACGTGCAGGTGGAATCATTACTCCTCCTACAGAGATGTGGCAGGTTCGAGAGCTACAAATGTCTAAATACGCTAGACTTCCCCAGAAGCAAAGGGTATAGTGGGAAATGAAGTTGGCATCCTACTGGTCAGAACTGCACTAGGGTGTGTAAGGGAGTGAAGAAGTAGGGGCTTAGGAGTGAATTCCCAGGGGTATGTAGGATTCTGTCTATTCCCTTCTTAAAGCCACACAGGTATTTCACTGGAGCATCTGTAGTCTGGGACCCATTAATTCTTTGACATAGGAGGTTAGGAATCTCTCAGGGACATCAGGACATGCCAACTCAAGAGCATTCAATGACTGTACATACTAATACACACGAGCAGCGTGCAAGTGTGTGCACATACACACATACATATATACAAGTACAGCAAATATACTTACTTCTGTCCTATTAACCAGGTACAGTAATTGACATGACAATAATATGCAGAAAGGTTTTTAAAGCCTTCAACATATATTAGTTCATTTGGTCCGCACAACAACAAATAGTCCCTATAAAGTAGGGACCATTTTTTCCATTTTACAGTTTGGGAAACTCAGACAGTGGTTAAGTGATTTACCCAGGGTTACACAGCTAGCAAGTGTCAGAGACTGGATGGGAATTCAGATTTTCCTGAGTCCAGGCCCAGAGCTCTGTCCATTGACTAGGAAGCAGAGGGAATCAGGAAAGGCAAATCATGACCATATTTCCTCAATCCAGATGAAAATTAGATGACTAAGATGAGACTGGTGAATAGGGTATATGTATATGAAAAGTTTTGTGAAAACTCTATGATATAGCTCATGGCACAGGGAGATCATTACTAGTAAGGGATTTGGGGACAACACATGTTGCTTGTCCGTTCTCAAAGAGGACCATGGCATCAGGCAGGTGATATCTTAACTTGCAGTAGAATTGGATTTAAGTGAGGGAGCCAGATACAGATCAGGATGACTAGAGATGACCCCTAACAATAGATGAAGAAAGGATTCAAAGAGAAGGACGTGTATGTTCATTCTTGGTTGCTGAAGATGAAGACCATGCCATCAGAGAAATAATGACATGACTCACACTTGACTTTGTTTTGAGTGAGGGAGGACTGTGCAGGTCACCAGCCTCACTTCTCCTCCAGAGCCATCTGAATCCAGTGACCAGATATTCATCAGGATGACTGGAGATGACCCAGGATGAGATAATTGGGGTTAAGCAATTTGCCCAAGGTCACTCAGCTAGTGAGTGTCAAGTGTCTGAGGTGAGATTTGAACTCAGGTCCTCCTGACTCCTGCACAGGTACTTTATCCACTGCAGCATCTAACTGCCCCCATAAGAGAAGGATAGATCTGAGCTGATCATTGAAGAGTCATAAAGGGTCATCTTCTTCCCCAAATGTCCTCTTCTATGACCCTGGGCTATCAAAGGCTATGTCAGTGGAGTAAAATTTCTAGCAAGTCCTGCTTCAAGTCCAGGCCCAGGGTCAAGCCTATGTGTCTCTTGTCTGAGGACCAGCATAAATTTATTTTACCACAGCAACTCAGGAAATGTAAAAAGATTTGCTAATTTGCTAACTACATCAGTTGGGGAGGGGAGAGTTGAGAATCTATACTGATGAAATCATGGTTATGTTAAAGTAAGTGACATCTGAAAAGTGGCTTGGTAGTAACACTCCAAGATAACTAGGTCAGGAATCTGAGGACCTGAGTTCAAATCCCTGCTCTGACACTTTCTGCTTTATGACCCTGAACCAGTCCCTTAATCTCTCTAGATCTGTTTTATCATCTGCAAGATAATCTCGGAGGTCCTGTCCAGCCCTGAGACAGAAAGCATTTCTTAAATGTTTACTATATGCCAGATACCATGCAAAGGACTAAGAGAGAACATGCAAGCAAGCAAGACAAACCCTTCCTTTAAGGAGTTTACATTCCAATAGGTGAAGGGGTTCTGGGCAAAGGAGAGGAATGTCTAGAAATGGCTGGAAAGTGATGTGAAGGCCTGGATCTGAGCAAGGGAAGGCAAAACCCCATGTGATCAAAGTGGGTCCAGCAACAGAGTCCAAGATTTCATTTGGGTGGAGGTGGGGATGAAGGGGAAGTCTGGAGATGGTCAAGAAGTGAGGTAAAGGACTGGATCCAGGCAAGAGAAGGTAAATGCTTAATCTCAGGAAGAGAACAGAGCTGTTTCTTTACTTCTCTACCAATGCCACAGCTGTATTTGAACAGGAAGACCCTTTTTTTAAAATTGCAAACAATCTTTTAATCATGCAATAAGTATTTATTAAATGCCTTATCTTTGTAGTACACTATAAGATCAAATCAGCCCAGCCCAACTGGCTCACATCCCACAGAAGTCTCTATGCTAAAAAAACAAAAAATCCTGACTTGGCCATGAGAATCTGTTGATAGAACTAGGCTAAGTGTTTAGTCCAGAGAGATCAGGCTCACTCTGTGTGACCCCAGAAAGCAAAAGTAGGATTGGGAGCAGAAGTTGCAAAGAGGTAAATTTAAGGGAAAACTTCCTGAAAGATCCATCAAAAATGTTGAATGTACTTCCTTGAAAAGCAGTGGATTCCTTCTCCCTGAAGGTCTTCCAGCAAAGGTTGGATGGATGACCTCTTGTCTGGGATGTTATAGAAGCCATTCTTAGGTGATATATGGGTTAGATTAAAGACCTCCGGGATTCCGTCCAGTTTTAAGATTCTGTAAGCATGGGGTTTAATTTATATCCTAGCTTTCAGGCATGCCCCATCCTGATTTATTACCCAGGTTTCACTCTCCTCCCCCCCAAATTAGCAAAGTTCCAGTGATGAACTATCAGACAGTAGGAGAAATAGGTAACTCTCCAAGCCAAGGGTCATTGCCAAAAGGGATAATAAGTCAAATACGATTATGCCAGGACCTGTCCAAACAATCATTAAATAATGATCAGTGAGTACCTGACCATTCACAAGTCACTGTGATAATAGCAAGAAATGCAAAAAAAAAAAAAAAAAAAAATCCAGAATCTGCCCTCAAGGAGAACCACAGAATCTCAGATTAGAAAGGGAGACAATAGAGTCCAATCTATATTTGAGCAAGAATCCAAGGCCCTGTCCAGTTCTAATTTAAGATCCTAGAGTGGTTGCCAAGAGGGATCTAACCTGTGCCAAGAGACCTGCAATAATGGGGAGCTCACCCATTGCAGTAGCCCATTCCACATTCTAACAACTTTAATGGCTAGGAAATTCTTCCTGATGTTATATTGAAATCTGCTTCCCTGTTATTTCTACCCATTATTCCTTGTTCTTCCCTCTGGGGCTAAACTGAACAAATCCAATCCTTTTTCCATGTGGCTGCCCTTTAGATAGCTGATCACATTTCCCCAAGAATTCTCTTCTCTAGAAAAAATAACTCAGGTTCCTTCACTTTATCCTTACATGGCATCATTTCCAGTCCCTAACCCTAACTATGTGCTCTCCTCTGGCCAAGATCCAATCTATCAACGTTCTTGGAAAACCAGATGAACATAGAACAAACGTGAGAGGTCAGGCGACAGTTCAAAGAGTAGTGACCCAGAGATGAAAAGACCTGGGTTTGAGTCCCAGAATCAGCATCTACGGGCTCTGGGACAATGAGTTACTCTGAACCTCAGAATCCCCATCTGTGAAGTCCTATATAAATTAAAGTCTTTGTTATTACTGGAATAAGTTGGCCATGGGTGGGAATTTAGGAATCCTTTTTTTGTTACACGGAAATTTTTGTCATCATGACATTCCTTGCTTATAATGGGATTTGACCTATATTCTCAATTATTCCAGTCCTTCTTTGACCATTGCCTGCTTTTCTTTTAAGTCTGGGCAATGTGGCTGCACTTGACTAATTTAAAGTCAAAGGGCATTAAATCAGGCTTGTTTAAAACAGGCTCCCCTGGATGACCAGCCATTAGGCAAAGGTCTGCTTTAAGATTCTTTTCCGGAACAGGAGTCCCTCTGGCAGCAGGAAAACAGATGGAACTTAACTGGGTGACATTTACTCCTTCGGGCTGAGGCTTCCCTCCCCCAACATCTCCTCCCCATCTTGTCCCCCAAATGCCACCTTCAACCCTCCAGATTTACACAGAAAGGGAGGAGCAGGTGAGTGGGTGGCCTATTTGTTTCTCCTTGTGATGTGGTTTCAGTTTGTGTCCCTATTTGCAATTAAACTTCCAGGACAATAACAGGGGGAGAGGAGATCTCTTTTCCAAAATCGTGGCCTGACTCATTCAAAGGCTCAAACTGCCTTCCCTGCATCAATTACTAATGAGCTGCTCGTTGGGAGAAGGGACTTCTTAGAGTGATGGAAAGAGAACCAGTAAGAAGGCCCAGATCAGCACCCGTCTCTGCTTCTTGCGCCACTTTCCTCTCTGGGCCTCAGTTTCTTCATTTGTAAAATGGAAATAATAGCAACAAAGCAACACCATGGCCCCTTCCAACTCTCAATCCTATGAAATAAAGCTGTAGAAGTGCTATTATCTCCATTTTATAGATGAAGAAAGTGTGGTTCAGAAAGCTACTAAGTTCAGAAAGCCAGGAGTGAAACTCAGGTGTCTGATTCCAAGTCTAGGTCTCTGTCCAGGCACCTGTTTTGGAAACCATAAGGCCTAAAGTTTTATCAACGAGAATTATTATGACAGATCACAAATATGGGGTCCCCCTCCCCTCTTTTTCATTCTTTTAAAGAAGGAAGAGAGGAAAGCAGCTCAGTCTGTTATTGTTATCTCAGCTGTGGGAAGAAAAAGAGAAGGGGCCTTCAGGCACCTGGATACACTGGCCTCCACATTTAATAGCAACCAGCATGGGTCACTGGGGACAGGCCTCTCTTTTCCACCGACATGTTATTCCAGCTATAAATCCAAGTGACAAGCTGAAACTTTTCTCAATTGACATGTTTACAAGGGAAGTTCACATTTGACAGGAAAATTAAGCATATCAATCACTTAACTAGCCCCTTAATGAATGGTTCTCTGATCTCTCCAGTAGCCCAGTCTATTGATTACCCAGAGGCAACCCTCCTGTCCCCCTGCATGCTTTATCCCACCTCTCTGGGCCCCTCCCAGGGCCAGATGTTGCAGCCCTTTGACTTTAACATGTCACCTTTCCAACCTCTAGCCACCCCCTTCTCCCCACAGTTGGCTGAGGGTTCTGGTTCAGGGTTTATCTGCAGGTCAGACCCCCTCCTAGCTCTGTTCTCTGACAGAACAAAGAGAGCAGATGCAGGGCCCAGCCTCCAAGCACCCACCCCAGCATATGGAAGCTATCTCCTCGGTCCCATAATTACCCGAGTTCCCTTGTTCAATGATTTTGGTTTGCTTTGCATAGAAACCAACCTATTCCCTCCTCAAAGCATAACCTCTTCCCTCCCCACCCCCAGCATAAAACATGTTAACAGTGTCTCCCCCCAGGGGCTTTTAGGAAAGATCCTGTCAGGTACAAAATGTTCAGGGCTCCTCTGACAGCCCACTGTAGCTGGGTCTTACAGAGCCAAGAAGAGATGGCGAAAGGTGAAGTGAAGGAGGAATTGTGGGCAGGCTTGGCTTTTGCCAATTTCAATTCAATTCACCAAAGTTTCCTGAAGAGTGCTCAGTCCTGGGCTCTAACTGAGGGCAAGGAGAAGGGAGGAGTTAGACATAAAAAGCAGCTCTCTTAGGTAGCAAAATAGAGGTCCATTCCTTCGGCACTTCAGATGATCTCCAATTTACCTTTCTATAGCTTGTTAGCTTATAGTTTGCTTGTAGTCTCCCTTGTTGGATGGTGAGGCTAGCTCACATGAAACTGTCAGCATGAACTGAGGGTAAAGTCAGGTAGGACAGGAGTAGAAGGCAGAGCCAGCTCGAGAGAATCTGGCTCTGGTCCCAGCTCCGCTTGAGCTAGCTGTGTGACCTGGGGCAAATCACTTTCTGGGCCTCAATTTCCTCCTCCACTCAATGAAGGGGTTGGATTCTTACAGCTTCTAAAATCATATGATTCCTTTGAGAATTTGCAGGAAGAGTCTTCAAGAATCCAAGGTCACCTCTAAGCCAGAGGGGAATATCACAGTACTTGGAGCTCTCTCCAACATCTCTCTCTCTTCTCTAGGACACCCTGGGCACAGCTGCCAAAGTGATGCGACTAAAACACAGACCTGAACAGACCCCTCCCAGGCTCAGGAAGCACCACAGCTTCCTATTTTAGGGACAGATGCAAAATCTTCCTCTTTAAAAGGCTTTCAGAGTTTTGCTCCGATTTACCTTTCCTACCTGATGACATATGACTCTCCTTCACACTATGTTCCACTTCAGCTGTACTATTTGTTTTTCTCTGAACAAGACATTCCATCTCCTTTCTTTGTATGGAGTTTATTTCCCTTGCCTGGAATGCCTTTGCTCCTTCCCTCCCTGTTAGAATTCCTGTTTTCCTTCAAGTTCCTTCCTTAGCTCGAGTAGCACCTTCTACAGTAGGTTTTTTCCTGATCTCTCCCTCTTTCTCTCTCTCTCTCTCTCTCTCTCTCTCTCTCTCTCTCTCTCTCTCTCTCTCTCTCTCTCTCTCTCTCTCTCTCTCTCTCTCTCTCTCTCTCTCTCTCTCTCTCTCTCTCTCTCTCTCTCTCTCTCTCTCTCTCTCTCTCTCTCTCTCTCTCCTTCCCTCTCCATATATATATATATATATATATATATATATATATATATCTACCTCTCTGTCTCTCTGTCTTCTTTATCTTTATCTCTGTCTTTCCTCTCTCTGTCTGTCTCTTTCTTTTTCCCTCTCTGTCTCTGTCTATCTCTTTCTCTTTCTTTTTCTCCCTCTCTGTCTCCATTTCTGTCTGTCTCTCTTGTGTCTGTCTCTGTTTCTCTGTGTCTCTCTCTGTCTTCCTGTATATGTCTCTCTCTGTGTCTCTTTTTGTGTGTCTCTGTCTTTATGTCTCTCTCTCCCTGTCTTGTTCTTTCTCTTTTTCTCCCTCTCTGTCTCCATTTCTGTCTGTCCCTGTGTCTGTCTCTCTCTGTTTCTCTGTCTTTCTCTATATGTCTCTGTGTCTCTCTCACTCTCCATTTCTGTCTTTCTCTGTCCCTGTCTCTGTGTGTGCGGGTGTCTTTCTGTGTGTGTCTCTCTCTGTTTCTCTGCATCTGTCTGTCTTTCTGTGTCAGTGTCTCTCTGTGTCTGTCTCTATGTCTCTATCTCTGTGTTTCTCTGTCTTTCTCTGTCTCTCTGTCTCTATCTCTCTCTCTCTCTCTATATATATATATATATATGATACACATATATATATATATATATATATCTGTCTCTCTGTCTTCTTTGTCTTTCCTCTCTCTCTTTATCTCTTTCTTTCTCCCTCTCTGTCTCTGTCTCTCTATCTCTTTCTCTCTCTGTTTCTCCCTCTCTGTCTCCTTTTCTGTCTGTCTTTCTTGTGTCTGTCTCTCTCTATGTCTCTCTCTCTCTCCATCCCTCCCTCCCTCCAGTCTCTCCTGTTGTTACTACATTGTACTCTGTCACCATCACCTTACTAGTATTTACTTACCTGTGCAGACGCTGTTACACCTTTCGCCACCCCCAACTCCAGAGCAGAAGCTTCTTTCAGGAAAGAAGTGTTTAATTTTTGTCTTTCCCCCCTGCACTTCCCACACTATTAGCACAGTGCTTAGTATACAGTAGGTGTTTGACAAATACTTCTTTAATAAACAAACAAGGAGGACTTTTGTGAAGGCTTTTTACTCTATATTTTAAAAACAAGCCCTGAGCCCCGGAGTTGAAACAGAAAAACAGGCTTGGGGCTTGGGCCTCAGTTTCCAGAATATAACAGACTTTGGTGTGGGAGCCTAGGAGGGATGAGAGACTAGAGCACTGCTACACTTGCCCCATGAACAGAGACCGTAGCTAGCAGAAGCTACCTCAGAAGAGAAGGGCAGGAGGAGGATTATGGTCCAGGGTCTCCAAAGGGAAAGCAGGGAAGAGGAAGGGAGGGTGTGTTGAGGAGAACTGGATAAGAATTTTTACTAGGGTACATAGTGAATACTATATTCAAAAATATGAAGATGGCAATTTAAGTGTTTAAAATGTGCTCAGGGTAATTCCAAACAAATTTTAAAGCCATTTTCGAACCATAAAAATCTCTGAGCTAAATCACTAGCTCCCAGGCACCAGTGTTCATGCTGCAGAACCTCCCCGTTAATGAAGGCTGGCAGGTTGGAGTCTCTAGCTCATCCCAGTTCGTGAGTGATTAGCTTTTGCAATGATGGGAGTGGGTACCCATCTTGAATTCTCAGAACACCTTTTGGATCTGCAGGCAGGTTTTTGTTTACATTACATTCCTCACTATCCCATCCCATCCTCCTCTCCCACACAGGTGAATTCTTCTCTACAAAGCTCTCCCAGTCGAGAGACTCTGACACCAGGTGTTCTAGACTTGGCCTAACTTAGGCCAGTCCTCTAATAATTTGGATTTGATATTGGAACAAATTGAGACACATTAGGTCATTCAGTAATTACCAAAAAAATTTATTTAGCCATAGCAAGAAAAGAATATTCAACAGGAATATGCACTGAGGCTGCCTAGAGTTGATCTGACTGAGTGAAACCCCTTTTCCTACGTTGCCCATTGTGATCTGCCATCCAAGCACCAGAGTGCCATCTGAGAGCTCCTTAAGACAACTTTGTACCCAAGTGACCAAAAAGTGATGTCCATAGACTGAGTATTTAGTCCTCTGACCCAACCAAGTCTTAAGAATAGTCTCAATACCTTCTAAAGAAAAACCAGGCTAACTAGCACAGCAGCATAAGGTCACTGGTCCAGGCAAGGACTAGTTATTCTCTGCTCTGGTCAGAACACATCTGAAATATTAGAAAGGTTGTTTTTGTTCAGTTGTTTTAGTCGTGTCTGACTTTTTGTGGCCCCATTTGAGGTTTTCTTGGCAAAGATACTGAATCAGTTTGTCATTTCCTTCTCCAGGTCATTTTACAGATGAGGAAACTGAAGCAAAATGGGTGAAGTGACTTGCCCAGGTTCACACAGCTAGTAAGTATCTGAGTGCAGATTTGAACTCAAAAAGAGGAGTCTTCCTGACTCTAGACCCTGCCCTCTATCCACTGTACCACCTAGCATCCCCATTAGAAAAGTGGCAATATATAATGGGATGAATGCTGAACCTAGAGTAAAAAGGACCTAAGTCTGATCCTGCTTCTGGCATTTCCTGACTGAGTAGCTATGAACGACTTATTTTACCTCTCTGATGCTCAGTTGTGTCAACTATAAATTGAGGAAAATAATAATCTGTAGCACCTACCCCATAGGTTTGCTGTGAGACTCCAAAATAAACTAGTGCATTTAAATTGCTATATAAATGCCTCTATACTCATCGTGTCCATTTCTTGGGAAGAACAGTGACATGCCAAAGTTCAACCACAGATGGGTCACCAGGAGACCATGACATATGTGGATCAGTTGAAGGAAATAGGAGTGTTGTCTTCAAATACGTAAAGGACAGTCACATGAAAGAAAGAGAGATTAAACTTGTTTTGCTTGACTTCAGAGGGCAGAAGTAGGAGTAGTGGGTGGATGTTACTGGAAAGTTGCTTAGTGTCAGGAAAAATTCCGCACAGTTACAGCAAATGGAATGGGCTGTCTTGAGAGGGTCTCCTGTTGCTAGAGCTCTTCAGGCAAAGGTAGAATGACTGCTTCTTAGAGGTCACCGGAAAAGGACTTCAAATGGTGGGGATTTGATGAATTCTGAGATCCCTTCCAACTGTGAGACTAAAACAAAACCTTCTTTGGAGGAAATCTATAAGATCCAGTCACATTTCTACATATGACCTCTTTTGCCCACTGTTGACTGTAAGGTACAGCCATGAATTTCAGTTCACCATTACACAGTAAGGATAAAATAGTTCTGCTTTCTCTTTTCCAGTCTTCTAGAAAAGAAATTTCTTCTAGGTGCCATGCAAGTGGAATGGCAAAAACCTTTTATTATGTAAGTTTTGAGAATAAGTCCAATATCTATTTTGTAGGAGACAGAATAGTAGATAGAATACCACTGGCCAGAAACTAGTTATAAGATGTGCCTTTTAGTTCTAGACCTATCACTAAGCTCTGTTGTTCAGTTGTTCTTCAGTCATGTCTGACTCTTCATGACCCAATTTGGAGTTTTCTTGGGCTAGAGGGCTTATTGTTAACTTGATTTAGTATTTTCTTACATTTTGAATTGATTTGCCATTTGCTTCTCCAGCTAATTTTATAGTTGAGGAAACTGAGGCAAAGAAAGTTAAGTGACCTGCCCAGGGTTCCACAGCTAAAAAAGTGTCTGAAGCCAGATTTGAATTCAGGAAGATGAGTCCAATCCTTGGATAAATGATACTCCTCTCTGAGACTTAGTTTTCTCGTCTGCAAAATTGGAATAATCCTTGCTCTGTTTTTCAAGATCTAAATAAAATAGTGGAGGTAAAAAATCATTTTGAAAATGGTAAAGTGCAGCACAAATGTAAGCTAAGATGATAATTATATTGGATAGGTTATATCAGACCTGTCCTGTAGGTTGCCATTTTGTATTATTTGTGTCAGAGCTGGTTGTGGAAAGGTAGAGGGGAGTCAAGGAAAAATCAACAGACATCTATTAAAGACAACAAATTGTAGTGGCCTGAGTCAAGAAGACATGGGTTTGAGTCTTACCTCTGAAACATACCCTGTAACTCAAGACAAATCAATTAACCTTTGCTCAGGCAGCTCTCTAAGAAGACAAGTGGCAGAATCTATGTTGGCAGAATTGCCTTCTATCCAAGGGAGTTCTTTATGTTAATGAAATTACAGGTGGTCCAGACCCCCATCCCCCTTCTCCTAACTTGCCATCATCAAAAATATAAGAGCCCTGGGCTGGGCTAGAAGGCTTATTGTTAACTTGATTTGACCTTAAGAAAATTCCTACTCATTTACTGGTATGCTTTGATCTCTATACCAGATTCTTAACTTGGGATCCACAGACTTTGGGTTAGGGGGAAGAGGAGAGGGGAGATTTGGGGTGAACTTTGATGGGGAAAAAATGAAATATATTCACTAACATCTAAATGAAATTTAGCATTTTCTTACATTTTGAATTTTAAAAGAAAAAGCATTATTCTGACAAGGCCTTCATAGGCTTCACTAGACAGTTAAAGGGGTCTGTCACACACAAAAAGGTTGAGCCTTTGTTCTATGCAATAGGGATGGTCTGGAAATAGTTGCAGTGAATTTCTGGCAATTGTATTATTCTATTTGCAGTCAAGGAGCTCTCTATTTAACTGTGTGCTATAGTGAATCTCTTCACAAATTAAAGAAGCACCACCTACTTTATCTTTGATTTTCTTATGTCCGATTTATCCTGTATGTATCTTGAAGGAGCTGTTGGCCTGTCGTCTTTCTCATTAGAATGAGTTCCCTGAGCAAAGGCTCTGTCATTCATTCACCTTTCTCCGTATCCCCAGTGCTCAGCCAGTGCCTGGCATACAGTAGGCATTTAATAAATACTTATTGACTGAATGATCAAAGAACCCTATAGTTTTAAAGTGTGGCAAAACAAAATAAGTTAGAATTGTGACAATGGAAAAATTCATGGAGCCAGAGTCATATGACCTAGAGGAGCCTAGCATTTACACGTAGAAGCTACGTAACCCTGATCAAGTCCTTTAACATCTAAACCTTACTTTTCTCATCTGGAAAACGGGGTGATAAATATTTTCACTGCCTAAGGATACTGCTAGATGAACCTTAAAAGGACTGGTGTTCCCATGGTTTCTAACTCTTCTTTACAATATGACTAGCATGAAAATATGTTTAATATGAATGTATATGTAGAGCCTGTATCAGACTGCATGCCATCTTGAGGTAGGGGGAGGTGAGGGATGGGGAGGAACTTTGAAACACAAAATCTTAGGGAAGTGAATGTTGAAAACTAAAAATAAATATATTTTTTAAAAAAACTAGTATCCTGTTAATAAGAGTTAAAGATCTTCCCTGCTTATTAGTAGGCCTCAGATGGAACCCATTAAGGGAAGTTTGATTGGGGGGGGGGCTTTTTTTTTTAGGAAAGTCACACCATTTGTTAATTTCTAATGAGGCACTGGGTCACCATAGGTCATATGTGTGTGTGCATATATGGATGTATATGTATATGTGTGTCTACATGTATACATGTATGTATATACATATACATACATACATATACATTTTGTGTGTTTGTCCTTCGTTGCTGAAGACCATGACATCAGAGAAATGATGACATGACTTGCACTTGACTTTGTTTTGAGTGAGGGAGGGCTGTGCAGGTCACCAGCCTCACTTTCTCCTTCTGAGCCATCTGGATCCAGTGATCAGATATTCATCAGGATGACTGGAGATGGCCCAGGATACACTGGGAGGCCTTGGCCCCTTTAGTCTAAGCCCTATTCAGGTACTCACTTAGGATGAGGTAATGCCCATTCAGTGAATAGGCCTGTTCAAGAAGTAGTCAGAGGATGGCCCTTTTAATGAGCAAAAGGAAAAAAAGACTAAATCAAGCTGGAAAGGAAAGAGCAACAGTTACTACTGATAATCACTCTTAAGCCAGGAGGGTCCAGAGGAGCCCTTAGGCAGGGCCCCATTGGAGGCCCAGTTTCACAGAGCAGTAGGTTTTGGGACAGGATAGAAGGGGAGGGAAAGAGGACAGAAGAGGGGGGAGGAGAAGAGAGGAATTAGCCAGCAAAACCCAGTCAACTGGGCATCTTTTGGCCACCCAAATTTACCTTCCTTTGGAGAGGAGAAGGAAGGGGAGGGGGAGGCAGACAGGAGAGAAGGAGCTGAGTTACCCAGCTAGCTGGATCCCCATTCAGCTGGCTGTGTGTACTCACAGGATTGTGTTCATCCTTCATTGCCAAAGAAGACCATGATATGAGAGAAATGCCTTGCCTTGACTTTGTTTTGAGTGAGGGAGGCCTGTGCAGGTCACTAGCCTCACTTCTCCTCCAGAGCCATCTGAATCCAATGACCAGATATTCATCAGAATGACCAGAATCCCACTTAAAATCTCATCTCCTACAGGAAGCCTTTCCCAGTGTCTTCCTTCTGTTCATTATTTCCAATTTATCCTACGTGGAGCTTGTTCGTATCCACACATTTGCTTTTTGTCTTCCCCCCTGGATTGTGAGCCCCTTCAAGGCAGTAGTGTTATTCTTCCTTTCCTGGCATCTCCCAGTGCTCAGAACAGTGCCTGTCACACAGAAGGTGCTTAAGAAGTGTTCCAAAATGACTGGAGCAATTTGCAGCTTCACCAACAATGTATTGGTGTGCCCTGACACGCACGCACACACACACACACACACACACACACACACACACACACACACACATATACACACACTCTGAGGTGAGGTTTTATTCTTTGGAAGAAGTTTCATGCTCCAGAAGAGATTCTGGGTAGCTGTTAAGGAGACCCCTGGCTTTGAAAACCCAGATGTTGTTGCTTCTCTCTCTGGTAACGATGCATGTATATAATGGTCAGACAGTTGGATCTGTATGTGGATCTGTGATATATGTATTGCTTAAGGTCAACTAGAAGTCCTTCTATTGGTCTTTATTTATCTGCTCTTATTTTCTTTGTTGGTGAATGTAATTAAAGTAGATTATTGACCCCTCAAAAGTTGCTTTCCTTTTAGAAAAGCAGATCTAAGGACCTGTACTAGCAGGTCATCCTGAATGTGTCAGGGTGTTTGCTGCCACAGCTAGTAAATGTAAGCTTATTATGAGTGTAACCCATGTCCCAAAATCCATTGGTTTAGGATTCTTGGTTTAATAGTGGAGATCAATGCCTGGTGACTTCCTAAAGAGATGGGAAGAATTAAGGACAGGCAAGGTAAGTGTGTAAATACAGAGCAGGTGTCTAGAAAATGACTGGGGTATATAGAACACATGGCTGGAGCTAGCTTTGACATAGCAGGACATAAATAATCAGGACAATGCGACTCCTATGTCAGGAGACCCAGAACTTAAAAGGGTTAAGTTCTCCAGAGTAGTAGAGAGAAGAGAGGCAAATTCTTCAAATCTCTTCAATTTCTTCAGGCTCTTCAGTCTCTGAGAATACTTCTGTCTTTCAGCTTCCAGAAAGACGATTTATGATGTCAGCCCCATTTCAAGTTGCTGATAGGAAAATAAGGCTCTATGAAGAAGCCAACATGACAGGAGATAGCAGTCTCTATCATGTTCCTGACTTTAGCTTGCTACTTTAAAGACACTGAAGAGTGAGAACTAGGTCTCTCTCTGGTTGAGCTCAGTAGCTTTGCTCCCCAATAAGATAGAGTTCCTTCACCCTTATATTGTCTGGTGTGTGCATGTGTGTTTATGTGCTTCCGTGTGTGTATACATATATACACATATATATACATATATATGTATATGTAACCCTTGATTGAGGTTACATGGTTTAGAAGTCTAAATGCTAGGATACTCTAGGTCATATGATTCTGGCTCCATACACACACACACACGCTCATATATATATACACACATATAAGTGTGTACATGTATAAAATATGTATACACAAATATGTACATACACCCATACATACATGTGTATGTATGTATATACATATATGTGTATGTGCTTTCTCTGATTTCTGGTTTGCTATCAACTTGGAAAAATGGGTTTCATTCTTCTTTGTGTTCATTGCAAAACTTGTATTTTTTGTGAAAGAGGTCAAGCCTTGAATATCAAGCTTGAGTCCACCTTTCTTAATTAAATAAATAGCAATCAGAATATTTAGCTTAAACCTGGAAACCACATCCTTTAGACTAATATTATTTAAGGGAGCAGATAGCTCTAATTCTGGCCAGCATCACCCACCTCAGAGGAGAGCAGTGGCCAACTTTCTGGCCCTAACTTCTTGCTTCTCTTCTTGGCAAGAATTCAGGTCTCCCTTAGAGAGGGGGAGAGAGAGAAGATGCTCGAGATGTCCATTCTGACTCCCTTTAAGCCACATAATGGCTCCCCATGCTCTAGATAGGGAACAGCCCCCACTGTATTAGTATTGCTTCAAAGTGCTTTCCTCACAACAGTCCTGTGATCCTACCATAGTGTAGCATTCACTCACTTATTCACTTACCTATTTATTTTCATATTTATTTATTCACTCACTTGTCCTATTTATTGCTTGTTTATTACTTAGATAGGTGAAGCAATATTGTTAAGCAGCCAGATAGTATTAGTCAGCAAGCAAACCCAGGCCTCCTGACTCCAAGTTCAGACAACTATCCACTACATTAACTGTTTTTCTAAAGTTCCTTAAGCCCCTATAGAAATGAGAGCTATTGTCATCACATTCTAGTCAGCTTTTTGCCATCTGCCTTGCACCTAAACCATCCATAGCATAGACCATGCCCTAGGGGACTTAACAATTTTAAGTTCTGGGCCTCACGTTGCCCTGATTGTTCATCGTGCTATATCAAAGCTAGCTCCGGTCATGAGTCTATCTATATCCCAGCCATCTTCTGCACACCTGCCCATAACTCTCTCCCTCCTCCTAGAAAAGAAAGTATTCCCACAGCAGGTAAGGAAAATGCAAAAAGATAGAAGGGAGAAGGTAGAACTAGGAGACATAAACAGAGAAGATTGCTGTGGATGGTCAAGTCATGCCCTAGAGTTGCAGTCCAGCATTGAATGGCCATGGTTGGGGGGGTGGGGAGAGATTGTGGAGGTAAAAGAGGGGAATAGAAGGAGGATTGGAGATGAAAAGGAAAGCCCCCAGGCCAAACCATAATGATCTCTCCATAGTATAACTTGTATCTACCTCCCTACCTCCTTAAATTCTTCCTACTCATATGGTCAAGTTAAGGCATTCAATGCCTTATTATCAACACTAAAGTAAATAACTTATTAAATGTTGCATCTGCCTTTAATGTCTCACCACCACCACCACCACCACCCTCCAGTTCATCCTCTATAGCTCCTGTCTGTGTGATCTTCCAAATGGATAAAATGAATTATGTCACTCCTTTGTTCAAAAACGTTGGCTCTACTTTACCTGCTGAATAAAATATAAACTCCTTAGCCTTGCATTCAATGTCATGCACATTCTGGATCCAACTTACCTTTCCAGCCTTATCTCTCCCTTTCTATAAGATTATCATTCCTCAGTCTTATTCTGTCCTTTCCCACCTCTGTGCTTTCACTCAAGGTGCTGACTCCCCATTCTAGAATGATCTCCCCACCCTGCCAATCCAATTATTGAAATCCTTCCTTCCCTTCAAGACTCAGCCACATAAGTGACACATTCTCCACAAATTCCTCCCTGGTCTCTCGTAGCTGAGGTACTCTATCCTTTCTCACATCTCTCCTACCACTCTGTTGGGACATCTTTCATATAACTCATTTTTTAGGGTTATTTGTGTGTTTGTCACTCCCACTAGACTAAGTTTAAGAGCAGGGACTATATCTGATTTCATCTCTGGGGGAATAATGTGGCATCATAGAAAGACTACCAGTCTTGGAGTCAGTGGACCTGTTTGAATGCTAGTTAAATACCTTTCACTAAGTATGTGAGCCTTGTGGCAGGGAGAAGGGGTCACTTCCCTTCCCTAGGTCTCATTTTCCCCCATTCTGAAATGAGGGGAATTGGAAATAGATCAGCTCTAAGGTCCCTTCCAACTCTAGAATTTTCTATGTTCTCCATGATTTCAATGAATCACAGTATCACATTAGAGCTGGAAGAGGTTTTAGAAGCCCCTTAGCCCAATCCTTTCATTTTAAAGTTGGTCGGTGAATCTGTAGTACCTAAGAGCATTCAGTTGGGAGCTAGAGGATTTGGGGTCAACCCCTAGCTTTGTCATCCTAGTATATGTGTGTACTTAGGAAAAAAAATCACTTCTCTGGGCCTTTAGTTTCCTCTTCCATAAAATAAGGGGAGGTTGGATGAAAAGATTTTTAAGAATCCTTTCCATTCTAAATGTGGGATCCTAAGCTTTCCAATACAGAAACTCTTCCTCTGATATACTCTGCTATCTTTCCAGAGGTTTAACTGCTATTGCACAAAGCATATTCTCTCTCTCTCTCTCTCTCTCTCTCTCTCTCTCTCTCTCTCTCTCTCTCTCTGTCTCTGTCTCTGTCTCTGTCTCTCTCTCTGTCTCTGTCTCTGTCTCTCTCTCTCTCTCTCTCTCTCTCTCTCTCTCTCTCTCTCTCTCTCTCTCTCTCTCTCTCTCTCTCTCTCTGTCTCTCCTCTGTCTGTCTCCTGTGTGCGTCTCTCTCTCTCCCTCTCCCTGGAAACAGGGTCATTGCCTAGCCTTTTTGAAAAACTTGGGTTTAGATATTTCACACTCTGCCAGTGTGTTTAATATCCTAACAACTCCTGTCCTAAAGGAAGAAGAAAAAAACTTGCATCTCTCAACTTTGTTTTTGTTTCTATATGCTTCCTGGGGGACGGACTCTCTCTCTCTCTCTCTCTCTCTCTCTCTCTCTCTCTCTCTCTCTCTCTCTCTCTCTCTCTCTCTCTCTCTCCCTCCCTCCCTCCGTCCCTCTCTCTTCCCTTCCCTTTCTCCCTCTCCCCTCGCCTCTCTCCCCACCCTTTGCTTTTTCCCTTTCACCAAACAGATGTAACTATTTATTCCTTATGTCCTAGTTTTCCTGTAATTTCATAAAGTGCAAATTTGCTGTCCTGCTCCCAAATGCCGAGTCGGTGGTTTGTCATAACAGTCATCAGTAACTGTCGCTTTCTGCCGCGGGCTTAATTAACCCACTCTCTCATTAGCATGTCCGTGCACTTGTAAGGAATGAAAGCCTGATTATTTTCTACAACAGTCGCAGCCAATTACTGCATCCAAATGGAACCACATTAATCAAATCTTTAGTACGGTGGCAAATTCAGAGATATCAGATTGCAAAAGGCTGCAAAACTAATATGTCACTGTCAGCGGAGCTGCGCAGGCATTTAGCGAATTGCATTAAATAGATGGCTTCGCTGAAGCCACATGAATTTAATATGTGATGGGATCTGGAAGCTATTAGTGTGACATGGCGAAGTAGTGGGAGCTTTGGCAGCTCTGGACTTTATCCATGAACTCAGGAAACTAATATAAAAACTTCTCTGGATGTGTGTGTGTGTGCATGTGCTCGCCTGCGCGCACGCACTCCCTTGCGGTGTTCACATCACAAGTGATCTTGCCCACTGGGGGAGTCCTGTTTTCGCTTTGCACACAACAGAATGTTAAAAGGAGATGTATAAGCCAGACAGGCTCCACAGCGAATACCGCTCTAGGAAGGCACGTTGGAGGATCACAGAAACTCAGAACTGGAAGGGAACTCAGAAAGCAACCATTCCAACTCACATTTGAATAAGAATATCCTCTAGGATATCCCACTGGTCATCCAGCCTCTGCCTGAAGACCCGTAGTAACAGTGAACTCACTACCCGACAAAGTAGTGCATTCTACCTTTAGACAGTTCTGATAGTATGTTTTTCCTTACTTCAAGCAGAAATCTGTCTCTCTGAAACTGTTCTACCCTCTAAGGCTAAGCAGAAGGGGTCTTAGAGATCATCTAGTCCAATTTCCTTATTTTACAGATATTGGTCAGTCATTTTTGAGTAGTGTCTGACTCTTCATGACCCCATTTGGGGTTTTTTGGCAAAAATACTGGAGTGGTTTGCCACTTCCGTTTCCAGCTTATTTTACAGATGAGGAAACTGAGGCACAGAGAGTCTAAGGTAATTGTCTTGGGGTCACATAGCTAGAAAGTATCTGAGGTTGGCTTTGAACTCAGGTCCTCCTGACTCCAGGGCTGGTGATTTATCCACAGAGCCACTTAGTTCAAAGTTACATAGGTAGCATATAGTCAGGGACAGAGATGGGATCTGACTCCAAACACTGAGTTCTTTCTGCTGTACCATCCCTCTTCTACTTACCAGAGGTTCTTCAGATACTTGGAAGCTCCCTTTTCCACCCTACCCCTATCTCCAGCCATCTCTTCTTTAGGATAAACACCCTCAGTTCTTTAAACTATTCTCCTATCTTCTCACACTTCTGGTTGCCCTCTTCTGGACACACTCCAGCGTTTCAGTGACTTTCCTAAAATACTTCACATTAGGAGAACTCCATTTGCACAAATTTTCATGTTAAATATTGAAGCATTCATTGTATGGTGTTGGGCAGTTAGCTGGTAGTACGATTAGAGGTGCGCTGATTAATGTTCAACAACTGGCTCTTTGGGGGAAAATATTTAATGTACACTCAATATACTTTTAAGTTTGTTCTATATTTTTAACATTTTCTTCATCACTTTCTTAAGTCTAGGTAATCAAGAAAACAGTTAATCATAATCTGTTTTGTAACAATTGCCAAATTCTGTAAATACCTTGAAAATTTAACAAACATCTCTTGGGTCAGTTTAAGATGAGCGGAGCACCCCCCTGGCAGTGGTAATGGGATCCATAGCTCCTAATGCTGAGCCAGCTACTTGCCCTTACTTATTATCAGTTTACTCAACTGTCAAATGGAAGAGGAATGCCTAGTAAGTCACAGGACCATAGAATCATTGAGTAAGAAGGGACTTGAAAAGCTATTGAGTCCAACCTACTCATTTAAAAAATACATTTAAAAAAACAGAGGTTTTTTGACCTTGGTTATATCAGTGTAAGCTGCATGATTGTTAAAAAAAAATTAAAAAGTAGTGATACTTTGGAAGATCATTATTATTCCAATGAAATATGCATCCACTGAGGTAAATGAGTGTTGTTTCATCTTTAGGCATTTAGGTCACAAAGTGAACTAAGTGAGCCCAAGACTTAGAGTCAAGGAGACCTAAGTTAAAATCTTGCCTTGTACACTTACTAGCTATGTGACCCTTATGTGACAAGCCCCTTAAACTCTCTATGCCTCAGTTTCCTCATCTGTAAAATAAGGATAATAAAAGCACTTACCTCATAGGGTTATTACAAAAATCAAATGAGTTCACGTATGCATAGCAACTGCACAAACCTTAAAATGCTATATATAAGTACTATATTAGTATTATCATTACATTTGTTCCCAACAGCACAATTATTTCTTACAGTTCTATGGTCCACCATTTTCTTCTCCTGACACTATCTGCTCTCTTTGAGTATACAGCTACGCAGAATCAAAAGTGTGTCAGCTGTTTGACCTACATATGACCTTTTTCTCCTCTCTTTGTCCTGAAAAGAATGATTTGAGGATTACAGAAAAAGATCATTCTAACACTACTAGGCAAAGCCTTACCATCATTGTGAAAGCTGTGATCTCAGCTGAAAGATAGCATTGTCCTATATACCACCCTTACCTCATTTAAGTATTCGTTTTTGTGATTATCACAAGGTAGAGTAGGGTTCTATTATACCATGACTTGTTATCATTCAACTTGGAATATTTTCCGGATTAATTCATCCACTCAAATCAATTCATCAACTCCCCAAATATAGCTTCATACAGTAAGCTAAAATGAGTAGGCTACCAAGGTGGTATTATGCCCCAAGAACAGTATTTTAAGAGGGAGTTTAATTGTATTTCTATTTCACTTTTCAAGGGCCAAAATTTAAGAGCAATTCCTTCCCTTAGATGTGAATTAACTCTTTCAGAGACCATTCTAATCATCTTAAAGAATAAATTCTCCCCCAGGAAGTGAATTGCTCCAAAGAATTTCATCATAGTAGGATTCAGCTTTGGACATTTTGGTCAGAGTTGTAGAATTTCAAAACTAGAAGAATCCTTAGATATCATCTATTCCAACCTCTTCCTTTAACAACATGAGGAAAAAGAGACCTAGTGGAAGGGTCACAGCTGGTCACTCTAGTAGTCGTTTCTAGAACCTAGGTGTCCTAACTCCCATTTCTTTGTTCTTTTCACCATAATATCCTGCCACTTATGTTTGCAACTCATTTGAAGCATTTATAAATAAAGCTAATGTCTTCCAGGATGTCAGGGCCTCTAAAGCTGCTGCCTTTCTTAAGGGGTGAGGGAAAAAAAGCCTCAGTTTGCATGGGCTAAACATCAAGAAAGCAACTGTATCTGTGGTCAAACATCATGCTCATGTCCACCGTTATGTCTGTACCTTGGTTCCTACCCCTTTTGTTACCCATTGGAATATCCTGGAAGCCCCTCTTCAAAGGGGACACATCAACATGTCCTCTGAGTGTCCAGTTAAATATGATGAATCCTCCTTGCCCCAGGAGCTGCCCCCCCCATGACAACAATAGCAGGGCTAGAAATCCAAGATTCCCAATACTTCATGATCTCTTTGGGACAATATTTGGGAATCTGTGCTCCACAATGTCTCTTCAGTTCAACTAACTCTGATCTGTGTACTCTGTTAAAAACTTCATAATAACTAATTTCTTTTAGATTCCCCATTCCATGCCTTGTTCAGCCCTATCCAGTTCCCCATAGACCAAAGCACACCAGGTTCTTCTATCCTCCACTATCTCTAGAAGTCAATCCAAGTTTATGTTCCTTGTTTCCCTCAAACTATCCATCCATCTCATCCTCTGCTGTCTCCTTTTCCTTTTGCCTTCAATTGTTCCTAGCATCAGAGTCTTTTCCAAGGAATCCTGTCTTCTCATTATATGGCCAAAATATTTAAGCTTCAGTTTCAATATTTGACCTTCCAGTGAATAGCCTGAATTAATTTACTCAAGTTCTGACTCATTCTCAAAAATCTCCAGAAGATTCAAAAGTGTCATTCTGTGGCACTCAGCTTTCCATGTAGTCTGTCTGTCTGTGTTCGTCCTTTGTTTTTGAAGAAGACCATGACATCAGAGAAATGATGACATGACTTGCACTTACTTTGTTTTGAGTGAGGGAGGGCTATGCAAGCCTCACCTTCCCCTCCTGAGCCATCTGGATCCAGAGACCAGATATTTATCAGGTTGACTGGAGAAGGCCCAGGATGCTCCAACTCTCAAAACTATGCATTACTACTGAAAAAACATGGCTTTGATTATATGGAACTTTGCCAGCAAGGTGATGTCTCTACTTTTTAGTATGCTGTCCATATTTGTCATAGCTTTTAGTAAGTCTTTTCATTTCATGGCCGCTTTTGCCATCTGCAGTAGTAATCTTTGAGCCCAAGAATATAGAAATTGATGCTGCTTCCATTTCTTCTTCCTATATTTGTCAGGAAGTGATGAGACCAGTTGCGAAGAATTTAATTATTTTGTTATTAAGCTTCAGGCCAGTTTTTACACTTTCCTCTTTTGCTCTCATCATCAGGCTTCTTAATTCCTCTTTGCTTTCTGCCATTACAGTGTTATTATCTATATATCTGAGATTGTTGACATTTCTCCCAGCAACCTTAATTTCAACTTTTTATTCACCCAGGCTGGTATTTTATATGATGTATTATACATATAATTAATAAGGTGACAATATAAAGCCTTGTCGTGCTCCTTTTCCAATCTTAAACCAGTCAGTTGTTCCATGTTAGGTTCTAATTATTGCTTCTTGGCTCACATACAAGGTTCCTCAGGAAACAAGTAAGATCATCTGGTACTCTCATCTCTTTGAGTACTTGCCACATTTTGCAGTGATCCACTCAGTCAAAGGTTTTAGTGTAGTCAATGAAGCAGAAGTAAATGTACTTCTGGAACTCTCTTCCTTTCTCCATAATATAACAAATGTTGGCAATTTGGTCTCTAGTTCCTCTACTTCTTTGAAAACCAGTCTGCTCTCATGGTAATCTTTAGTTCACATTTTGCTGAAGCCTAGGTTGAAAAATCTTAAGCATAACCTTTATGGTGTATGAAATGAGTGTAATTGTTTGGTAATTTGAACATTCCTTGGCATTGCCTTTCTTTAGGATTGGGACAAAAACTGTTCTTTTCCAATCCAGTGGCCACTGTTGAGTTTTCCAAATTTGCTGTCATATTGAATACAGTACTTTAACAGTATCATCCTTTAGGTTTTTAAATAACTCAACTGGAATTCTAACACCTCCATTAGTCTTATTGTTAGCAGTGCTTCCTAATGCCCACTTGACTTCATTCTCCAGAATGTCGGGTTCTTAATCGGTAACCATACCATTGTGGTTACAAGTGATGTTAGGATCTTTCTTATCCAGTTAAGGGTTGTTTTCTGGACCCTCCTGGCTTGAGTGATTATCAATAGTAACTGTCACTCTTTCCCTCCCAGCCTGATGTAGTTATTTTTCTTTGCCTCATTAAAAGGCCATCCTCTGACTACTTCTCAAAGAAGCCTATTTACTGAATAGGCATTACCTCACCCTAAGTGAGCACCTGAATCGGCTTTGGCCTAAGGGGGCCAAGGTGTCCCATTGCATCCTGGGCTATCTCTAGTCATCCTGATGAACATCTGGTCACTGGATCCAGTTGGCTCAGGAGGAGAAAGTGAAGCTGGTGACCTAGCATAGCCCTCCCTCACTCAAAACAAAGTCATGTCATCATTTCTCTGATGGCATGGTCTTCTTCAGCAATGAAGAATGGGTACAACAACAATAACAATTCTTGTTGCTTTTTTTCTGTTAAATCCTCCCCATTCCATACTCTACCAATATCCCCCTGACTCTGGGATTTTCCAAAGAAGTATTTCTGGCCACTGAATTCCAAGTGCCCCAAATCTATTCTATTCTCTACTCTAAATTGGCTGGTGACCCCAAGCTTCTACTTGTTAGGCTGTTAACAGTGTCCGCAGAAGGAAGTCCAATAACAATTCAAATTTAAATAACCTTAGGCCCTGCTCCGACAGAATTATTTATATAGAATACAGTGGCACTGTTACTGCTTTACTTTGGACCGAACTAAACACTGCTTACCAGATCTTCTGCTTTAAAGAGCTCCTATGCTGCATCAGTTTCCCTCCCACCTTTACAAACAACAGAACTGATATTATTTCCTGCTTACTTTGCAACATATTATATGAAGGAAAAATACTGCATTTTGAGCCAGATGACCCAATGGGGTTCAAAACCCAGATCACATCATGTTATGCAAATCATTTAGCCTCTCTGAGTCTCAACTTCCTCATCTGTAAAATGAGGGGTTTGAACTAGATTCCAGTTCTTACAGTTACTAGAAGATCATTAAAGTTTTTTTTGCCTTTAAATCCAATAAACCTATGTTCATTTTTTCTCTCCCTCATCCTTCCCTGGAGGAGTGAGGAAGATCTCATTTGTTAGAAGTACTTGGGGATCTGTGTTCAAGGAAAGCACAGAGGCAATAATGAGGATAATGATTATAATAGCAATAAATAACTATCATTCATATAGTGATCTTCACAACAACTCTGTGAGTCAGGTGCTATTGTTACTGCTTTACAGATGAAGCAACTGAGGCCCAGAAGATTAAGTGACTTGCCTCCAGGCACACAGCTAGGCAATATCTGAGGCTAGATTTGAACTCAGATATTACATGGCCCAGTGAATAGAATGTGGGCCCTGGAGTCAAGAAGACTCACCTTTCTGAATTCAAATCCGATCTCAGTCACTTACTAGCTATGTGACCCTGGGCAAGTCACTAATTCTGTTTGCCTCAGTTTCCTCATCTACAAAATGAGCTGGAGAAGGAAATGGTAAACCATCCCAGTATCTTTGCCAAGAAAATCTGAAATGAGGTCATGAAGAGTTAGACTCAACTGAAAAGTGACTGAATAAAATTCCTGACTCCATGTCCAGTATTCTATATCCACCATGCCACATAGCTACCTGAAGCTGTCATCCTTGTCTATGGAGAGGCTCTGGTCCCTTCACAGATGGGAGGGACCTAGATCTGGTATGTCTTCAGAGCAGAGGCTGCTGAATACACAAGCAGAAATCAGCTCTTCTTCCCAGTCCCCACCCTTGTGAAACTCCTTATATACACACTGAATGAGAAATCAAGTGGAGTGGGCAGAAGAGGAGGGAGGATTTGAGACAGAAAGCCAAGGACTCACTCCTGCTTGCTGCAAAGAAAGGCAATGAAGGAGTGACAGCAGAGACGGATGAGCCCCAGCAGCCAGGCTCTGCTCTTACACAAACTGCCTTCATCAGCAACTTGCTGCTACCATCAGTTAATCTTCTTGCAAAGGTACATTTATACATTTCCTTTCCCAGTAACCTAATCTACCATCTACTTTATGCATACATGTTCTGAGATTTGGGAGCCAGTGTGTGTGAATGTGCACCCACGTAGAACCAATCTACCTAAGCTAAGAGCTGCAACTGAATTTAAAGACTAGACATTTCATTGCACTGAAGACCCAAAGACCTGACAGCTCCCAATGTCACCTCTCCCCAACTAAATAATAATCAGAACAGTTCACAGTTATGTAATCCTTCCATTCCTTGTTCCATTCTCATTGACATATTAGCTATTCCTTGTACCAGACATTCCACCTCCCACCTGCAGTCCTTTGACTTTCCACAGGCAAGCTGCCATGTCTTGGACTCCCCCCTCCAAAGCTGACTCTTAGAATCTCTAGCTTCCTTCAAAGCTTATGGCCATTCTTCCGCAAGACCTTTCCTGATGCCCTTCAGTTAGCACAGCGCCCCCTGTCTTCAAATGCCTTTGGATTATTTTGAATATGTTTTGTGAATACTTAGCTATGTACATAGCTTCCTTCCCCCCACTCCAGTAGAATGTAAATTTCTTAGAGCACGGAATATTTTGTTTTTGTCTTGGTACCCTCACCATCTAGCACAGTGTAATAGGCACTTAATAAATGCTTATTAAAATTAAATTAAAGAGAATGTTTTCAGATTAACAGAAGACTTTCTTCACAATTATCTATCATTCATTATCTTCATGTCACAGATAGGAAAATAGATCCAGAAGGCAAGGAAATAACTTTTCCAAGCTCACTCACACAGCTACTCAATAGCAGAAGCTAAATTGGAATCTAGGTCTCCTGACCCTGAATTGAGTACCTTTTCCACCACTCTCAAATCAGTACATGCTAAAATAGACTCTATTCTTTGGAGGCACATATGTTAAGATCCATGTGGTCCTTCTACAACAGGCTCATTTGTAATAGTTCTATCAAAATACTAAAACTAGGTATTAAGTGGTGGGAATGAAACCACAGAGGGGTATGTCTGCCACCTCTTTCCCTTTGGAAACCATCTTTGGAAAGGCTTTAACTGTCTTTGCCCACATTTTAAAAATGCTATTTACTAATAATGTATGTAGCCTAATAATGAAAACTTCTTTCTGGTTGCAGCCTAAGGAGACAGATTTTTAAGTGTGAAAGAGACAGGCATATGGACCAAAATATGAATGCACCACACAGACATACAAATTCTGATCTCCCCATCCCCACCTACCCAGCCACTCACCCCCCTGTGTTCCACATGGCTAGGCATTCAAAAGAAGTGAGACATACAAACATCCTGACATCATTCCAGAGCCCAAGATGGGTTTCCCACAGGTTAATTATTAGGATCAGAACAGTTCCAAGCCTGGAACTTACTTTCTACTCAACCAAAATGGCTCCTGTCACTATAATCAAATGTAGAATTTCCCTGCATATTCTGATCAAAGCCATTGAGAAGAGAACAGACTAGGGAAATGATTGTCATGATGATAATGAAAGGCATCACAACATAGTGGATAGAGAGCTATTGTTGAGGCCAAGAAGTCTTAGGTTCAAGTATTTCCTCAAAGCCTCACGACCTGTATGACCTTGGGCAAAGTCACATAAACTCCTTGGGCCCTAGTTATCTCATCTGTATGATGGGAGGGTTGAACTAGATGGAGAGGTGATTTAAATTATGGTAAGAAGGGTAGATTCAGATTTAGATTCAAGGATTTAGATTCAAAACTGTCCTCTTTTGCTAACTCCATTTTCAATGTTAAGGACATCACTTAACCTCCCTGGAACTCACTTAGGACCTGGGTTCAGCTTCCATCACTGATATGATTTGGGGCAAGTCTTATTACTTCCTTGGGTCTCACTTTCTTATTCTGTAAAATTATGAGATTGGCCTCTGAAGTCTTTTCCAGCTCTAGTTATGTGACTAAATGATTCCATCATAGATGCCCCACCTAGCTCTTGATCACATGAGTAATGTGCTATTCCTCCAAAGAAATGTGTATATTTAACAGGGACCTTAACTCAAAGGCAAGAATGCCTGAGCTAAGGGGGAAGATGTTTTGCTTAGAGAGACCTTCATATATCTGTCCAATCCCATGTGTCCATTCTACATGAGCAACAGAGCATCTTTTTTATGAACTCTACAGGCCCCAGAAATTTTGGTTCCTGGGGAGTATACCATAGAGTGATGCCCTAGGCTATCAGGGGCTGAGTAGCTAGGACTGGGGAGGGCATGGATATATAAGAGGAGCCAGTCTTCTCAGTCGATACTATTCAACCAAGTCTGGGGAGGAACTGTTTCACCCTTTGAAGATGGATTGAAATCATCCTATATCCTAGTCATAGGATCATTAGGATTTAGAAGAAGAAATCATAGAGACAAATCATGTCCAGTCTTTTTTACTTCTATATGAGGAAACTGAGGACCAAAAAAAAAGTATAAATGATTTGCCCATGTTCACACAACTAGGAAGTGGCAAATTTGGCACTGGAACAAAGGTCCTCTTGACTCAAAATCCAAAGATCTTTTCCATTATGCCATCCTGACTCATGTTACTAATCCCTGTCTTCTTGTCCTGCCCAATTTTACTCCTAGCTGAGGCAAGCTGGTACAGTAGAAGTAGAGTCAGGTTAGAGTCAAAGGGTCTGAGTTTGGATTCCAGCTCAACCTATGACCTTGGGCAAGTCACTCAACCTCTGTAAAATGAAAGGATTGAGCCAAATGACCTCTGCAATCCCTTCTATCTCTAAATATATGGTCCTATAATCCTGCCATCCCTAAATCACCCCTGTCCGAAAAGCCTTGGCTTACTCTGATGCTGGCTATGATCCACTGAACCGCAGTTTGTTCTAAGGACTGGAGATTGTCACCTCTGTGGTATCTATGCCCATTAAGCCTGTCTCTCAGACCTCAAACATTCCACAGCTCATTGCCTTGGGCTTCCATTCCCTACCGATCACTCAGCAACGAACACTTCGCCACCAGTAGCAGGCGTAGGGCCTTGGAATGTAAAGAAATTTCCTTTTAATAAACAAAATAATAAAAAAAAATTCTTAAACCTGAGTTCCAGCCCCTCCCAATGTAAGTGTAAATCTTAATGCACTATATAAAGCTTTAGAGATTCATGGAAAAGGGTGGAAAGGGGCAGAAATAAATAGAAACTCTGATCCCTAGGAAAAGGGCAGGTTAAGTTACTTGCAGCAGTGAGAGAATGCCCTCTTCTCTCCTGCCTCCATCCCCACCTGTGGCATGAGTGAATTATGAGCTGTCTCTGTGGGTGGGAGGCATGCAGGGCAAAGCTTCTGGCAAGCAGGCACCTAGGGTCAGCACTACATATCTCTGTCACCCAGTTCTATGCCTGAAATTGGCATCAGGGATCAGCACTAAGAGGGGGCAGATGCAGGATCTGTCTCCTCCCCACCCACACAGCCAGGCACGCACATCCCAGTGGGAGGGATGGACCTCTGCCAGACTATCATCATTGCTTTTTGAATTTCCTGGGGTGGTGGGTGTGTAGGGCAGAGAGCAGAAGAAAGAAGGGCAGAGGAGAGCTAGGAGGCAATAGGGAGGGGAAGGAGAGGAGAATGTTTGCTAGTGTCTTTCCCAAAAAGATATGATATTTTTGTGGAAACTGGGCACTGGTTCACCATGGGAATGAGCATAGAGAAGAACTGGGAAGTATTGTTGCTGAGGAAGAGGAGAAATCTGGGGAGGAAGACAGAAGAATGTCCCTTAAAGGACATTCTGAGTTACCCCTGAATGTGGAGACTATACTATTTCTACCCCAAGTAGAAAGTTCAATTCCTGCCTTTTCTGGGAGCCATTCATTCTCGGGGTACTCTCAAGACCTTGCCCCTGCACTCTGCAAATTATAACGTGCAATTCAATTCTTCTACACTATGTCTCAAAAGAGGGTCAAAGGATCCTTGTGATTCCATGTGATCTTCCAGAAATTTCCTCTCTCTCTACTCCATCCCCAGAAACAAGCATCTGAGTAAGAAGGAAGGGCAACATTACATTTTGTAACCAAAAACAGGGGACAGAATTTAAAAATGAAAGAAGTTCAGGATGAAGAAATAGAGGGATGATTGAGGAAATGCATGAGCTGGCAGAGAGGGAGAAGGGGGTGTTGCAAGCTAACCTGGGGATCTGCCATATAATACCATTATCAGGAAAAGCAAATATATTTCATACAGCATTTCTGTGGTATCAGGGCTTTGAAGGAAATTGTCAGTGTAGGCAGTATGTCTCAGTCAATATATCTTCAGCCAGGTATTGTGTGAAAGATTCTCCTTGGATCGCAACTGGGGCTAATTCTTTTCCTCCCACAATCTTCAGGCCAACCTTGTTTTTAGGAGACTCTGATGCAGTTAGAATGTTTTCTAGCATTTTCTTATGATATCACTGTGCTCTCCTCTCAACCCACACCTTGATTTCTATTCAGTCCCAACTGAGGCATCACCATTGAATTTCTCTGCTCCTAGCTAGGTGTTACGTCTCTGTTGCTCTCCCAGATACCATCTGATCTCTACTGAACCCCATCTGTCCTTGTTAGACTTGAACTGGGATTCCAAGTTAAATGAGAAGAAGAAGGGACCCTACAATTTCTCTTTTAGTTAGCCTCCAAAGCTTAAGCTTTTTTTAGAAAGGCAGGGCTTTCATATACCCAGTCACCAGGCTAGGAAAACCTTCAATTTATTGTCCTCCATACATTCGACTCCCAGAATTTTTACTTCAAAGAGGCCAAAGTCCTGGAATCCAGAATGGCAAGTCATCTAATTGGAGCTTATAGGTATTTAGTCCATTGTAAACTCACTTTCTCCTAATAGCAGGATCATTGTTTCTGTCTTAGTGTTAGAAAGTCCTCTTTAGAGGGGCAGAGCCAAGATAGTGGAGTAGAAAGACTCACATACTCTAGCTCTTCCCCCACAGCCCATAAAATACCAGTAAAAAATGACTCTCAACAAATTCTAGAGTAGCGGAAGCCACAGAACAACAGAGTGAAAGAGTTTTCTAGCCAAAGGTAACCTGGAAGGCCAACAGGAAAGGTCTGTCACACAGGACACAGAGCAGAGCCCAGCCTTGACCATGAGGCACGGAGAGGAACAGGACTGGAATAGGCCTCTGGGGCAGAATTCCTAGCAGCAGCTGAGGGTCTCAGATCCCTCAATCCACAAGCATCAAAGAAAGTTTCAAAGGTCAGTGAGAGGGCTTTCCCAACTGGATGAAAGGGGACCAGGGTCCCGCCCCTAGAACCAGCCCCAGGCGGTGGCAGTGGTAGTGATGGTAGCCATAGCAGTGGTAGTGGCAGCTGCAGCGTCCATTTGTGAATTACTCTACCTAAAGCCCCTGAGGGAATTGAGTACCTGATCTGAATCTCAGTCCTGAACACAGTGCTGGGGTGAGGAGTAAGTGACTCGTAAATGCCCAAAAAAGGGAAAAAAACAAGACCATAGAAGGTTACTTTCTTGGTGAACAGGTATTTCCTTTCATCCTTTCAAATAAGGAAGAACAATGCATACTGCCAGAGGACGCCAAGGCTTCTGCATCCAGTACCTCCAAAATAAATATGCAATAGTCTCAGGCCATGGAAGAACTTGAAAAGTGAGTCAACAGCTTGCTAAAGGAGACCCAAAAAAATGTTGAAGAAAATAACAACTTTAAAAATAGGCTAACTCATTTGGGAAAAGAGGTCCAAAAAGCCAATGAGGAGAAGAAGGCTTTAAAAAGAATAAGCCAAATGGAAAAGGAGTTTCAAAAGCTCACTGAAGAAAATAGTTCTTTAAAAATGAGAGTGGAGCAGATGGAAGCTAATGACTTTATGAGAAAACAAGAAATTACAAAAAAAATAAAAAGAATGAAAAAATAGAAGATAATGTGAAATATCTCATTGGAAAAACAACTGACCTGGAAAATAGATCCAGGAGAGACAATTTAAAAATTATGGGACTGCCCAAAAGCCATGATCAAAAAAAAGAGCCTAGACATCATCTTTCATGACATTATCAAGGAAAATTGCCCTGATATTCTAGAACCAGAGGGCAAAACAAATATTGAAAGAATCCATCAATTACCTCCTGAAAGAGGTCCAAAAAGAGAAACTTCTAGGAATATTGTAGCCAAATTCCAGAGTTCCCAGGTCAAGGAGAAAATATTGCAAGCATCTAGAAAGAAACAGTTTGAGTATTGTGGAAACACAATCAGGATAACACAGGATCTGGCAGCTTCTACATTAAGAGATCAAAGGACTTGGAATAGCATATTCCAGAAGTCAAAGAAACTGAGATTAAAACCAAGAATCACCTACCCAGCAAAACTGAGCATAATATTTTAGGGGGAAAAATGGTCATTCAATGAAATAGAGGACTTTCAAGCATTCTTGATGAAAAAGACAAGAACTGAAGAGAAAATTTGACTTTCAAATACAAGAATCAAGAAAAGCATAAAAAGGTAAACAGGAAAGAGAAATCATAAAGGACTTTCTAAAACCGAACTGTTTACATTCCTACATGGAAAGATAGTATTGGTAACTCTTGAGACTTTTCACAGTATTTGGGTAGGTGGAGGGATTATACACACACACATACACACACACAGACAGACATATAGACAGACAACACAGGTTAAGTTGAATCAGATATCTATAAAAATAAAATTAAGCAGTGATAGAGGAATATATTGGGAGGAAAAAGGAAGAAATGGAATGGGGCAAATTATCACTCATAAAAGAGATAAGGAAAATGATTTTCAATGTAGGAGAAAAGGGAGGAGGTGAGAGAGGAAAGGTGAAGCTTACTTTTATCACATATGGCTTAAGGAGGGAATAACATGCTCACTCAATTTGGTATGAAAATCTATCATATACTACAGGAAAGTAGGGGAGAAAGGGACAAGTGGGGTGAGGGGGATGATAGAAGGGAGGGCAAATGGGAAAAGGGAGTAATTAGAAGTAAACACTTTGGGGAAGGGACAAAGTCATATGAGAGAATAGAACAAATGGGGGCAGAGTAGGATGGAGGGAAATATAGTCAGTCTTATACAACATGACTATTATGGAAGTCTTTTGCAAAATGACATATATATAGTCTGTATTGAATTGCTTGTTTTCTCAGTGGGGATGGCTGGGGAGGGAGGAAGGGAGAGAAGTTGGAATTCAAAGTATTAGAAACGAATGTTGTGAATTGTTATTGCATATAACTGGGAAATAAGAAATACAGGTAATGGGGCATAGAATCTTGCCCTATAAGAAAAGAGAGAAGATGGGGATAAGGGAAGGGTGGGGTATGACAGAAGGAAGGGAAGGAGTAATCAGAATGCAAGGTGTTATGGGGTGGGGGGAGGGGGGGGGAGGGGAGAGATGGGGAGAAAAATTGGAACTCAAAATTTTGTGGAAATAAATGTCAAAATCTAAAAATAAATAAATAAAACTAAACATAAAAATAAAAGAAATAAATTTTAAAAAAAAGAAAAAAGAAAGCCCTCTTCAACTCCTGCTACTTTTTTATCGCTAACTTGTATGTCTCTCAAATCATTTCAAGGACTGACTTCCAGCAAGAGATCAATGAGGAAGCCCAAAAGGGGAAAGGTCATGTCTTCCTTATGGCATATACACACACAGAAATCATATATGTATGTATATATGTGTATATGTACACACATACATACATATACATGTATATATGTGTATGTGTACATATGCATGTCTGTGCATATACATATATAAGTATGTTTATATACATATATTTTGTGTGCATGTATATATGTGTGTTTACACATGTGTATGTTTTACATGTATACAAATATATGTGCATATACAGATAAGTAGAGAGATAGATAGATAGATAGACAATCCAGCAACAAACCTCCCAGGCTTTGTTCTTGTTCTGCATCTCTTTATCCATCATGGTTTCTATATTGAATTTTCTTAAAATGAGGTATCCTTCTATTTGTAATTGATTTCTCATTTGCATTGACCTTCGGAATGTCAGATGGAGTTAAGTTTACACTTGAAGGAAGGTGGAGCCAGAAATATATTAGATGTCAAGGTCATTTGTCCTGAAAAACCACTCTTCTACTCCCAGTGGAAAAAGATGGATTTTCAAGGGCCTAGGCCAGCCTTCTTGAATGACCAGAAGAAGAGCAGTAATCCTGACTTCTTTGCAATATCATACTGATACCTTTGGTAATTAATCCTGGCACCTCACCCTGAGTCTCAAGAACTCACCGGCTTCAAGGTCAGATTTCCAATATGTTCACCTGCGTATTGGGGTGGGGCGGGGTGGAAGGACAGATCTGTGATCTCATCAATGTGGGGAAGCTGTCATTGTTCCATCTGTACCATGCAAATCTGCAGTTCACCTGTAACTTAAAAATTTCAAAGCATGGTCAGAGACATTTGCCAGAGGTTAAGTGACTTCGCCTTGGTCACTCACCTAGTGCATTCAAGACAGGGTCTAAAATAAAATCTTCGTAATTCTAAAATTGGTCCTCTATCCATTATTTCATACTCCATGTCTCCAATGAGTATGGCAAACCAAATTCTGTCTGGGTCTATTTGAACATCTTTGACTCCTAAAAATGGAACTGAGCACCATATAAATCTTTAAGGATCCTAATTTCTAGGATGCTCAGTCCCAGAAAAAGACTCCCACTAATACAACCTCTCAGAACTGAGAGAAAAAAAATTTATAAGGGATAACCTATTTCAGTGGGACTCCCTGGTCTCTTGATTTCAGGACCCCTTTGCCATAGGGTTTAAAAACCAGGTCTAGATAACTTGAGCCTGGAAGTTTTCTAGCTCCTAGTCACCTTTATACACACCCATACACACACATACATGCATGCATACACACATACACACATATATACATACATACATACATACCTTGACTCCTTCTACTACTTATTAGTTTGTGACTGGAAAGGAGTTCTGGATTTGGAAACTTGGGTTCAAATTCCCACTCTACTACTTACTACTTGTATAACGCTAGGCAGACCATCTAAGTGCTCTAGACCTCAGTTTCTTTTTCTGTAAAATGAGTTATGTTAAATGAACTGTCATGTCCCTTCTGGCTTTAAATCCTATGATTTCTCTGGAAAGAAGTATGGGCAGATGGAAGAAGATTCAGAAACTAAATTTACAAGGTCAGTGATATAAGATTTAGCTAATAATACCTTGAGTTTAGTAGCTCTCCAAACTAAAAACAAAACAAACATACGAAAAAAAACAAAACACCAAGAGTGATTCTTGAGAAGCAAGCAAGGTTTAAAAAAGAAGAAATGTCTACACACACCCTGGGGGCCGAGCAGAGGCTGCTGGGTTAGAAGGTTTCCCTAGCCAACCTTCCACTCCCAAACTGGTTTAGTGGCTGCCTGGGTTTCAGGTTCATCTCCTCGCTCCGGGCCTGCCTCAGCCACCTGGTGCTAATGCATTTCCAGCTTAGCCCTGGAGCCTTCCCTGCATAATCTGTTCATGTAAATGATTTGTCATCTTGACCAGCAAGGTTAAAGCAAGGTACCTGTTATAATAAGGCTGTGAAGAGCCACAGAGTAACACGGGCCGTTGAAGTACAATTGTTTTATTCGCGAGGTCAAGTTAACCTTGTGTCAGGCAGACTCAGGCTAACAGCTACCCATTAAAGGGAGACAAAGCAGTCAATTTTGTAGGCTTCTTAGCATTTTTTCCCACTCTCCTTTAGGAGCCTGAGAGCGCAGGGTGCCTTTGCAGGGTTTTGTTTTTTTTTCTTTGCTACTGAGTAGACACCAATTCCTGCCTGTTCTCTGAGTGTGCTGAGCTCTGCATTAATAGGGGCAGGACTCCTTTCCAGACAGCATCAGGGACTCATCATTTCTTGAGCGCTTACTGTGTAGAAGCCAAGGCCTTGGATGGATGCAGTCTGCTGTTGAGTCAGAAGGGGGCGCCCACACGTAGAGAATTTCTGTAGGTCCTACCAAAAAATAACTACAGTATGGGGGCCTTCAGTACAGGATGGGGAGAAGTATCACTGTAGTCAAAAAAAAATTCTAATAGTCCACAAAACTTTTAGTTGAATCACTGTACTTTTTTAAAACCAAGTCACCTCATAAGTTAATGGGCAGAGTTTGAGGATTTTTTTTAATGTTTATCATTTAATTCAATTTAATAAACATGCATTGCTGCCTACTCCATGTAGGGTACTGGGCTCAGCACTAGGGGCACGAAGATGGAACAAGATAAGGCTGCCTTCCAGGGACTTACATTCTACTATGGGAGATGCGGTTTGGACAGGTATTATAATATAGAGTGGCCAAGTCAGACAGTGAAGATGGATTTTCTGGGCCAGTCTTCTGACTGAAGAACAGTGTTCTGCTCATCTCTAAGGATACAAAGAAAGACAAAAATAATCCCTGTCCTCAGGGAACTCACATTCTAAGTGGGGAGAAAACATGCAAAATAAAATATGCCTTCAAAGATATGCAATGTAAACGGAAGAGATCTACAGGGCTGGGAACAGCAATGGCGCTAACAGATAGGAAAAGGCCTCCTGTACACAGTAGGATTTTTAACTTTTTGGGCGGAGTCCAGGCAAAGTACACTAAGAAAAAATCGGGGAGGGAAACACAGGGCTATAATCATCAAAGAAGGTTTCACAGAAAATGTGGTAAATGAACTGAGCACTGGGGAAAAGAAGGATGAAGAAGTAGAGCATCCTGGGCAAAGGAGTGACAGTTTGTGCAAATATCCACAGAGGCAGAAAACAGGGTGTCAGTTTTGGCAGAAATAGACTGAATGAAGGGGAGTATATGAAATAAGTCTGGAAAGATGGATGGATAGATAGATAGATAGATAGATAGATAGATAGATAGATAGATAGATAGATAGATAGATAGGTAGGTAAGTTCTACTTGTATCACAGGTTGTAGATGTATATAGTTTAAAATGACAAAAATAAGATATTTGTAATTTTCTCTCTAGGTAACAGGGAGCCATTGAAAGTTTTAAAACAGGTAAGTGGCACAGTTCAAGGTCACTAAGAAATTATCAAGAGATTTTTTTTTTCAAATGCCAATGAGAATATTCAAGAAAGCACATCTGAGAACTACTTCTTTTTGTTCAGGCAAGATTCTGAGTTCAAGGAAGTATATTTTCCCTACATATATTAATACTTCAGTGAACTTCTGGAAAAGGAATCAGAAATTCAAGTTCAGACTCTAGCTCTGATATTACCTAGTTATATGACCTCTTGCTTCTCTAGGCCTCAGTTTCCTCATCTGTAAAACAAGAGATTTTGACAAGATGATCTTCAAAGTTCCTTGCAATGCTAATATTCTGTTACCTTAACATTCTATTACTTATTACATTCTACTATAGTCTTATACCCTATTATAGTTATATCTATATTCTATTATTTTACCTTAACATTCTATTACTTATTACTTTGTATGATGACATCACATTCTATTCTATCATAGCTATATTATATTGTATCATGACATTCTATTATTCATTGTTTGACCTTAAGTAAGCCATGAGCACCATTGAGTCTCAGAGCTGGAAAAAACCTTAATGGCCATCTAATCCAATACATCACTAAAGCGACAATTCTATCTGTTGTGGTTCATCCTCCATTTTTAAAGATGACCAATGACATCACAGAGTGTTGTCTTGACTTGCTAGTGAATTAAATTTAAATGAGGAAGACTTGCACAAAGTTATAAGCCACTCACTCTCCTTCCCAGTCATCGAAGTCCAGCGTCAAGACAAAACTCAGGATGACTGGTTATGGCCTGAGATGCAATGGATGATCTTGATGTCTTCAATATCTGACCAAGTTCTAAGCATCCCACAGAGCCTGCTTCAGACACCTTCATGGTCATTGAAACAAATTGTTCTCACCCATTCATTCCAGGGGAAGTCTTCACATGCTTGGGGTAGACATTCCCCTAACTCACTGATTGAAGCCTGTTGGTTACCCTTAACCTGGATTAGCCCATCTGCCAAGATGGTTTTCCTAGAGTGTGGCCTCTGTGCATGCTATGACTTCTTGGAGCCACAGGTAAGAGTTGGGTGAGAGGTGAACACTCGAAGGTGAATGAGCAGCTCCAAGAAGGATTTGGACAGTCCTCACACCAGAGGTGCTAGTTCTCCCTGAACATCCATGCAACTTGTGACAAGTGGTTATCCAGTTTATACATTAAAATGTACAGCAATAAGGAGACATTTTATTATAGGGGCAATTCTAAATGTTAACCTCTCTGGGTATCTTTCCTCATTGAAAAACAAAGATAATACTTTTACTATCTGGATCAGAGGGTTGTCAACTATAAAGCATTATGGGAATATGAGCTATTATTATTCTGTTTCTCTGATGACTGGTTATATTTTCAGAGTCTGAACAGAGGAATATGAACTTCAGATGAAAAAAGAAAAGGATTTATAAAGTAGAAGGTTTTCTGTTCCTGCTTCCTGGAGAGCAAAGAACCCTTACCTATCTATAGATACACTTAGCGCATTATAACACTCACTCACCATAGTGTAACACTCAATAGAATGCTGACCATGAAGACTGCAATATGTAGGTTCAAATCATGTTTTAAGCACTTACTACCTATATGACTCTGGGAAAGTCACTTAATACTCTCTGGGTCTCGGTTTCTTTATTTATAAAATGAAGATATTAATGTCATCTACCTTATAAGGTTATTGTAGAGATCAAATGATAAAATGCATTTAAAGAGCTTTCCCAACCTTATTGTATTAAAGAAATGTTAGCTATTATTATTACTCAAAGTTAATGAAGCAGTTTTGGCCAATTCCCTGTTAATGCCTTTTCTTGTTAAATTTTCTAAAGAAATTGCATTTCTTTTCCTCAGACTGGACCAGCTTCAAATCTGCCTGGTGTGTGAGATTTGCCAAAGCTAGTTAGATTGGTTTTTTTTATTTTTTTATTTTAATGTTATTTTATTTTGATCTGGACCTGTGCTTTTATCCCCATAAGTTGTTCCCAGTCTGGGACTTCTTTCCAACAATTCAGATCATCAGCTCCTCTAAAATCTATACTCAAAGGATGATAGACTTCAAATTGAAAGAGACTTTAGAGGTAATCTATTCCAAACCCCTCATTTTGAAGGTAAGTACACTAAAACCCAGAAAGGTCAAGGTACTTGCCCAAGGTCATACAAGTAACAAATGATACTGGTGGAAATTGAATGTTGGTCCTCTTGACTACAAATTAGTTGGGTTGTTTTGGTTTTTTTTCATTATACTGAGTCCTAAAGAGTTGCCTAGGGCACCAAAAAGTCAAGTACCTTGTCCAGGGTCAAATAACTAGTTATGTATCAGAGAAATGACAGAAATCTAAAACTTTCAGAATTCCCTGCTAGTCCTATAACCATTAGACAACACTGCCTAATACTTTTATAGGATATTTAGTTACACTTTTATATAATGCCTGCTGTTATACTTTCTATATGTACCTCATCTGCCCTGTTAGACTGCACATTCTAAGAAGGTATAGACCATGCATTATAAACACTTGAGTTCGTTAGAACACCTAGCACAATGCCTTGATATGGAAACTGTTTTTTAAATATTTGTTGAACGACTAAATGGACAAATAAATAAGCTAGTGGGATTTAGAGCTCCAAGGGACCTTAGAGATCATATAACCCAACACCCTCATTTCATAAATGTGGAAACTGAGGTTCAGAGAGATCAAGTAACTTACCCAAAATCACACAAATATTAATTGGAAGAACTAGGGTTCAAACTCATGTCCACTGAATCCAAAACCCAATATTTTCCAATACAGTCTCTACTCCAAATTTGGGATCTTCTTTTTGGGATGTGTATGTATGTGTGTGGGTTGTGTGTTTTTTATTACAATGATGATTCTATTTCAATTGAATTTGTAAGGAGGCTGCGGGTTTTATTTTCCCAACATGAATCACTGATGATCTAACAAATTAATTACCCATCCATCCTGCCTTACTGAGTGAGGTCATGGGAGAACTGATGGGATCAGCTGACCTCCTCTAGATGGTAGTGTCAGGGCTCCCATTTAAGGACTGAAGTTCAATGCCAAAATTGCCAGTTCAGGTTAGAATCAGCCTTAAATGTATCTTATTATATGGAGAGGCACACAAATGCAATATGTCATCTTTAATGGTTCAGAACAAAGCCTAAAAAAATAGTGTCCCAGCACAGATGAATTTTATAACCTTTGATATATGACTTTCATTATTAACAATAATTTCTGTAACTGCATCCAAATTCGGGAAGACACTCGATGAATATTAATTTTAGTTTTGATTTATTTTCTGTGCCTTGCAACTCCCTCTAGGGCGGACCACATTCCCAGAGTCCCTAGTGCCCCAAGATCTGACGTCCTCCCTCTCCTGTGAAATTCTGCTTGTTCCAGGAACCGACCAGCTTGGCCTCAGCAAATGCTGCTCTTTGGGTTTTGCTGTTCTGGCTCAAAAAAATTGGGGAAATGAAGGACTTTTTTTTCTTTCCGTTGGGCTCTTTCCCCCCACCCTCTTGGTATTTTACCAAGACTCATGCCCCTCCCTTTTGCCCCCACCCTTTTGTCATTACACTAAAATCTAATTGCAAGACAACTCTTCACCTAAGTCATCAACAAAGCCCAATTATTTCTAATGCATGCAGAAAGCAAAAAGAAGGGGAAAAAAGAAAAAAGCAAACAATACAAAGGCATACAGTAACCTAAGCCTTTTTCACAGTCAGGCTTCAAGTTCACATGTGAATTTATGCCAGTTTTGACATTAGCCGAAAAAATTAACAGTTCTCAAAAATGAAACTCTCACAAAAGGGGTTTTGTGTTTCAAGCAGAATAAATTATAGTGTGATGTTATTAAAACACTTAGTTGTTAAGTTGCCAAGAAAATCCAGTATATTCACACAGACTCGAGGACCTGTCTCCATGCAAAGTAATTAAATTAGATTTATGGGCTGCATTACATCAGTGTTTGATAGTTCATTTTTCCTTTCTTCATATTTTGTCCTGCTTTATTAGAGCATGTGACAGATGGTAAAAATAGTGTGAAGTTTCTTGGCCCTGTGCTAAATCCCCTTTCGCTAGTATATCTCTCTTCTGTCAGTTCTCCCCAGCGATGATAAATTAACCTCTCTCTTTGTATCCCAAGTGTGGCAGCAAAGCTCTCTTTGACACAGTACTATCACTTTATCTTAATCTGTGCTGTTGGAAGAGAGAGGGAGATGATGCAATCGCTACCCGGAGTTTAAAGAGAAGATTTATTGTGTCAGAAAAGGGGAGGATGATTAATATAATATGCATCATTATATTTTTCATTTTGTCTCATTTGTCGACTTTTCCTCTTTGGATGTGAGAGGTTAGGTTCATCCCCAGGGAGGGCTAGCCTCTACTCTGCCTCTCTGGCTCCCAGCAAAGGGTGTTTGGTGGACTGGGGCTTGCCCCGAGGCAGTGGGGAAACAGGATGAGGGGGGCCTCTGTTAGTGATGCCCCTCCCCATTTACCCACCTCCTCCGAAGGGGACACCCACCCCAGTAGACGTAGGATAGGAGCTTCTTAGCTCCTTGCCTTTTCAAAAGCAATCTGAGTTCAAGGTGGGAAGGAAGAGGGGTCTTGTAGAGCCCCTGAGGAAAGAAGTGTGAATTGTGCACCCATGCAGGGCTGGGGGTGGGAGACATAGAGTGCAGCCCCATTTGTTGTCATTCGGTGGAGTGGGGCCTCTTAGCAAAGATACTAGAGTGATTTACCATTTCCTTCTCCAGCTCATTTTACAGATGAGGAAACTGAAGCAAACCGGGTTAAGTGACTTGCCCAGGGTCACACAGCTAGTGTCTGTAGTCAAATTTGAACTCAGGTCTTCCTGACTCCAGGCTGATACAGAAACTGGGACTCAGAAAGAAGACAGAATTGGCACAAGCTTAAAAAACTGGGGAGTGATGCTATTCCCAGCCCCTACTACAGTGACTGGGCCGTGTTTGGGGCATAATAAATCACCCATAAATGAAACCATGATTGGAACCCAAGCCATGTGATTCTGCTTCTCCCACTTAGCACTTCCATAATAAAGGTCATCTGGTTTAATGTCATCATTTTACAGATGAGGAAACTGGGTTTAGACAAGGGAAATGATTTACCCAAGGCCACACAGCTAGTATGTCTGTGGCAGAGTTATGAGTCAAACCACTAGAATCCATCCTGCTTATTGCTGCATCTAATGTTCTCTCAACACAGGGATTTATTGTTCACTTAATGCAACTTCTGAAAGGAGAATTCGGCCACATTATAAAATACTAAGTCATTCAGACCACTAGGGCAAGATATGCTGAAATTGTGCCTTGCTAAAATTGATACAGATGCAACTTGCTTTACACAATAGCTTTTGTTCTGAAATGGGAATCACCGGTTTAAAAGTTCTCTGGTACAAACATTGGCTGGCCTCACTTTGCTTCCCTAATCTTATTTTCCACTATTCCGTAACAAGGAGTTCAACAAATCCAGGGTCACCATGGCCCCTAGTATTACCAGTCCGATTTTACCCCAAATCATCCTCATCAACAAGCATTTATTAAACATTTACTATGTGCCAAGAACTATGCTAAGCGACAAGTATATAAAGAAAGCAAAAATATAGTCCCTCCTACACCTGGAAGAACTCACATTCTAATGGGAGAGACCATATACAAGCAACCTTGTACAGACAAGATATACACGGTAAATCACTGGTCATCTCAGAGGGAAAGCCCAGGGGTAAGAAAGGCCTCTTTCAGAAGGTAGAATTTGAACTGAGTCTTAAAGGAATCGAGGGAAGCCCAGAGGCAGAGGTGAGGAGGGAGAACATTCCAGACACGGAACAGTCAGTAAAAAGGCATTAAGTTGGGAGATACAGTGTCAAATATGAAGAATGGGAAAGAGCTCAATTTCTATGGACCATAGAGTGGGTGGAAGGGACTTAGGTGTAATAAGACTAGAAAGGTAGGGATGGATTGTGAGGAATTTTGAAAGTCAAACACAAGATTTTATATTTTATCCTGAACATAATAGGAAGCCACTGAAGTCTGAGAAGGGAAGTGATGTGGGCAGTAGGAAAGTCATTCTGGACAGATGTCTATTTTGTTCCTCTCTCTCATGTGTGTTTAAGTTTCACTATCCAAATGACATTTGGTGCTAAGAATAGAGGACGCAAAGACAAAACAAAAAATTATCCCTGACTTCAAAAAAACTTAAATTCTACTATCACAACAGCTTAGAAAATTATAGATGCAGCATTGGAACCTTGTACATCGCTTATTCTCATCCCCTTATGTTACACAGTACCTGAGGATACCACCCAACGTTCACCATGGGTTCCTCAGACAAGGTTAACTCAAGGAGAACCTCCTCTTTGGGTTTCCATCTCCTCAACACCATCGTTGATGAGCTCCTGTCAATGGATTTACCTTTAACAATGAGCCAGTAGATGAAATTAGCTCCAAACCAGTCAGTCACTAAACATTGGACAATGTGCAGAGGACACAAAGAAAGACAGAAGACAGCCCCTGCTCTCAAGCTCACAATCTAATTGGGGACACAACATGCAAGCAACTATGTACAAACAAGCTATCCACAATATAAATAGGAAATATTCACAAAGTGAAGGCGCTAGAATGAAGACGGGTTGGAAAAAACTTTCTAGAGAAGGTAGGATTTTAACTTGGACTTGAACAAAGCCAAGGAAGTCAGGAGGTGGAGGTGAGGAGGGAGAGAATTTCAGGCATGAGGGCCAGCCCATGAAAAGACCTGGAGCAGAGGGCTAATGTGTCATTACACGTCCATATCACTGGATCAGGATAAATGGCAGGTTATAAGACTGGAGACATGGGTGGGCAGTACCATCTCCTGCCCCCAACTTGGTCAGATTGGTGCTTTAAGGTAATTGCTTGATGGCTGAGTGGAGGATAGATTGGAGTAGGGAGAGACTTGTGACAGAAAGATCAACCAGCAGGCTATTTCAGTATTCCAAGTGTGAGGAAATGAGAGTCTGAACCATGGTAGTGGCAATACTGGTGCTAGAAAAGAGTGTATTCAAAAGATGTTACAAAGGTAAAATTAAAAGACTTTGGTAACAGATTGATATGTTGGGTGGGGAAAGGGGGAAGGGTGATGGGGAGGTGATAAAAAAAAAAGAGTAAAGAGTCCAGGATAACACTGAGAATTTGAGTATGGGGAACTTGGAGGATGGTTGTGTCCTCAACAGTAATACAGAATTTTAGAAGAGAGGAGCATTTGGAGGGGAAAGATGGTGATTTCAGTTTTGGACATATTGCAATTTAAGATGTCTATGGGACATTCAATTTGAGGTGTCTAATAGGCAGTTGTAGACATGAGGCCAGAGGTCAGAGAGAAGATCAGGGCTGGATGAATACATTTGAAAATCATCAGCCCAGAGATGATCATTGAATCCATGAAAGCTGATGAGAGCAAGTGAAACAGTACAAAGGGAGAAAAGGGTCCAGGAGAGAGCTCTGTGTAATATACATAGTTATGGTGAGTGTGTGTGTTCATCCTTTGTTGCCAAAGAAGACCATGCTATTAGAGAAATAATGACATGACTTGCATTGATTTTGTTTTGAGTGAGGGAAAGCTGGAGATGACCCAGGATGAGGCAATTGGGGTTAAGTGACTTGCCCAAGGTCACACAGCTAGTGAGTATCAAATGTCTGAGGTGAGATTTGAACTCAGGAACTCCTGACTCCTGCACTGAGTCATCTCTAGTCATCCTGATGAATATCTGGTCACTGGATTCAGACAAATCTGGAGAAGTGAGGCTGGTGACCTGCACAGCCCTCCCTCACTCAAAACAAAGTCAAGTGCAAGTCATGTCATTATTTCTCTGATGGCATGGTATTCTTTGGCAATGAAGAACAAATACACACACTCTATTAAGACATATAGTCATTGGATCAGGGCTGGGGGAGGAAAAGAGGAAACTTTCCTGGCTTTTTTTTTCTTTTCCATCATAAGATCTAACTCTTTCTTCAAGCTTTAACTTGGTGTTTCCTTTCCAGAAGTAAATTCCTGGCCCTAGGCACCAAATTCTGAGAATTCAGAACTACTCAAACTTACTACTACCCTTGGGCTTAATTATATTTTTTCATTTGTATTTCTCGTTCAATAATGATTCCTTCTCTATCAGAAACCTCTCTCTAGTATAGAGGCAGAAAGTCTGTGTGAAGACCCTGCTTAATTCCACTTGCTAAATTACTTTTCATTAGCATCTATCTATATGGTGGTCTTTCAACAAAGTACCAAGGACTTCTCAAACACTTTGACTCTCTCACGTTGATGAGTTGGAAGGGGAAAGGCATTGAAATAACACTGTGTCCAGCAGGCTCCCTAATTTCTAGCCATATTCTTGGCCTTCCATGTGTATGTGTGCTAAGAAAGTCCTTTCAAATTTTGATCTTACCCTACATACAAATCAAGGAACCAAAAGAGGTTAACAGAGAGGTTAAGTGGTTTGTTCCCAAACTCGTTAAATAACAAAGCCAGGAATGAAACAATTTGAAAAGACCACTAATAATGGACAGAAGCACTCATTTCATAGGTTATAAGAACTGGAAGGGGCCTGGATAGGACATCTAGTCCAACCTCCTATTTTTACAGATGAGGAAACAGGTCCAAAGAAACAATATGACTTCACCAAAGACATACAGGTAAGTAAGTAATAACAGAGCAGGACCTAAAATCTAAGTCTCCTAAGTCTTGACCCAGAAAATTCTCCACTATATCTTCGTGCTTTGGAGATCTACTTGGTGTGTCCTTGGCCTTCTCAAAATGATGTGGCACCTGCCAGAACTCAAATTGGGACTATGATGGAGGGGGACCCAATGACCACCAAGCCTTCTAACCAGATGTGCTCAGATGCCTCTTTGAGACTTTCTTGAGCAGCGGGGTGTCAAACTTGAATAGAAGCGAAGGTCCCTCAACTGTACATAAGCATCCCTCCATGCCGCATTTGACTTAGAAAACCACATGTTAACTTCATCTATGTTCTACTTTGTTTTTATGTGTTTTGTTAAATATTTCCCAATTACATTTTTGTCTGATTCAGGCTGAACTGGGGTTATTGCTGGCTGCCCTCAGGCGATGTATTTAATACCTCTGCTCCTAAGGATAGCTTGACATTGAGAACCAAAAACGTATAACCCACAGGCTTCCTTTTTAATCTTCCTTTTTTGTTGTTTTTGTTGTGTTTTGTTAGAAAACCCACATAGGCAAAGTTCATCTAGTTCCTAGATTTGGGGTAAGTCCAGGCTTCCCACTTCCACAAGCATACCGCCTCCCATTCCTGCTTCCACATAGTCACTCATTTCATGCTGTTTCCCTTGCCTGGAATTTTTTCCCTTCTCCTCGCTGTCCTGTTTAAATTTTTCCACTCAAGATTCTTCCTCACATCCTACTGCCTCCATAAAGGTTAGAGCTGAATTGAATCATAGGATCTAGAGTTGGAAGGGACTGTAGAGATCACTTAGTCCATTTCTATCATTTTACAGATGAGGAAACTGAGGCCTATACAGGTGAACTTGCTCAAGGTCACACAGGTAATAGACCAGAGGTCTGTCAGAACGGTCCTCCAAAATCAGAGCTCGTTCCATTATACCACAGTTTCCTCTCTGGCCAGAGCTAATAACTTTATCTCCTCTACATCACTTCTAGGTTAAGTGACACAAAGTGACACTTTCTATTTTGTCTTGTGTTGTTAAATGCTGTTTGGCACACACTGGTGTAAGACTCCCTCAGAAAGATCATGAGCCTCTTGAAGGCAGCAGCATGACTTTCACTTCCTTGTTTTCCTTGGGCCTAATACGCTGTTGATCATAGGTGAGAAAGAGACTAGAAGGCTGGGTCAAGTCACTTAACCCTGTTTGCCTCAGTTTCCTCACCTTTACAATGAGCTGAAGAAGGAAATGGCAAACCACTATGGTATCTCTGCCAAAAAAAACCCAAATGGGGTCGCAAAGAGTCAGACATAACTGAACAGCAACACTTTCAGGTTTATTGTGTGGATAAAATGAGATAATATTTGTAAAGCACTTTGCAAACCTTAAAGCATGGTATGAATGCTAGCTATTATTATTTTAAAAGAATACATGGCATCATAGATTTGGATTGAGCTGGATCAATAAAGGGGACTGATACAAGAATAAAGGATGACACAGCCTAAACTCATGTAGATGCTGCCTCAAATCCTCTTGGAAAGTAGGAGTGTTATAAGTCATAAATAATAACAACTAGCATTTGTACAGAGGGCTTTATATACATTAGCTTCATCTGGTCTTCACAGTGATTCTGCAAACTAAAAAACTATAGATCATCTGCATTTTATAGATGGGAAACTGAGGCCTTGAGGGGCAATTACACATCTAGTAAGTGTTACAGAGGTTTCTTCTGATTCTGAGTCCAAGAATCTTTCTATTGCGTCATATGGATTCATTTAAATTTTTTTTGAAAAGAACGTCAACTAGAGTTCCCCCTTTCCTCTTAATTCTCCTCCCATGTAACTTAACTTTGTATAGTTGAGTCAAGTCAACAGTCATTTATTAAGTGCCTACTGTGTACCCACTCCCCTTGCATTGTTGTCCGTCCTTCATAATCAAAGAGGATCATGACATCAGGGAGACGATGCCATAACAGGCAAGTGGATTGAATATAACTCAATTCTGACTCTAGTTGAATCAAGTCAAATCAAGTCAACAAGCAGTGTTATATAATAACATATAATAACAAGTGTTATTAATTGTCTAACATATACTAGGATTGATGCTAAGTGCTGGGAATATTAAAAAAATTAAAAAGCAAGATAGTCCCTGCTCTCAAGGAACTCATAGTCTTTTGGGAGACACCAAGAAAATAATTATGGATAAACAAGATACATACAGGGTAAATTGGAGATGATCAATAAAGGGAAGACACTAGTAAAAAACTTCTTGCAGAAGGTGGGACTTGAACACAGTCTCTCCTTACTCCTTACTTCTAATCTTAGCTCTTATAATTCTGCAAGTATATAGCAAATGAAAAAGGTGGGAAAGCATTACCCTGGAGGCCTGGGGTAGGGGAGTTGGAGGCAGGGGGACAGTTGAGATAGTTTTCAAAAGGGGCTAATTTGTCCACAAGAGAAACATAGTCAATTTTGGATTATCTGCACTCATGGAGATGAACAGTGATGCTGATAATCCGAAACTCTGGATAACCCAAAAGTCATTTATATTTAGCTTTGGAAGGCTAAATATATGGAATGCATTAGATGATTTTATTTTTGGCAGTAGATTTACCATCCTAATTATGTTTTGCTTGAATGAATTTTAAAATTAGTTTGCATTTCCTAAGCACACATCATCTGAGTAAGAGAGCGGCAGGAGGAGGGGAAGGAGGAAGAGGAGGGTGTTGTGTAATGTAAGAAAACCAGGTTGGGTTAACACTTTATTGACAGCTGCTCTATTAAATGGCTAAGCAGCACACAAATAAAGGAGAGTTAGCTAGACTTGAGTCCTAGCTCACTGCCACGCAAATGCTTACTTGCCCATTGACCAAAGATAAAATGCTTGGTAAGCAAAGAAGAAAGGTCATCATCTGCCTGCATGCTTTCTGAGGTAAGGATGTCATTGCCAAGACAAAATCTCTGATAATAAATTCCCTCTGCTTATTCACAAGGTTGGATTATTATATTCTTCTGTAAAATCATATAGGAAGCCACCTTTTCCCCAAGTGCTTCACAGGTAACATTCCCTTCATTCTGAAACCAAGTCTGGAAAAAGGGAAAAGGTTGTCTGAAAATGCCATTTTCCAGATGGCCCAAATAGGGCTGAGTTCTTCATGAAAGATCACAGTAGATATGGGAATGGCTGCCTCCCTCAAATTGCTACCCACTCCCCCAAGGATTGCAGAACATGCTTTAGAGAGATCAGGGGGTGGTGGCAGGGGGAACCTTATGCTTCAGAAATATTAATAATTTGTCATATTTAGAAAATGATTTGCTGTATTCAAAGCTTACAGAAACATGAAACTGTCAAAAAAAAATAAGGAGGATTTTTTTTCAAATGTACTATGCCATTTTAAGGAAAATAGAATTTTCCAAAGATGATGCTATTGGGGGAAGGGATGAAAGTGGGTTGCAACTTTAATCATGCACAAAAGACTACAAGAATTAAGAGATATAACAGAGCCAAAGTTTCTTCCAGTAGAGTATAGAATCTTAGCACAAGAAATAATCTCAGAGGTTTAGTCCAACACACACACATACACACACACATATACACATACCTATTTCATATATACATATATATACATACACACATTTATGTACACACACACACAAATCTTTTCCCCAACATCCCCCCAAACTTGTCACGTAGCCTCTGTCAGAAGATCTCAACTGAGGAGAAACCCACTACAAATACCTGGGGGACCTACCTCATGTATTGTGAGACTCAGATGAGATCATACGGATAAAGTGCTTTGAAAACTTCAATGTTCTATATAAATGTCAGTTGTCATTATTATTATTACCTCCCAAGGCAGCCCATTCTGCCTTTGGAGAGCTCTAATTGGGAGGAAGGGTTTTTTTTTTTCTTATATTGAACTGAAATCTGCCTCTCTGCAACTTTTTCCAACTGCTCATTCCTCTGGGGCTAAGAAGTCTAATCTGTTTTCCATATGACAACCTTTCAAATATTTGAAGACAGTTATCATGCCCCCTCTACATCTACTCTTCCCCCAGCTAAACATTCCAAGTTTCTCCAACCAATTATCATATGGTAAGTTCTCCAGTCCCCTAATGGGTAGGACTGAATTGACATCTACTGTTCAGGGGCATAATGTATGGAAAGGTGCTATCCTAAAGGACATGCCCCTTAGGGATGTGGGGAGGACAATAGTTCTTGCTTCTCATTCCCCAGTAATCTGGTTTCTAAGCTTCATCAGTCAACTGAAACTACTCTCTCCAAAGTTACCAGTGATCTCTTAATTCCCAGATAGGACAGCCTTTTCCCAATCCTCATCCTCCTTAACCTCTCTGCAGCGTTCGACACTGTTGATCACCATCTACACTTGAATCCTCTCTCTTCTCTGAGTTTTTAGGAAATTGATCTCTCTTGGTTGTCCTCATGCTTGTCCAATTGCCTCCTCTTAGTCATTCTCCTTTGCTGAATTATTAACTACCTTTTAAATGTATGTCCTCTCCAACACTCAGGGTATTTGTCTTTCCACACCCCTGATGGTGACTTCATTGGCTCCCATGCATTCAATTATTATCTCCACAAAGATGGTTCCCAGATTATATATTTAGCCCTCTTCAGCTCCATCATTTCATTACCAACAGCATATGGGACATTTCAGATTTGTTGAATGATAGGTATCTCAAACTCCAATATGCCAAAAGAAAAAAAAACCAGAGCTTATTATCTTTCTCCATCAAATAAAACCCTCTTCTAAACTTCTGTATTTCTGTTGAGGGCACCACCATCTTTTCAGTCTCACAGGGTCTCACAACCCTAGAGTCATCCTAGACTTCTCCTTCTCCCACACCCCTCCCCCATATCTGATTAGTGACTGAATTTTACTATTTCTTCCTCCATATCTCTTGTATCCATATTCTTCTCTCCAAGGACACAGTTATAACCCTAATTCAGGCCCTCATCACTTCTCACCCAGACTACTGCAAAAAAACCCTAATAGGCTTCCCTCCCTGTGGTCTCTATCTCCTCTCCAATCCCTCTTCCACATAACTGCCAAATGATATTTCCAAAGCCCCAGCCTGACTATATCACTCCTCCAATTAATAAACTCCAGTGGCTCCCTATTGCCTCTGGGGTCAAAAACAAACTCCTCTTTTTGGTATATAAAGTCCTTTACAACCTGTCTCCAGCCTACTTCTCAAGCCTTAGTATATATTACTCACCCTTTATACACTATAATTCAGCCAGACCAACTTTATTTTTCTTACATTCAGCTTTCCATTTCCCATCTCCTTGGGTTTGAACAGCTTACTTCTTATACCTGGACTGTCTTCCCTCCTCCCTTCCACTTCACAGAATCTCTAACTTTCTTCAAAGCTCCCTCAAATGATTCCTCTGACTGGAGGCTCTTCTCCCCTTCCCTACCATTAGTGCATCCCCTCTGCCCCACACCACCTCCCAAAATAAGGTTTGACAAGGTGGCATTGAAGGGTCTTGATCCTCAGTCATTCCCTTCTTTTCTCTACCAATGCTAGAAGATTCCTTGCTTATTGTGATATGAGTGTACCTTGCCTTAAACATCTATAGGCAAGCAACTTCATTCCTCTAGGACTCAGTTTCATTATTTGTACATGAGGGAGTTGAATAATCTTGTTTTCATCTGCATATATTTTGTATAGATATATTTCTATTTGTACATATCCCCTCTGATAAAATGTAAGTTCCTTGAAGGGAGAGATTGCTTCATGTTTGTCTCTGTATTTCCATACTTTCGTGATTGGTGAGAATTGATGATACCTCACCAGTCCCAGGGTGTATACCAACCACCTTCCTGTGATATTGCCATCACACACCACCACCCCCTACCCTGCGCATATGAACACTCTTTCTTCCTCTCATTCTCTTACAGTAATCAAATCAACTCTACCTGGAAGGGAAGTGTCAGTAGAAGGTCCTGATTTCACTCATTTACCCTGTGACTTCTCATACCAAAGTATCTCTCCCTGACTAACACTGCCTTATATGTGCTGCCCTTTCCTATTGGAATATAAACTCCTTGAGGGCAGGAGACTGTCTTGTTTTTTGCCTTTTTATCCCCTTCTGCATTTAGGGTCTGCATTTAAAATGGTGTCTAGCACTTACTACTGCTTAAGAATTTCATTTTCATTCATTCATTCATTGCCTTGTAAAGTATCTGGTATACAGTAGGGGCTTAACAAATGTTGACTGATTGATTGATTGACTGAGGAGCATAGCAGTTTTCCATACAAACCCCTACCTCCTACAATAATCTACCATTCAACGATGGCAGAAAGGGAACCTGGAACTGGGCATAGGCACATACTGTCTCTAGTTACCTGAAGTCATTTCAGTTCCTTGGCATCCACTATTTCCACCTTTACCCCAGGAGCAGAAAGTTCATGGATGATTATCAGCTAACTTATTCTCATAAAAAAAATTATACTTAATAAATGTTTGTTGGAACAACAAATAACTAACCTGGAAGTCAGATGATCTGGTTTCATATGGTGGCTCTCTTTCCTAACTATGTGTCCTTATGCGACTCACTTAATCAGTCATGACCTCAGTTTCTCATGTGTAAAACTGATAGACTTTAAGATCCTTCAGGCTTCTTCCAGCTCTGACATTCTGTGATTTTATAACCATCTTATTCAACCTCCTCTTTGTATAGATGAGGAAATACCCAGTTAACTAAGCAGATGGTGCTGCTTTCTTCAAAATATTTTCTATTCATTCTTTCCTTTTACCATCACTATTTTATGCTCTCATCACCACATATCTGGGATATTACAAAACTATGCTAGTTTCATTGTCTCTTTTCCTTCTCTCCAATTCAATCTGCAACCTGTTGTCAAGTCAATTTTTCCCAAAACATTTCTTTCACATTGAAAACAACTGGATTTGGAGCCAGAATGTGGGTTCAATCCTACCTCTTCCACCTACGTATTTACTATCTCTGTGACCCTGAGTAAACCACTTCATTTGCTAGAGTAGCAGTGGTAGGCAGTAATTTGAGGGTCAGAGCAGGAGGACATGAGTATCCATCTACGATGACCGTAACATCCAAAACTGGAAGGAACTTCTAAAGTCATCCATCTAAATCTCCTCCTCATTTTTCAGAGAACAAAGCTTCTGTGGTTGTTACTCAGTTACTTCCAATGGTTTTCCATTTCCTTTTCCAGTATATTTTATAGATGAGGAGACTGAGGCACTCAAGGTTAAGTGACTTGCCCAAGGTCACAGGATCAGTAATTGCCTGAGGTCATATTTGAACCCAGGAAGGTGAGCCTTCCAGACACCAAGCCTAGTACTCTATCCACTGTACCACCTAGATGCCCCAAGACTTAGGCTGGTGAGTAGCAATTGGTCCTTTCCAAGACACATTTGCCCAGTATTAACATATGAGACACAACAGATGCCATGTGTGTAGCAGCCCAGTAAAATGAAAAAATCACTTTTACTCATTTTGGAGACCTGAATTCTAAGCCTGGCTCTGCTACTCACTCTCTGTGGCTTTGGGGAAGGCCCTTACTCTTCCTCGGCCTCTTTCGTCATATGTCTTATAAGGAGGTTGAACTGGACAACCCATAAACTGAATGATCCCTTTCTTCTACAAAATGTTATGATCCAGTGGGTCCAGTAAGACTGGAGAGAGATTCCCTGAGATCCCTAAGAAAAGAGGGTTCTTAAAGTCATAAAATACCAGAGCTAGGACCTGTCTTATACGTCTAATAAGTGCACTGATTATGGTTCTCTTAGGTTCATCTTCCTGACTTAAAATCTGGCCTCAGACACTTACTAGCTGTGTGACCCTGGGCAAGTCATTTAACCTTGTTTGCTTCAGTTCCTTATCTGTAAAATAAGCTGGAGAAGGAAACAGCAAAGTACTCTAATATCTTTGCCAAGAAAATGCCAAAAGAGGTCATGAAGAGTCAGACATGGCTGAAAAATGACGTATTACTCTACCTGTCTCAACATGATGCCCTTTTTGCCTGTGAATGGAATGGGAGAGTCATGGAAGAAGCCGAACTAAAAGGCAATTACCCTCCTGCCTGTGACAAATACACCTGTGTTTTTAGTTACAGGCCAGGTGATGGAAGACTTCCATCAATTTCTCAGAGCTGCAACTTGACTGAGTAGGGAAAGGATATGGGAAGCAGGAGACGATAAATGGTCTCTGACTGAAAGGCTTGGTTTGTTTAGTTGTCACTGCTGATTGACAGGAACGAGCAGTCTTGACATCCTTAGTCCAGCCCCTCTTCTCCATTGCCTCTCTCCTCTACCAGGGCTAAAGGAAGACTGGCTTCCCATAATTACATGAATATATCTGGCCATAGTCATCTTTGGGCAAGTAATATCACTCCCCCAGACTCATAGCTCATCGAATCGTGAATTTAGGAGCTGAAAGGGATCTTGGAGGATGCTGGGCTCATTGTACAGATGGGAAAACTTAAGTCCTGAGAAGGAAGGTGATACTGCCAAGGTCACACACCTAGCTGGCAACAGAGCCAGGACTCAGGGACCCTGACTCCCAGTCCAAGACTTTTTCTACCATGCCATGCTGAATTATGAGGGGCATCTTTTGCCAACAGATGTTGGCCCAGAGTGGCCCTGAGAATGAGACTTTGCCAAGGAGCAAATTCCAGAGGAACTTTCACAAGGTACACTCTGCACAAAGGGCTCCATGCTCCTGAAACTCCTGGGGTAGTTTGCCATAAATCTACCAAGTAATGAGAATCAGGCCTTGAGGAGACTGGCTCTGAACATGTCTGGGTCAGTAGTGGAAATAGTATCGATAACATCACAGTCTAGCTGTTTACTTATCCATGAACAAGCCACTTCTTTGGCTCAGATGGAGTCTGAGAATATTGAGCTATAGGTAACTTGCTTGCATACTAAGCAACATCCCAATTTTCCCCTAAGATTATATATATATGTGTGTGTGTGTGTGTATACATATATATGTGTGTGTATGTGTATATATATGCACATGCATATATATGTATATATGTATAGACACATATATACATACATACACACACACACACACACACACACACATATACCTGTATATATAGGACCATAGGATTTAAACCTAGGAGGGACAACGGAAGTTAGCATTTCCATCAGTCCTCGGAACGTGTACCATCCATTTATTTGAACTATACATAGGAAGCATGGCATAATGGAAAGACCATTAGATTTGGGGTCAAAGGACCTGAGTTCCAATCTAGGCCTCAGATGTAGACTCTTTCGACCAGCATAGATGGTAACCCTTTCACCCTAGAGATCATTGTGTCATGAGTTTCTGTAAGGGAAGAGTCATCATCTGATGGCCAACCTTCTAATGCATTAATTCTTAATTAATTAACTCTTATTCTCCAGGTCATGGACCTTCAAGGGGTCAATGAATACACTACAGGGGATCTGTGGACCTGAGTGGGGAAAAACTAACCTTTGGTTTCATTTTATGCATATAAAAATATTACTGTGAGAAGGGAGTTCATTGACTTTTCTAGATTGCTAAAGACTCTATTAAAACCCCTGACTCTAATGATACCCTGTACTTAGCCAAGTGGGTCCTCAAAGGGCAAGAAAGAACAGTACTAAAGAACTTTCCAACTTGGTAGGATGAGGCAGAACTTACTTTCTCCTGATCCAGCCTTCAAGAACCCAGGTTTCCCCCTACCCCTTCTACACAATGATACATTGAAGGAAGAGATTTCAGTGCAGGAACTTTCCCATAACTTGATTTAACATGAAACTGTGGATTTGGGATAATTTGCATGTCTGATCCACAACAAACATGTAGATAGAACACATTTTTGGAAAGATTAAAATTCTCCATGAAACTTTCCAGAGCTGCTAGTAGTCTCTGGGAACTGTATAAGTCAATAAGGAGCATTTAGCATTCTTTACTAAGAGATAAGGACCTCCTAACTCTAACAGGCAGGCCATCTTTGTTAAACACTTCAAGGAAAAACAAAATTAAGTAGGGAACAGAGTTTTGCAGTAACTCCTAATTGAGGATGAAGGAGAAATGTGACCCCAACTTTTTTTCTACCTGAATGTATCAACTTTGAAATATTTCTTTCAAATCAAATCAAATCAGCAAAAGTTTACTTCACACCTACTATGTACAAGAGTACTAGGGATACAGAGACAAAAATGAAGTAGTCCCTGTCCTGAAGCAGCTTATATTCTATTGGGGGGGGGGGATACAACATATATACAAATAACTGAGGAGGTAGAGGGCATTCATTCTTTGCAAGAGGAGGAGAGTAGAAAGGAGAGATGATCAGATAAGCCTCCATAGAGGAGAGGCAACCTCTCTTGAGGTTCAGTGGAATGCTTGCATTTTGTGAAGGGATGCTGAAGTTGGAGTGCATTCCAGGAATGAGACATGGTTTGTACGAATGCATGAAAGTGGCAAATGAAATATCTAATTCAAGGCAGAACTTGTAGACCAGTTTGGCAGAAACAAAGTATGCAAGGTAAGTCAGGTGAAATAAGACTGTCAAGGTAGGTTGAATCCAGATTGGGAAAGGCCTTCTTTTGCCCAAACCCTGTGACTTTTGGCTTATCTATGTGGGGAAAAACTAGCTCAAGGAAATGCTGGGAGTTCTTTTCTCATGAGAAATTGTCTTTCTTCTGAATTTTCCTCTCTCTCTCTCTCTCTCTCTCTCTCTATTGGGAAATAGAGTACATTTCATTTCTACCAGGAACCAGCAGAAAGCTAGAGGGAAATCCCTTCCTTTTTGTCTGCTTCCCTCCAAACCTTGAGAAGGTGATTTTTCTCCTTGGCCTGAAGGGGATTTTTCTCCTGGCTCTGAAGAAGAGGCAGCAGTGAGAATTTTTTTTCCATTTAATTTCATTTTTCATCATTTTTACCCTTTTCGGATGGTTCACATCTGAGGGTCTCGGTGGATTAACTGGCCAATCAGATTTCATTATGAGCCCAAGTAGTTCTTATCATTAAACCTGTAATTTATTTCTTCTGTATTTCATAAAATGTGAAATATTACCATTCTCCAGGAGCTCGAAGACAGCAGAGATGCTCCATTAAGCCCAACATTGCTCCTCCATGAGAGGCAGTAATTATATGCAACTTCTCTTTTTTTTTTTAACAGCTAAGTTTCTACTTGCAGATGCTAACAAAAGAAATAAGCTTTTAATCCAAACATAATTAATATGAATTACCTCCCCAGTACATCCTGGCTTTGCACCATTAAACTTAATTTTTGTTTTGCATGATAATTGTGTTATCATTACCGTTTATAGGAGAACTCAGGGACCTTCACTTTGTTTTCAGTCAAGACCAAAGGGACTAGAAATGGCTCCTTGTATTCTGCCAGCTTCCATCTAACTGGGCCAGCCTTCCTGGTCTATCCTCTCTTGGGCCATGAAGGTTTAGAGAGGACTGGGACCTTGGGAAACAAAGATAGAGAAGTCAGGGAAGTTGAAGAAATCCTGTTCTCCTTGGTACAGTGTTTGCCATTGGAGAGATAGCAGAACCTGGGCAGCTATCTAATCATCATTATTTTCATGATAATTATTACAATTACCACTATCATTATTGTTTCTCATAATAAGCGCTGCAGCCATTTAGACATAGAGCATGCCAACATCCTCTTACTATTTATGATTCTTTATAAGCACCCAGAAAGCCAGGGTGAGCATCCCCGAGATGATGAACCAAGGTAAGTTTTGTACTTACAGGCCAAGAGTTCTGGGTCCTATTCTGTGCTCAGAGAGGAGATCGAGCCTGGTCCTTGCCTTCCCTCTCAGCTTCATCCTAAGGAAGAGGCTATAGCAAGAATCTCTGCTTCTGCCCCTACCTTCCAAGGATGTTGTGAAGACTAATATAATTTTAAAAAAATAAAATGAGAGGCAGCATGGTATAGTGGATACAGAGACCACCTTGGGATCAGTATTGGCTGGGTTCAAGTCCTTCTTCTGACATGTATTAGTTCAAAGACACTGGGAAAGTCACTTAACCAGTCCATCTCCCAAGCAATTCCCTAAAACTATATGTTATAGGGCAAGTAATGATCTGCATAGGTATAATAAGTTTCCTCCTTGGAATCTATTTCTCCCACAGGATACTTTATCTCCTATCTCCAGTCTTTTTTCACTTACCCTCTGCCATGTTTGGAATGCCAGCTTTCCTCACCTCCACCTACTGGCTTCCCTGGATTCCTTCAAAACTCAAAAACTATCTTATGCAGAAGGCCTTCTTCAGGTTCCCTTCCCCACCCCCACATACACACACCTGTTAGTGCCTTCCCACTAAGTGCCTTTCCTTTTCAGTCTATGTATCTTACATGTATAGTCTATCCCATGTTGTCTTCTCCTATCAGAATGTGAGCTCCTGGAGGTCTGGAGCCATATTTTTGCCTTTCTTTACATCCAAGTGCTTAGCACAATGTCTGATACAAATGTACTTAATAAATGCTTGTTGGTTGATACCAAGAAAATAAGAGACGTGGTACAATTAATTGATTAGAATATCTTCGAGTGATTCAAAAGTGGTCTGTCATTTATTCAACATATTTAAACTAAATGGGCAAGAAACACATAATTTGAGTTGGAAGAGACCTCATCAGTCATCTAGCTCAAATCACTCCGGAAAAAAAAATTCCTTTTGCAGTGAGGAACTGACCTCAGTGAAGAGGTCAATAATTCAATTCAATTAATAAAATTAATATTTATTAAGTGCCTACAACATGCCAGGCATTGTACTAAGTGCTGAGGATACAAAAAAGAGGCAAAACACAAACACACAAAAATACAAATTCCTGCCCTCACGCATTTACTTCCCAAGAAGTCCCATTCTGAGTTTGGACAATTCTAATTGCTGGGAAGGTTTTCCTTTCATTAATTCTCATAATCATCTGGCCTCACAGCCTAGGTTTCATTCTAAACTTTCACTGTTTCACCCCACGCACTATGTCCAATCAATTGCCAAATCTTGTCATTTCTACCTTCATAGCATCTCATATACTTGTTTACTGATACTACCACTACCCTGCTCCCTTATTACCTCAGTCCTTTTGCCTAGACCAGGGGTGGGGAACCTGCGGGCTCAAGGTCATATGTGGCTCTATAGGTCCTCAAGCGTGGCCCTTTGACTGAATGCAAACTTCACACAACAAAGGGACACATGTGACCTTAAGACCACAGGTATCCCGCCCCTGAGGTAGAATATTAGGGGGAGTGATGTGTAATCAGCCTGGAAAGATATATTGGAGGCAGAATATAAAGGCTGTAAATGCCAAAGGTGTTTTATCCTAAAGGCAATAGGGAGCCAATGATGCTTGGTGAGTAGAGAGGTGACATGTTCAGATCTGGGCTTTAGGAATATTAATGTGGCAGCTGTGTAGAGGATAGACTGGGGAGAAGAGAGGTAAGATTAAGGGAGATCAGTTAGGAGACCATCAAGGTGATAAGGACCTGAATTCAGGTAGCAGAAAGAAGGGGACAGAAGTGAGACATGGCATGGACATAGAATCAACAGGACTTGACAAATGATTGAATATGTGGAGGTGTGGGAAAGATGACTCCTGAGTGAAGGATGATTCCTAGTTTCAAAGAGGGTGACCGGAAGAGTGGTGGTACCCACAACTGATATAAAAAAGTTAGGAAGAGTTGCAGGTTTGGGGGAAAAGATAATGAATTCTCTTTTGCACATGTTGAGTTTAAGATGCCCCAAGGGCATCTGGGTAGAGATGTCCAACAAACAAGTAGGGATGCAAGACTAGAATTCAAGAGAGAGAGATGAGGACTAAAAATGTTGAGTTATCTTCATCGAGATTGAACCCATGGGAGTTAACGAGATCCCTAAGAGCTAATGAGATTTCTAAATGCTAACGAAATCCCTAGGAGCTAATGAGATTCCAGGATCCAGAAAAGACTTCTGGGGTACATCCATATATGGGGGCAGGACATGGATAATAAGCAAAAAGTAGCCATAAGACAGTAGTCAGAGGTATATGTCTTATGGATTTTTCCTTTAGCCTCTGTCAAAGCAACCTTCAGCATGGTAAATAGGCATGGCAGCTAGACAGTTTGTCATAGTACTAAACTATAAGGACTAGCTGAGAGGGCTACCACCGAAAAGAAAATAAAGGACTATAGCTTTTATTTCACACAAAAATGGACAGTAAGGGGAATTTTACTGTGGCCTGAAGAGCCTGTTATGTATGTGTTTCTGACAGTATAAAGAAATACCTACGTATACACAAAGTGCAAGTTGGTTTCTGTCCTATTAATGAGAAGATGAAATGGCTATAGGGACATATTTATACACTCCGTGTTATCAGGGACAATGAAGTGTTCCTCAAAAAAAAAATAAAAATAAAAATGCTCCAGAGAAAATAAAGACAAAGAAGGCAAAAGGTGTTAAGAGGTAAAGGGAAGACTAAATTCATAGCAAGAAATTGGAAGATAAAAGAACACAGTATAGAGAAGTCAGGCAATTGGTCAGCAGGTCAACAAGCAGAAAAAAAAAGGAAGAAGAAAGATGACTAAGTGTTTGGAGCTTAAGTAATAGATATGAGGCTCTTCCATTAGAAGGGGGAGCTGAACCATCTTAGGGAGAAACAGCTTCCTATGATTCAAGTAATGATGCTGTAACTCCGTGGGTCCCATGGAAAGAAGAGCTGGTTCATGATGACTAGTGACTCTGGGTTGAGGGTTCCAAGCCAGAGTGGTCTGCTGTCCTCCTGGAGCCTAGATCTTGGATATGATGAAAAATCTACCAAGACTTTTCAAATCTGATGACCACTGCCCACTTTTGGTGGCTCATGTGGGGATAAGAAGAACTTCCAGAAGGAATACTAAAAGTATTACTAAGGATTATGAAATCCTGGGAGGAAAATCTGAAGAAATCATGATGGAAATATAGGTGCAGTTTTTTGCCACTATTGCCAACTTGATGATATCTGAAAGTGGCGTCATAAAGATTTCTGAATGATAACTTGAAATACTGAAATGATGAACTCTTTGCCAGAGATGGAGTGCACCTAGTGAGGGCTGATAAAAACTTATTTGCCAGGGTCTTGTGAAGTGAAGAAGAGGGTTTTAAACAAAACAGAGAAGGTAAGAGAAAACTGTCCACACTGATCTACCAAATCTAGTAATATGGAGAGTAGATTGTGCATCATAGGAACATTAGCAAAAGGGAGGAAGATGATACTTGAGACCCAGGAATAAAACCCATTACTTCATATGCCTGTGTAAAAATGCAATAAATATAGATTATATACAAATAGGAAAGTCGAGATCCTAACACAAAGAGGCAAATTTTGCTTCATAAGTTTCACCAAGACTTAGTGGAGTGGAACATATGACAATGATAGAACTCTTAAATGATAAAGTTCATTCAAAAAGAACAGAATAGATAAAAGTGACAGTGAAATAAAATTGAATATTAAAAAGATATCTTCATGTGAGGAAATCCAGGAAGAAGAGGAAATATAGTGAGGAGTATTTGGATGGGGATCAACTTAGGAAATTTATATTATCATGGGGATATTCTCTAGACCACCTAGAAAGGAGAAATTAGATAAGCAAGTTCAGGAAACAAACCATACCCCTAGCACAGAAACAAGCTGTTGTCATAACTATTGGTGTTGGTTATCTGGACATCTGTTGGGAAGCTCTTTTTACCAAAAGCAGAACAGGTAAAAATAATAACTTGACTTGCCTTAATGATTACTTCACTTTTCAAAGGGTTGAGGAAGTGACAGGGAGAACTTCTATTACAGATCTGATTCTCCTCAGCAAGGACGAAATGGTTGCCATAGTAAAAATAAATGGCATGACTCTGTGGACAAGGGAGTATAACCTAACACACACCCTAGAATTGGAGAGAGTCAATTTCAAAGAGTTCAGATCAAGGAAAGACAGCATCCAGTGGTTTAAAATTTTTCCAGGGAAATTGTCCCAGCAGTGATATGTGGGGATGAAATCCTAAAGGTACAGATGGAAATGGTTTCGATGAGGAAGAAAAGGGGAAACTGACTAAATGTGACTATTCAACTCACAACCAACTCATATTTTAAAAAACATGTATAGAAAATAGAAGCATGGTCAAGTAATAAGATGAATTACAAAACAAGAATATTTTAAGAATATTGTCAGAAGCTGATAGTGCATGCTATGGACTTTTTAAAAAGGTAATTTTTATGAGGGTTGGGCTATATGTGTGTTTGTTTACAAGTGATGATCAGAGCAAGAGGAGAATTAAATAAGGGATATTACCCCAGCCTGGGGTAGATGGGATGATGATAACAGACAGTGGTGAGAACATTAACTACTCAGTACTTATTTTGTTTCTATTTTCTCTTCCAAAGATAATGATCTTTGGAGTGGGTATTTTTTAAAAATGGTTATTAGGGAATGAAAAGTTTAGTCATATTAGCATGTAGCTGTCCTCAGTGAGTTCAAGTCACCAGGCCTCTAAAGAAACTGTGTTCTAGGGCACTGCAAAAACCAGCAAATTGGACAACTGAGCTATTGTCAGTATTCTTTAAAAGATCTTGAAGAATGGGAGGAGTGATGCAAGACTATTAAAAAAAATAATCATCTAATTTTCAAAATAGAAAAGAAGATGACATCTGCAAACTATAAGTCGGTGAGTTTGACATCTATTCCTAGAAAAATTCTAGAACATATTATTAAAATGACAGGTTTTTAGCAGTGATAGTGGCAGCTGGTGGCAGAGTCAATAGAGTTCTGGGCCTGGAGTCTGGAAGACCTGAGCTCAAATGTGACCTCATACTCTCACTGGTTATGAGACTCTGGGCAAGTCACTTAACTACTTTCTACCTCATCTGTAAAATGGGATAATAATAGTACCTACCTCTTAGAGTTGTTATAAGGATCAAATGATATAATATTTGTAAAGCATTTACCATAGTGCCTGGCACATATGTGCTATATAAACACTAGTGACAATGATAATGATGAAGATGGCTAAAAGCCTGCATGACTTCATTAACTACAGGTTACAACAGACTAATTTTCTTTTTTAACAGGGTTACTAGATTGGTAGATTGAAAGAATGCTATAGACATGGTAGTATTCTCAGATTTCATCAAAGCATTTCATAAGTACCTCATGCTATCATGGTGAACAAGATGGAGACATGTGGCTATGGTACAGTTAGGGTAGGATTAAAAGCTTTTTGAATGACTTGTCCCAAAGAATAGCCTTTACTGGGTTGATGTCAACTTAGCAAAATCTCAAAATCATTGTATTTCAGGGCTGTACACATCACTTCTTCAGGTCAAACATTCACAATTCCTTCACCGTGAAATAGAAACCCCCAAAATAATAATAATAATAGCCTGAACTGATGGACATAGACTCCAGAACAAGGGATAAAATAAATCTATCATAGTTCACTCTAATAAGACCGCATCTGGAGTGCTGTGTTCCATAGGGCACATTTTAGGAAAGACACACAAGGTGAAATCCTAATGAGATTAAAGATCTTCCCCACCCATTAATGGACCTGCCCATTAAGGGGAGTTTGATTAGGGGAGATTTTTAGGAAGATCCACACCTTTTGTTAATGAGGCACTGGTTTCCTAGGGTTGTGATGCCATCCAGCTCTGAAAAATGTATAAAGACTCTGAGGTGAGGTTTTACTTTGGGGCTTACTCATTGGAAGTGTTTATTTGACCAGGGGAAACTCTGGACAGCTGCTAAAGAGCCCCACTGCTTTGAAAATCCAGATGTTGGTGCTTCTCTCTCTGGTAATTATGTAGGTATGGTCAGACAGTTATGTTAATCGATCAGGTAGCTCAAAGCTTTGTCTGATGATTTTGATTTCTCTGTATTTTCTCTGAAGTTCAGGGTGCTGACTTTTTCCCCTGAACTAAGTGAATGATATATGTACTTGACTGAAGTGATTGTTGTCCCCTCAAGTTTCTTTCCATTTAGAAAAGCAGATCAAAGAACCTGTGATAGCAGACCCTCTGGTGTATGTTGGAGTCCTTGATTTTACACAAGGCTAAAGCAATTCATAAGACAGCCACCAGAAAAGAAAGATTGGATTCCATACCAAAATCATTTGAAAGAAAAAGAAGAAGGAAGGAAGGAAGGAAGGAAGGAAGGAAGGAAGGAAGGAAGGAAGGAAGGAAGGAAGGAAGGAAGGAAGGAAGGAAGGAAGGAAGGAAGGAAGGAAGGATGTTTAGTCTGGAGAAGAAAGATTTAGAGCCATGGTGGTGTTCTTCATGTATTTGAAAGGGTATCTTGTGCTTAAGGGAACAGATTTGTTCTGCTTGACCTCAGAGGACAGAACTAAGAGCAATGGACAAAAGTTGCAGAGATTCCTATTTCAGTTTTATACAGGAAGAATAATTAGAGCTACACAACAGTGGATCAGTCTACCCTGGGAGGTAACTGAAGAAATACTGTTGGAGAGCCTATATAGCTATGGATTGGACTTGGTAACCTCTGAAATCCCTTCCATCTTAAGGCAAGAACTGTCTTATGCCTTTCCATGAATTCCCAATGGCTTACCATAGTGCCTGGCACATAGTAGGTGCTTAATAAAAATTTGTTGAGAGAATGACTGGGATTTAATTCAATTCAAACTTTAAGTGTCAACTACATGACCGGAAGGCCCACGCCTTTTGTGTTATGTTATAAAAATGAAAACAAAACAGATTGAGCTTTTGTTCCTACTGGGAGAACACAACAAGTACATAAATAAGTAATATGAAAGAGGTACAGAGTACTAATGACTAGGTGGAGGAGGAAATGTACCAGGAAAGAAAGTTTCATGAAGGTGGTGCCTTCTAAGTGTAGCTTTGTAGAAAGATAAGGATTGTTAAAGCAGATGAGAAGGAGCATATTCCAGGGATAAGAGTGAGGTTGGATATAGAATGTCAAATATAGGGAATATATTCCCATAAATTTTTTTGGTTGTAATGAAGAATATATGAAGGACAGAAATATGAAATGATGTTGAAGAAGTAAGCTGGAGTCAGACTTCAGAGGTCTGTAAAAGCCAGGTTGACAAATTTGTATTTTAATGTACGAGAAATATCAAGCCAATAGGAGTACATGGTCAGACTCAGCTATGGGAACTTATTGTAATGGCTGGGAGGAAGATAGAAGGGAGAGGACAAAAGATGATGGCAGAAAGGCTAAGCAAGAGACCTTGGGACTTCATCGTGGTCTCATTGGCTCCCAAGTTACAACCTCTCAGGGCTCTTTGCAATCAGGAGATGATAACATAAATCCAGGCCAGAGGTGAGGATGTCAGTGCTCTTACCAGAAAGACAGAAGTTTGGAAGAATTTGGATTTAGAAGTAAAGATAAGGAGTTCCATTTTAGCTATGCTGAGTTTGAGACGTTCATGAAACATCCAGGTGATTTGCAGCAGACTGGTATAGGACCAGAGTATAGCAGAGAGATTAGGGTTAGATATTTGGGATTTGTCTGGATAGACAGGAGAAAATGAATCCAGAGAAATAAATGACATCATTAAGAGTATAGAGAGAAGACAAGAGGACCAACAGAGGTTTGATGACTACTGATGGGAAACAGATGGTGAGTCAGCAAAAGAGACTGAAATGTATCTCAGCAAAAAACTGAGAGACAGGATCATTCGAAGAAACCCATGTTGATGAAGCCAAGGTAGAATGTAATTTCCATAAGTAGGGAGTATTCAACAGGGTCAAAAACTTCAAAGTGGTCAAAGGGAATGTGGAGAGACAAAATTTGGTGGTAAAAGAGAGGAAAGATTATAGATAGAATGATGGCTTGAGTGATTAAAGATTCAATGGAACAGTGAATGGTGTCGGAACTGGAGTTAGTAAGGTTCAAGTTCAAATCTGGCCTCCGACTCTTCCTAGCTGTATAACCCTGGGAAAATCATTTCACCCTGCTCAGTCTTAGCTTCCTCATTAGTAAGATGGGGAGAACGATAGCAACTATCTCACAGGTTGTCATGAAGATAAGTGAGATAACACATATAGTGCCTGGCAAATTTTAAACTACTATATGAATGCTGACTCATTACTTTATCTGTCCCTTCCTTTCTATTTCCACTCTACCAGCTGGTCTAAGACCTAATTACCTCCTACCTGGATTATTGTAACAACCTCTTATGATACTGCCCTGATTAGATTCATCATCTTACCTAGAAGATAACGTATAGTTGGCTAACTCTAGAGATAAAACCAAGGTTAGGAACTCAGCAAAAGGGGAATGGGAGGAGGGACTAAAAATGAACTAGGGCTAATTCTCTGGAAGCAACTGAAGAGACATATATGCCTCATAAATTCTGCTTTTTATTTGTTGCCACTCCACACATATTTCAAAATAATTTTTTTTAACCCTCTAAAAGATCCTAGAAAAATGGTGTGCCATTTGAGGGAAACCCGTCTACAGTCAGAAGACCCTTGTCCCCTTCTTCATATTGGACTGTCCTTGTAAGACTCCCTCCAATTGTTCCTGTATATAACTTGTATGTACGTTGTTATTTCTATGGTGCCTTCCCCATTAGAATATGAGCTTCTTGAGGACAGGAACTGTCTTTGCCATTTGTCTTATCGCTCAGTGAGCAGCACATGGTACCTGGTGCACTTAATAAATACTTATTTACTGCTGATTGACTGTAATGTAAGTTCAGCATGGAGAGACTGTAGGAACTGCAAGCTAAGGGGCAACAATGAACCAAAGATGAGGTCAAGGGTGATATAACAAAGCCTCATCAGCTAGAATTTCTCCTAAACTGTCTAGAGCAGGGGTGGGGAACTTGCTCTAGAGTATCCAAGAATCCTCATGAAAAGGTCTTAGAGGGTCTATCCATCCTCTGTGTCTTGGATTTACTAAAGCAGACATATTTCATTCCCCACCACTTCCTGGCGCAACAGCTGCTTTTTCTCCTTTCCCTTTAAGGTTAATCTGAACCACTTTGCTCTACTTCACATTACTTCACTCCCAAGAGAGACCAAGAAATGACTAGAAACGGAAGAGTTTGTACTGGGTTCACACAAATAAGATAAGCAAGAGTGGGAAAAAAAAGGAGTCAAGCAGAAAGGGAAGGTAGAAGAGAAAATGGAGGGGAAGAGAAAGGAGCCAAAACATGAAGTTAAGGATGACCAAACTGGAAAGAGCAGCCATCACTCTCTTAAGAACTGTCCACACTGATCTTTTCCAGGTGACTCCATTGAAACAATTTTATTCCCAGAGTAAGATCTGTCTCACCACCACTACCCTTTTGCAATATTTAAGATTTAAGCATGAATCCTACCTAACGGTAGGGACCTTTCATACATAGTATGACTAATGTTGCTCATACCAGTTTTTGTAAATTCTCATTTACCTCTGAGGATTCCCTTTAGAAAATAAGGGGTCCAGGGGCTCCAAAACTTCCCTTCTGATATATACAGTACAGAAATGTGATCATGGGTCCCTACATACTGACAATTACCACCTAAGAATGGAGAGGAGGAGGAGGTAACTAGCACTCAAAATAGCAAAAATCTGTGTGCATATACCCTTCACCATATTGAATCTGAGTAACTTCTGGGGCCTGAGGAACCCAACTTTAAACCATTCATACAGAATCTCTTTGTCTCTGTCTTTCTGTTTATCTCTTTCTCTTTGTCTCTGTGCTTCTGTCTCTCTCTGTGTATGTGTGTCTCTCCATCTGTCTCTCTCCCCTATACTCAGACTCATTCCCCTCAATTCATACTCACATACAAATTGCCCCAGCTCCCATATGCTGAACTTACTTTCTGTCTCACACTACTGTGTTTTACATGACTTTAGTCATTGACTACAACATTAGCTCTGAATCCACATCCTCTACCCATTTATCATACTCAGGGTCTACTTTTTACTATTAGTGTGAGGCAGGATGGTTAGATTAGCCCTTCACCCAGAAAAGGACAAATGATATGTGGAAATCTATGAATACAGTTACCAGAAGCCAAAGGAATTCTATCCACCCCTGTGTATAGCCTTATCTGGCCTATTCAAGATCAGTGTATTCAAAGGCACCTAGGTCTTTTTACACTAAGAATGCTCAATTTTAAAATGTCTACAAGTCCCTCTCTCTTTCTCAGTATAAAATTGAATAGTCCTTAAAAACTGGGCCATTCCTTGGTTGAACTATTATTGTCTGGATACAGTTGACCTCATTTCCCTAAGGGATACAAAGATGGGGAACCTGTGGTGGCTGTGACTGACCAAAGAACACCCACCTCCTTGTATTCTTTATACATGGGTATTTCCATGTGGTTGATAATTAAAGGTAGATATGGTTACATCTCTTTTCTTGGGTAACACACAATAACTTTTGTAAACACCAATGGTATGGGTATGTGCTAATACACTTTATCATCCCTGGGCATAAATTACAACTATCTCTGACCTCCCACTGCACCCACACCCCTACCCCCACAAACATACCTGTATACCCTAGTGCACACCTGTTTCCCCTTTTCCAGCATTCTCAGACTCTATTAACTAAAGGCCTTTAGGCATAGCTTAGGCATGTACTTGGTGACTTCTCAAAGTCTTTGTCAGGTCTTCCTTCAATTGCTCTTCCATTATTCTAAATTTCTATCCAATTGTTGCTTTCAGTTGTGGGTTCTGGGCTATTATCAGTTCCACATCAAAAGTCCACATAGCTTAAGCCAAAATCACACTCAAATCAGCCGGTCTTTCACAAGGTACAATGGAATAAGTATAAATAATATTTCAAGGGAGGTACTAGATACGCAACTAAGGATCAGTCCAAAATTCACTAATAAAACTGTAAAATGAACATTCTAGTTCTAGGTCAAAAGGTCAGGTCCAGAGTCTGCGAAACAAACACACACACACAGAATCTTCCACCATAGGAAACAATGAACTTGTACTCTAAATGAAATCCCACTCAGAGGCTCCAAGTTTTATAGCAGTCTTTATTCCACACCCTCCAGCACTGCTACATGGGCTTCTTTGCCTTCCAATGTGGGAGGTGAACCCCTCCCTGTCTGTCTCTCTGGATTCCAGACTCTAACATCTATTAACCGCATGCTCCTTAAACCCCACTTTAAGTCTACCTGACTTCCTCTTCCACTATTTCATTTTGAGTGTAGAAAAGCATGTGCTTCATGCATCTGTTTGTTCATCTGAACCACTAGCAGCCAGGAGACCATGATGTTATCTTGGAACTGAAGTAAGGTTCTAACCCAATCCGGCTTCTTCTTATCACAGGAACCTCTGACAACTGGCTTGACTCACTGACTTTCAACTTTGCCCAGCAACAATGCTGTTTCCTAGTCCTACCTGTCTGTGTCAGCTGACAATATTTATTCATCACACCTAAGTGAAAGGATCTTGAGGATTGAGGAGCAGATGATCCTTAGGAGTCCTTGAGCAAGCTAAGCATCATTCTACTATTTCCATGTCTCATAGAATCCATCTTAGCCTCAGTGATTTCCTGGACCCTTTCTCAGCTTCACAGTTGATGCTTCTGATGTGATCCTTTCTTGGTATGTTGTACCAGGGTTCCCTCCTCCCAAGCTATGTAGACTGATTACTGGTGAAAAACCATGTCTTGAACTTGGCAAACACAACTGTGCTGCTCACTCCTTGGTACTTCTTGTCCACAGTACAGTCATTTCAGAAGGGCTTGCCAGATTTGCTGTGATTTGGACTCTGGACATCAGTGGGCAGCAGAGATTCCATTAGATCAGGACATGGTATTGTTATATACAAGGCCCATAGTTTTCAGGTACTAATAACATACCAGCAGGTGCCCAGAAGGGTCAACAAGGTTCAACCTAACTTGTTTAAAATAAAGACAGCACAAAATATTATTTTAAATCATGTCTGCTGCCAACTTGAATCTACCTAATTAAACAGGTCCACAATGCCCCAAATCTAACTTAACCTGACTGTCCAACGCTGCATTCTCTCATCTGCGTCATTGTGAATCTCAGGAAATGTGGGTTCATCTGAAACTTGTACATCAATGCTGAATAAAGTTCAAACCTATTTTAAACATCTTTTCATCTCAACCAGTTGATATAATAAACAATTTGAGCCCTGCTCAAGCTCAATGTCCCGAGAACTGTGAACATTTTGGGAAAACAATTTTCTGATGCAGTAGCAGTAAGAAACAATGTGGTAAGTGATCCACAGGTCTTCTGAACCCCAGTAAAATGGCCCCAAAAACAGAGTTGGAGGGTTGCTGTACTAGGTCAGTCAGTCAACAAGCAAAATTGCCTCCATGCCATCCACCAGTTTCAACCCCAGTGCTAGGCCCTGGAGAAGCGCACAAAGGGGGAGCACTAGATACAGAAGAATATGAAGGCTCTACAGCTGCCCTGGCTTTTCTGCCTCATTGACATGGTCGAGAAAGGATTCCCTTCTGGAGTGGGCTAGGGCTGGTTTAGGAATCCCTTGGCTTGCCTGATAATGTGCATATCAAGTGTGCATTACCTCTGATTACAAACACGTCACTTGCTCAGTTGTTTCAGACTTTTCTTGGCAAAGATACTGGAATGGTTTGCCATTTCCTTCTCCAAGTCATTTTACAAATGAGGAAATGGAGGCAAACAGAGTTAAATGGCTTGCTCAAGGTCACACAGTGTCTAAGGTCAGATTTGAACTCAGATCTTCCTGACTTCAGGCCTGGCACTCTATCCACTGTGCCACCTAGCCTATTAATCACATGTAAAATCATTGACATGACCCTCTGTAAAAGCAAGTACCTCAATATACACAGGATGGCCCACTATCACAGGTTCTTTGATCTACTGTTCTATAAGGAAAGGCAACTTTTGAGGGGTTAACAATCTCCTTTTAATCAAGCACATGCATCATTCACTTAGTTCAGAGGGGAAAGTCAGCACCCTGAACTTCAGAGAAAATACAGAGAAATCAAGATCAACAGACAGACAGTGCTTCCAGCTGCCTGTTATAAGCAATACATACATCACAGATCAACAGACAGATGCAACTGTCTGACCATTGTATACATACATAGTTACCAGAGAGAGAAGCAACATCTGGGTTTTCAAAACCGTGGGAGCTGCTTAGCAGTTTCCCAGAGTCTCATTTAAGCCCCCAAAGTAAAAATCCCACCTCAGAGTATCTATACACTTTCAGAGTCAGAGGGCATCACAATTCTTGAGAACCAGTGCCTCATTAGAAATTAACAAAAGGTGTGGACCTTCCTACAAATCTTCCTAGCCCCATTAATGGATGGGGAAGATTTTCTTTAATCACATTATTCAATCAAAGGCACTTGATTATACTAAAAAAAAAAAAATCATTATCACAATCTATTCATTATCTGGGACTTGTACACCAATACTGAACAAAGCACAAACCTATTTTAAACATCTTTTCATCTCAACCTAAATAATAAGCAATTTGAGCCCTGCTCAAACTCAACGTCCAGAGAACTGTGAACATTTTGGGAAAACAATTTTCTGAAGCAGCAGCAGTAAGAAAGAACCTTCTCCCCACACTTCAACTGCTAAGACATTTACTCACCTTCTGAAACACCTATGTCCCTCTGTAGACTCTTAAGAGCTCACCCTGCTAAAACTGAACAGTCACTTTGGAGTTGTTTGGGCCCCACTCACCACTGACATCAACCCCCAGCATTCCTCCTCTGCAGCTGGAAGCCCAACTGACATGCTGATAAGATTGCAGCAACTCCACAGCTCAGTCTACTACTCCACTCTTCCCTGATAAACAAAACCCAAGACCCCCAACCCATCCTCAGGGGTTTAGCTAACCCCTCCTAACACAGGCCTCTGAGACAGTGCAGCAGAGTACTCCCCAAAAGTTAACAGTGACCATAGGCAGTGAGCCTGAGCTTCTGAAAGCCCTGTCCTCACCTTAAATTAAATTCAGGACCCCTGTTCAGGCACTCTGACCCCACAGACTGGATGGGACTTCAGAGTGTAGCAGCAATTAGTGGTATACTTACCCTGTTTGAGATCCATCCAACACTTTCTCCCTATGTAGCCACTATCATCTAGTATCCTACCTGAGCCCCCTTGCAACCTTGCCACCGGCTAGCATTGATCCTGGGATTTCAACATAGCATCCAGGAGCATCACCCACCTAATAAAGGGGCAGCTAGGTAGTGCAGTGGGTAGAGCACCAGTGCAGGAGTCAGGAGGACCTGAGTTCAAATCTCACCTCAGACACTTGACACTCACTGGCTGTGTGACCTTGGGCAAGTCACTTAACCCCAACTGCCTCATCCTGGGTCATCTCCAGTCATCCTGATGAATATGTCTGGTCACTGGATTCAGATGGCTCTGGAGGAGAAGTGAGGCTGGTGACCTGCACAACCCTCCCTCACTCAAAACAAAGTCAAGTGCAAGTCATATCATCATTTCTCTGACGGCATGGTCTTCTTCAGCAATGAACACACATGATAGGGACCTCCTAATGGCACAGCTCTGCCCACTCCAAACCCTCCACATAAAAGGATCCCCAGGAGCACCACTCACCCACTCACAGAGATGAAAAGATCCTCCTTAATGACCAAAGCAAAGCAGGATCAGGCACCTTATCCCCTGTATCAATCACTTGGAAAATCATCCATCCAATCAGTCCCCTAGCCACTGTTCAGCAAGAGACTTCTTCTCACAAGCAGGTTCTCAGACATGTGCAGATCTCCTATACATCAGTGGCCAATCATAGCCACATATGTACATCAGGTATGGATCATACATATATCACATGCTACTCACCTACATATCACTTCTACTAAGAACATCACTATGCTAAATGCTAGAGATACCAAGAAAGTAAAAAACAGGTTCCCTGTTCTCTAGGAACCCACATTCTGATTACAGAACCTGCCAATTAACTTGAGAATAGAGATATTCATTTTCACCCCTTTACAAGAGCCACAACAACAAAAGTCCGTGAGATGAGGAAGTTCTCGGACCTGAGCAGGAATGGAGTAGTCAATCATTAATTTAATAAATATTAAATAGGTCCTGTGGGGAGATAACAAGAATAAGGCACAGTCCTTCTGCTCGTGGTGGGTTATCAACTAGCTGAGGAGGTAAGTCACACACATAAATCATTCATTATTAAACCCCTTCAGGACAAAGGCTCCCTCTCCCTTGTGTGATCCCAGAACCTTGGATTGATGATGTGTTCTTTCCTTTTTTTTTTTTTCTCTATTTCAGGAAATCCCAGTGAAGAAACAGTCTCTATCCATGCAAAATGGTAACTATTCTTTGATGTAACTAGAGAGCTAGAGCACTTACAAAGTTCAATGACGTGTTCAGCCTCACGTGGGGGCCATCTCAGAATATGTGAGTCCCTCTCATACTTTAAGATGTAGTAGTTCAGACTCTCTAGTCTACATAAAGCCTGTCCTAATCACCCCAACTGCTAGTATTCTCTCTCCCTGACAACTCTGTATTTACTTTGGGTATTGTGTCCCAAAAGTCTTAGTGTAATTTTAAACTCAAGATTTATTAAAGATATTATGTAGCTATTATTTTAGTCATGCAATAAACTAAGTCTTCTATTGTTTGTTGGTTGGGGGGGAGGTACAACAAGGTGGCACAGTGGATAGAGCACTAAGCCTGGAGTCAGGATAGATGTGAGCTCAAATCTAGCCTCAGACACTAGCTATGTGACCCCAGGCAAGCCACTTAACCCTGTTTGCCTCAGTTTCCTCATCTGTAAAATGAGCTGGATCAGGAAATGGGAAACCACTCCAGTATCTTTGCCAGGATAAACCCCAAATGAGGTCACAAAGAATCGAACACAACTGAACCACAAAGCTATTATTTTTAGCTATGAACCATGTCTTTTGAGATACCTTGTCTATGTATTTAATAATTTTATGTTTATACTGCATATATTTTGTAGGTACTTGTTGATTACCCCTTTACAGGGGATTCAAGCAGGTATGATTTCACTGCATCACTAGTGCCTACCATAGTACCTGGCACACAGTAGATACTTAATAAAGGTTTGTTGATCGATTCATTGCTATATATCAAAGACAGGATCTGAACTGTCTTGAACTCCCTCACTCCAAGGCCAGCTCACCATCCACTATTCAATACCAAATCTCTACACACAGAAGACATTTAACAAATATTCATTGAATTGAAATAAATTCTAATATAAACTCCTCAGGAGAATTAAGGGAGAGAGGGCTGCCTTTGGAGTACTAATAGTTGACATTACTTATAAAGCACTTTCAGGTTCACAAAGTGCTTTCCAAATATTACCTCATTTAATCCCCACAACAACCCTGGGAGGTAGGTGCTCTGTTGTCCTCGTTTTTAGAGGAGAATATTGAGGCTGAGAGAAGTTAAATAATTTACCCAAGTCACGGCTAGTAAGTATCTTGGACTGGATTTGAACTCAGGTTTTCTTGACTCCAGGTCAGGCAACCTTTTCAAGTGTACCACCTATATGACTCAAACAAGGAAAGAATATCTAGGTTTAAGACTTTCCTCTAATCTATACTCTCTGTATGTATCAGCATTCCTGAGTCAGCCAGGTAACTGCCTAAGACTCTTGAGATACAGACAAGTTGTTCATCTACATCAATAAAAGGTATCTCCATACCCAGAATTCCCCATGCTAATGAAGCTACAAGTTTAAGCCAAAAGGCCCACAAACTCCTCTCAGCCTTGCATTTAAGGCTCTCTGTAATCTGATTCCAGTCTACCTAATTTTACATTACTTCCCTTGATATGTTTTAGCTTTTGGTTGTTCAGTTGTGTCCAACTCTTCATGACCCCACTTGGGATTTTCTTGGCAAAGATACTGGAGTGGTTTGCCATTTCTTTCACCAGCTCATTTTACAGAGGAGGAAACAGAGGCACAAAGGGTTAAGTGATTTGCCCCCAAATCACAAAGCTAGTAAGTGTCTGAGGATAAATTTGAATTCATGTAGATGAGTCTTCCTGACTCAAGGCCTGCCATTCTATCCACTGAGCTCCCTGGCTGCCCTATGTTTTAGTTTACCTGGACTATTTGCTGTTTTCTCAAAATTAACATTACCTCTGTCACCTTCTTGGGTTCACACAAGATTGTAGCTCATGTCTAAAATGTGCTACCTTCTCATGTTCACATTCCAGAATCTTTATCCTCCATCAAGGGTTAGCTCAGGTGTTATTTCTTCATTATTTCTTCATTCTTCATTTCTTCTTTCTCTGGACTCAAATTATCTTGTATTTATTTGTATTCCCTGGTAGAATTTAAACTCCTTGAGAACAGAGACTTTTATTTTTGCTGATTTGTATCCACAGCATCCAGCACAGTGCCTTACATGGTAGCCCTTTGCTAAATGTCGTTGAAGTGAATGGTATTGAATTGAATAATGCAAAGTAGAATGGAAATAGACAAGGAAGGAGGCACAAAGGACTAGTGAATTCAGTGGAGCCTTCAGGAAAGACTACATGCAGCCAATGATGTCTGATTATTTCTCGAGGGGGGTGGGAAGGGGCAGGGAATCACGGAAGTCTTCGTGGAGAAGATGGCATTTGAGTCAGGTTTTAAAGGTAGCATGGTATGGAAATCTGAGTCCTGTTCCTTAATGCTGCCACCACCAATGCTGCTGTGAAACCTTAATTAAGCAAGGTAACTCTCCTGTCTAGGTCAGAGATTCCTCATTTGTAAAGTGATGGGGTGGAGAGGAGGTATGCATTAAGTAAAGAAAACCTAAGGTTACTCCCAGCTCTATTATTCTAAGTGGCACTGGCAATAAATTATGAGTGTTCAGTAGAAATTGGATAAGCAAAGCGGCAGGGATGTATGAACCCCCCGCCCCCATGTTATAACAACTGATTCACATTAAGAAAGTGAGTGACTAACAGGTAAGACAACTTAATTTCAAACTGCCATTTACTTTTCAGTTTGTCCTCATCAGCTTTCATCTCCTCCCCTGCCACCCCTGAAGCCTTGACCTGTTTATTTATTCGCCATCATTCAGCATAATGTTCCTGGTCCTGTAAGTGACCTTCTGGTACGAATGAAGCCTACACTGTTTCTCCTGATCCAGTCTTGCTCCACTCTTAACCTGAACATTTGGACTTCTGACTTCACTTATCTCACCCCTACCTTTAAGGTTCCTTGACATCATTCTGTGTGCCACTGTCTTGACCAACACTGACCACCTTGTACTTTAAAGAGAGGGAAGTCTTTACTGGACTTTTAAAAATGTACACACAATAGGAAAGAACTTTCTAGGCATGAGGAGCAGCATAAGGGCACAGTATTAAGAAAAGAGAGACCTTAGCAGTGGATAATTTTCCCCTACTTCCCAATCCATGTCCACATAATTTTTTGGGGGGGATATATGCTTTTGTAACTGACATAAATTTGGGACATATGGAGGATGAAGAAACACCCTTAAGCAAAATAAGTAAAGCTGGATTAATCGTGAGGAATTTCTAACTCCCACAGATTTCAGAACATCAGAGTTGGATCAGGTTGTTCAGTCCTTTAGTTTTACAAACAAGTTAATCCAGGTTCACAGATGGCACATAACTTGTCCAAAATCACACAACTTCTAATTGGCAGAATCTTTGTCTTCTTACTCAACTAAATCGTGCCTCCTCTCCTATAGCCCCATCCCAAAGGCTTTCTTCTCCCCACTCCTTTTCAACCCTTTCCAACTCTTCTCACCTCTCCCATCCCTCCATTCCTTTCTCATTTTTCCTTGTCCCTCCATATTTCTAAACCCTGTCTTCTGCTACCACTGAGATGGGGCTGGGCAAGCTAAGTTTTCAAGCATCAGCCTGGTGACCAAGGGGCTCTCTCCACCTTGAGACTTGGACTGGAGCACCTCTGCTTGGCACCTAGCTTTAATTCAGACAGAGCACCACCTCACAGGCTCAACATCCAGTGACACGCAGATGAAAACTACGCCTTCCTTTGTACCTAAGAGACTTGATCAGGAAGCTTATCTTTCCTTGTGCTGCAAACCCATTCAGAGGTGTATGCTTACCAGAAGCATCATAAAAAAGTTTCCTGATTGCAGAACCCCCTGCAATTCCCTGAAGGAATTCCAGCACCCCTTCTTCTGGCTCACCCCTCAGCCCGTGCCTTCTGCACTACCCCCAGCTCAGCTTTCAAAGGCCACCCTTAGACAAAGCAAGTGACACTGAAAACAGCCATCCCCCCCTGCCTGCCCACTGATAATAATGGGCCGAGACACTTTTATTATCATTATTAATTAGCACTTTCAAGCAATGGAATTAAATCAATATGGTGGACTGAAACTAATTTTAACAAGCCATTGAGATCAATCATTGGGACTTTTATCTACATAAATGCCACTAAACTCAGCTCGTTAGTGTAACATTAGCTGGAAAGAAAAAGAAGGGAGACTGGCGGGGTTTTAATTAGGAAGACATAAACCGAGCCACAATTTTTCTTCTTTGATTTGCTTTTAATCTCGTGTGCAAAGCTCTTCTGGTGCTGCCCAGTCTGATTATCAGTCCCAGGCCACATCAGTGGGAAGGGGAGGAGACTAAGGAGGAGAAAAGAAGGGCAAGTGTGAAGAAAGAGGTTCTTGCCCCGCCTTTCTCCCTACAGAAGCACTGCTCTCCTCCCCCAACCCCCAAATGCCTATAACCACTCTCTGAGTCAGGGAACCAAGGGCAACCCAGACACTGCCCCCAGCTCTCTCAACCTAGCTGACCACTGGGTACTCAAAGTGGCTTGGTAAGTTAACTTAAGCATGACATCTCCCAAGTGTTGCAGTGTTTAATGGAAAGGGTATGAGGTTTGAAGCCAGAAAATCTGAGTCCACTTCCCAGTACCATTTCTTACTTGCTGAATTATCTTAGGCTAGTCCCCCGTCCATATGTAGCAGATGGTAGGCATTCAGATACTTATGGACTAAGTCTCAGCCCCTGCCCTGCTAACTCTATCAATCTGTCATGCTTCCAGTTAACTAATTAGCAACTTCCATAGATGGTTCAGTGCTGGACTGAAGAGGTGTAATGACCTCCTCAGGTTCATCAGGAAGTAACCCTCCTAAATGAGTCTTTATTTTAGCTCTGGTTCCTACACCTTCTGTCGATTACTCTTTTCTCTGCCTATCCAAATCCTATCTTTGAGGGCCCACTTCCTGTCTTTCATGAAGTCTCCTCTGTTCACACTCATTCACATTGATCTCTGTCTTCTCTGAACTCCTAATGCACTTATTGTCTTGAAACTCCTAATACACTCATTGTAATTACCATTTATTTTGGTAATTAACTATATAAAGAGTTGCCTCATTCATATAACTTTTTTAGGGAATAAGGCATTTTTGATGAGTCAATTTTCCAGATAAGTGAAAGTCTACTTCTTTATATCCAAAAAAACATCTTTTATATTTTTAATGGAAATCTTCTAAAGCATGTTACATATATCCATTCTTTAGTAGAGTCCCCTGATATTTCATTAGTGTGGGTCTTCCCTCTACCAACCCAAGTGGCAATTTTCCTATGCAATGATCTTTGTGATTTCTATTGCCAAAATAGATCACCACCTGATGACCAACTTTCAAATGATAACTTAGCTAGGCTGATCATTGAACAGCAAGCAACATTCATTGGTGAGCCTGCATATACTCAAAAGCCATTCTAGCTTGGTACAAATTGTCAGGGTTTGGACTTCCACTGGTAGCATAGCTTTTAAAAACCTAGGGCTACTTCTATATCATGCTGAAACATCAGTGGATTTTAGTGAAAGTAGCAAACTTAGTATGCAGATTATAATTTAATTCAACATTTTTCACATTTTCTGAGTGATTCAGGTTCATCATTATAAATGACAATCATATTTCTGGTGTCAGCAACATACCAGTTTCTTAACTCTTGGCTATCTATGTCATCACAGACATGAGATGCCCTCAAGGATTAATTGAGATGAAGAGAGCTACAGAGGTAGGATATAAAGTGTAGCACTTGGAGCCAGGATCCCAACCTAACTCAGACATTTGCTAGTTTTGTGTCTCCTATCTCAGTTTCCTCACCTGTAAAAAGAAGATGATGACAGTGCCTACCTCCCTGGGTTGTTGCATCAAATGAGATGATATATGTAAAATGCTTTGTAAATTACTTTTGCATGTATTTTACATATATATTATATTTATTTTGCATTTTATAATTATTTTTATCCCTCTTCTAACAAGTCCCAAAATACTGTGGTTTTCTAATTGATCATTTGTCTTGTCTCTCACTCTCTGCTGTCAATTTCCATTGCTTTTGATTGTCAGGGAAAGCCACGTAACCAACTTAGTTAAACAAGTAACCTTGCCTTCCAACACAATATTCAGTCATTAATTAGACTCAGAAGTGCTGAGTGTGAATCTATTCTTCTGATAGCTATCTTCTTAAATGTCCAGCTTCCAAATTGTGGTGAAGATGATTACTAGAAGTTGGACTCCTGGAAAGTGAGATATTAGTTACTATATCATCATGTATTTGATCTCTCATGTCTCTTCCAGCTCAAAATTCTATAATCCTAATGATAATTATATGTATAAATTTCCTGTCTTCCCAACTAAATTATAAGCTTCATGAAGGTAATCACCATATCTTTTGTATATTTCATATCCTCAAAGTGCCTAGCAGAAGATTAACATATCAAGAACACTCTAAATATTGGCTGAATAGAATTTAATCGAATGGTACTGTCTGTGTATGACTTCCCAATCTTAAATCCTTCTTACCACTAGCAGAATCAGGTTCAACCATCTATGTCCACTTAGAATTCATTAACATTAAATTTTTTTAAAGGCCTGTTAGCCCACTGTTCATCCTGAGTAGTGGGGTTAGATTCACCTTCCAGATAACCTCAACTAGGACCTGGCCTGGTTCTGAGGGAGTCTGTAGGTGAATCCCTCAATATGTATCCTCAACACTAAGCACAGTGCCTGGCACATAGCAGGCACTTCATAAATGTTTATTGACTAACTATTCCTGTTCCTTTCTGTGCCCATACACCAGAAAAATATCATTCCAGTTCCCTGAATAAGACAGAGATGAAAAGGAATTAGGTAAAATGCTTTGGAGTTATTTTTAGGGCCCAAATACATTTTTATGGTGGTTATAATGGGGCTTTTTCCTTATTTTCTGGCATCTCTATGTCCTTTGGTTTTTCTAGTACCATTGACCTCCCATCCCAACCTACCCTACCTCCAAATTCTCAGTTATCTCAACTATAAAATGAGGAGGTTAGATAGATAATCTGTTAGGTCTCCTTCTGGCTCTAAAACCTGTGATCGTTAACATTTCTATGGTGCTCTGTCATTTATAGAATACTTTTCTTACCAGAACTATATGAGGAAGGCAACACAAGTATTATTATGTTCATTTTATAGATAAGGAACTAAGGGAATAGAGCCAAGATGGTGGAGTAGAAAGACGTACATACTCTAGCTCTTCCCCAACAGCCCACAAAATATCTGTAAAGAATCACTCTCAACAAATTCTAGAGCAGCAGAATCTACAGAACAACAGGGTAGAGAAGATTTCCAGCCCAGGGTGACCTGGAAGGCTGATGGAAAGGTCTGTCACATCAGAGGTGGAATGGAGCACAGGCCAGCCTTGGCCACCACAGGAGGAGCAGGACCGGAGCAGGCCTCAGGGTGGAATCCCCAGCAACAGCAGAGGTTCAAAGATCCTTCAACCCACAGGAGGCAAAGGCAGCTTCAAAGGTCAGTGAGAGGACTTTTTCAGCTGGGTGAGAAGGGAGCAGGTTTCCCCCCAGCCCTAGCTCCAAGTGATGAAGAGGCAGTAGCAGCAGCAGCAGGCAGCAACTGTGGTGGCCACAGCAGGAAGCAGACAGTGTCCATGGTTGGAGCCTCAACTTAAAGCCCCTGGGGGAATTCAGCAGCTGATCTGAATCTCAGCCCTGAGTGCTGGTGTGGCAGAACTGGAGGTGGTTGTGGAGAAGGAAATCTACTACTCATAGATTCTGGGCAGAAAAGTTTCTTGTTGCTCCCAGACTAATGCACAGGCTTGATTGTGCCACCTTGGAGGAACTGAGATCTTACAGGTCCCCAGAGCATACCCTACTCTTAACAGAGGTCAAGTAACTGGTTGGGAAAATGCCCAAAAAAGGAGAAAAAAATATGACTAGAGAAGATTATTTTCTTGATGAACAGGTATTTTCTCCCATCCTTTCGGATGAGGAAGAACAATGCTTATCATCAGGAGAAGACATGAAAGTCAAAGTTTCTGCATCCCAAACAACCAGTATAAATATGCAATGGTCTCAGGCCATGGAAGAGCTCAAAAAGGATTTTGAAAAGCAAGTAAGAGAGATTGAGGAAAAATTGGGAAGAGAAATGAGATCGACACAAGAAAATCATGAAAGGTGAGTCAACAGCTTGCTAAAGGAAACAAAAAAAAATGCTGAAGAAAATAACACCTTGAAAAATAGACTAACTCAATTAGCAAAAGAGGTCCAAAAAGCCAATGAGGAGAAGAATGGTTTAAAAAAGCAAAATCAGCCAAATGGAAAAGGAGGTTCAAAAGTTCACTGAAGAAAATAGTTCTTTAAAAATTAGAATGGAACAGATGGAAGCTAATGAGTTTATAAGAAACCAAAAAATTATAAAACAAAACAAAATGAATGAAAAAATAGAAGATAATGTGAAATATCTCATTAGAAAAACAACTGACCTGGAAAATAGATCCAGGAGAGGCAATTTAGAAATTATGGGACTGCTCAAAAGCCATGATCAAAAAAGAGCCTCGACATCATCTTTCATGACATTATCAAGGAAAACTGCCCTGATATTCTAGAACCAGAGGGCAAAATAAATATGGAAAAAATCCACTGATCACCTCCTGAAAGAGGTCCAAAAAGAGAATCTCCCTAGCTAAATTCCAGAGTTCCCAGGTCAAGGAGAAAATATTGCAAGCAACTAGAAAGAAACAATTCGAGTATTGTGGAAATACAATCAGGATAACACAAGATCTAGCATCTTCTACATTAAGGGATTGAAGGGCATGGAATATGATATTCCAGAAGTCAAAGGAACTAGGATTAAAACCAAGAATCGCCTACCCAGCAAAAGTGAGTATAATTTCAGGGGGGAAAATGGTTATTCAATGAAATAGAGGACTTTCAAGCATTCTTGATGAAAAGCCCAGAGCTGAATAGAAAATTTGACTTTCAAACACAAGCATCAAGAGAAACATGAAAAGGTATACAGGAAAGAGAAATCACAAGGGACTTACTAAAGTTGAACTGTTTACATTCCTATATAGAAAGACAATATTTATAACTCTTGAAACTTTTCTCAGTATCTGGGTAGTTGGAGGGATTATACACACACAGAAAAGGAACTAAGACTGAAAATAATTAAAATGATCACATAGCTAATATGTTTCAGAGTCAGACCACTCCTTTGATTCTTTCCATTGTACCCAGAGGTATGCTGAAGCTAGCTCAAACCAGCTCTCCTGAGCCAATTAAATTATCTGAGAGTATTTGCCCCTTGGAAATCAGTAAACACTACAAATTAGGATTTGATTTACTGTTTTGTTGATCATCTAGACTTTAAACAATGGTGGAGATGTTGATCATGCATATTTCAAAGGTGTGTCATGTACATTTTTTTTCAGAGAGCTGATTGTTAAACCTGATATCAACACACACCTGACATTACCACACTTATACAAAACACACACACATGCCAACATGAACATACATGTATAATAAAAAGAATGGAAACTCATATGTAAGGTGTTTTTGTAACTCCTATTCTCAGATTTTAACATTCTAGTTTTCTCTCTATTATCATAAATATCATTCACTGTCCCCCATTACAAGCAGCTATCATCCTTCAAAGCCCTGAATTAAACATCTATCATACTTGCTATACAACTGCCAAATGTGAGCAATACTGGTTACCAGTGTCTACACGAGGATCCCTAAAAGAAGGAAGAGGTTTTCTATGCTATCTCTTAAAAGGGAAGATGCCCTCAGGGATCTTTAACAGGGCCATTTACTCTAGGGAAGAGGCCTGATAGCATCTCTCAACATGTAGGAGGATTGGGTTGTGTTGAGGCAGGCTCCTGAAACCTTTAGAATGCAGTTCCTCATTTTATCTTAATTGCTACTTGTCTATTCTTGTAGTATGAGGCAAGTGCCTAAGGCAGAGAATGACTGGGAAAGGTGGTGAGGGAAGGCTTATCCCCACAGTCACACATTGGCTATATATTTGGGCTTCTGGGACTGGGCTCATTCTTTTGGATGACCACTTGTCAATGGTGTTATAAAGGACTGTGGATCTGAGTTGGACTGTAGGCACCTTCTCCCTCTGAGATTCTATGATTCTCTTTTCCCTGACATTTCTGATTCCTCTTCATTAAAAATAAGAAAGTGTAAGTGCTAGTGGCTATCCCCAAGAAGGGAAGGAAGCAAGCCCCTATTAAGTGCTAGGCACTATACTCATTGCTTTACAACTATTGCCTTACTTGATCCTCACAACAGCTCTATGAGACAAATACTATTTTAATACCCTTTGTACAGCTGAGGAAAGTGAAACACAGGCTAAATAATTTGTCCATACAGAGATAGTAAATATCTGAGGACAGATTTGAACTGCGGTCTTAATGGCTGCGTCTCCAGCTTTCTATCCATTGTACCATGTAGTGGCCACTACACCTAAAGTAAAAATAGGATCCATGACACATGGCAGTGGATGGTGGGAATACTGGTGGCCCAGCAACATTTCCAGCTAACCCTTCCAGCTAGACCTTCGTCTTTCCTTCATAAGCCCATCAATTTGGTGCTAGAAGACCTCTTAGAAGTCATTCCAATTAACTCTCTCATTTTATAGATAAGGAAACAAAAAAACAAAAGGAATTAAGTGATTTGCCATGAGATCATAAAGGGGAGAGAGCTGAAATTTGAACCCAGGTCCTCTCAATCCAGATTCATTCCATTCCTCTATGATGTTGTGCTCATGATTCCTACATGTACATCTCTAGCTGTGGTTCCTACCCCATCTTGCAATGCCATTATTTCCTGTGGCCTATAGAATTATCTCTATTTAGATGGCTAAGGACCACCACAAACTTAATATGCCTTACCCCCATTAATTCTTCATCCCTGAACTTTCTCACCTTTACACTATTCTCCACATGTCCCAGGCTCAATTTAATTTCCACCATCTTTCATCTATAATTAAGAGTTTAGACAACAAAGGTTGAATATAAAAGTATTTTTAAATTAGCCACTTGGACATTACAAGTCTTCATTCACAATGACTCTTGGACTTATAAGTTCCTTTCTATTCCCACCATTACCATCTTAGTTTATGCCCTCTTCATGGCATCCCTCCATTACAATAATAGTGTCCATATTTCTAGCTTCCTTCCCCTCTGGTCCTTCCTTCACACTGATTCCTGATATGTCATCATCTCTACTGGATCAAATCAAAACACTAGCCTAACACTCCTCCTTTTCAATCAACTGGCCCCATCTTGTCTTTCTACCTCATCTCCCCAACTTCTAGGTCACATGAGTAGCAAGATAATATTTCAGTCATTTTTCAGTCATGTCTGACCCTTTATGACCCCATTTGGAGTTTTCTTGGCAAAGACACTAGAGTGATTTGCCATTTCCTTCTCCAGCTCATTTTACAGATGAGGGATCTGAGGCAAACAGGGCTAAGTGGCTTGTCCAGTGTCGCACAGATACATGTGTCAGAGACCAGATTTGAACTCAGGAAGATGAATCTTCAGGGTTCCAAGCTCAGTGCTTTATCCACATCAGAAATGTTGCCTTTCCTGTGGTTGAATGGACATACACTTACTCACTAGCACAAGACTGAACTGCCCACCCCCCAAATAACCACCTACCTGCCCCAACAAGATGATAGACTAGAACTTCCTCTCTGACCTGTGTTCAAATCCTGCCTCAGATGCTTTAAAACCAAGTGATCCTAAGCAAGCTACTTAACCTCTCTCAACCTCAATTTCCTCATCTGTGAAATGGGGATCATAGCACCTACATTACAGTTGTTATGAAGGCCAGGGAAGTTCATATGTATAAAGTGTTTTGCAAATTTTAAGGCACTATGCAAATGGTAGCTATTCTTATGACTCTCCAATATGGACTCTCTACTCTAGTCAGGATGGTCAGTGATTGTTCTATACATTACACCTGGGATTCCTAAAATAGTCCAGAGTCTCAAAGCATTCACTATATCAGAAATGTTGCCTGGTCTGTGGCTGAAGGGACATACTGCTGCACACTCACCCCTTAGCATAAGACTGAACTGCCTGCCCCACCAAATAACTTTACTAGTTAAGCACCATGAATAGCCCCAGCACAGAAGACATCCTAGTTAACAAAATGCAAATGCAACCAACTATTACCCCAGATGCCTATTTCCTCATCAGTACATTAGGGAAAACATAGCAATGCAAACATAGCCTGTACCAGCAAAACTTTCTAGAAAACCCGCAAGAGGCAGGATTTGACTATCTTTACTCTCAAAGAACTAAATCTGCCTAAAGGTAACAAAATTATAGACTGCCTTAATTATTGACCATCTGTAACATGAACCCTTTCTTATCCTTAAATACCTCTGCCAACATTTCTTCCACCCATTCCTGGAACCTCTGGAAGCATGACCAGATTGCTCATGATGTATTTCACTTGGTCCCAATAGTGCCTAGGACTTCTTTTAATGTTATAGGGCCAACAACCAAATAAGCACAATAACCTAGTATTTGATAAACCCCAAGATCCCAGTTTTATTGAGGTCACTGCTGGGAAAACTAGAAAATAGTCTGGAAGAAACTAGGCAGAGACCAACATGTCCAATGTTACTCCAAGATAATCTCAAAACAGATATAGGATTTAGACCAAAAGGCTAAGCAAATTAAGCAAATAAAATAAGCCAATTAGAGGAGCACAGAAGAAATTAACTGTCAGAACGATGGATAGAGGAAAAGTTCATGACCAAACCAGAAATAGCAAAGTTCACAGGAAGTAAAGTGGAAAATGTTGATTACATAAAATTAAAAAGATTTTGAACAAATGAAACCAGTGCACCTAAAACTAGGGGAGAAAGAAAACAGAGGAAAAAAAATCTTTGAAGTAAATTTCTCTGATAAGACTCATTTCTAAAATACATTGGGAATGGAGTCAAATTTACAAGAATGAAAACCATTCTCCATTTAATAAATGGACAAAGTAGATAGACATAGATAGATAGATAAATAGATAGATAGATAGATATAGAGATATTTGTGTATATATGTATACGCAGACATATATAGTATGTCTGCGTATACATATATGCAGCTTTCAAGAGAAGATATCAAAGTTTTCAATAACTATATTTTTAAAATGTTCTAAATCACAAATAATTAGAGAAATACAAATTAAAACAACTCCGAAGCACCACTTCACATCCATCCATCAGATTGGCCAAGATGACAATGGCAAATGCTAGAGGAGATACAGGAAAATAGGTACACTAATGTCCAAGAAAATAGGTACACTAATGGTAGAACTATGAAATAGTCACTCTGGAAAGCAATTTGGAATGATGCCTAAAAAGCTATTAAACTATCCATACTCTTTTGACCCAGAGATACCACTCCTAGGTCTCCACCCCAAGGAGAACAAAGAAAGAGGAAAAGGTCCCATATATACATAAATGTTTAGAGCAACTCTTTTTTTATGCTAGCAAAGAATTGGAAACTGAGGTAATGTCCATCAGTTGGGGAATGGCCAAACGAGTTATGGTATGTGAAGATGATGGAATGCTATTGTGCTGAAAGAAATGATGAAAGGAATGGTTCCAGAGAACTGAGAAATCTTGTATAAACTGATACAAAGTGAAGCAAGCAGAACCAGGAGTAATTTATGCAAAACAACAATATTATAAAGACAAATAACTTTGAAAGACTTAGGAATTTGGACCATCACAATGACCAACCACAATTCCAAAAGATTCATGATAAAACATGCTATCCATCTCCAGAAAGGCACTCAGAGTGTAGACTAAAGAATACTTCCTTCTATTTCTTTATTTTTCTTGTTTTTAATTCTTAGAACATGGCTAATATGGAAATTTGTTTTGTATGTCTATAGATATTTGTAATCATTTTTATCTTTCTTGCCTTTCTCAATGAATGAGAAAAGGTAAGGAGAAAGGGAATTTGGAACTAAAAATTAAATTAAAAAGAACAGTAGTTCTACCCTGATCACTGCCCCTACTGCTATCCTCTCCCCTTATTCCCAGTCATAGTCCAGGAAAAAACCTTTGTGGAGAGTGATCTGGCAACTCTCTTTGCCAGTGCTATCTCAGAAGTAACTGCTACAAAAATCTAGAAAAGAAAGTTTTCAACAGAAAAATCATGACCAGTAATAAACATCTCACCACCAGAAATGGATGTTCTGTTAGTAATGGAAATTACATTAAAGAAAATACATTACCATCTATCTGTCTTGCTCCTGTACCATAAGGATCACTGAATCTTTCCATTGGATTTGCAGCTAAAACCTTCATACATATATGTATGTATAGAGGTATACACATATAGGTATATAAACACATACATATATATACCTACATGTATATGTATATAAGTATGTGTATATATGTACATGTGTGTATATATGCATATGTATATGCACATGTATAGTTCTCCCCATTAGAATATGAGTACCTTGAAAACAGGATCAGTCTTATTTCTCTTTTCGCATCCCTGGAATTCAGCAGATTTCTCTACTCATAGTAAGTACTTAAATTCTTTCTCATTCATTCACTCATTTATTTAGCCATTTTTTTCTTCCATGTTCATTGCCTCTCCATCTTCTGAAATATTTTCCTCTTCTTCCTCCACTTCTTTCCAATACAGTTAAAGACCATCTCTTCCGTGAAGTCTTCCCGGAATAACCCCAGCCTACAATGCTCATCTCCTCACACCAAATTCCTGGTGTATGCAGGCCTATGTACTAATTTACATCTTGGTTCCATAGTACTTGACTATTGCTGTCTCACTTGTTGATTTGACTTAATCTAGTCCTCTCAGCTAGACTGTTAGTACTTTGAGGGAAGAAGCTGTACCTTATAATTAGGATCATATCTCTAGACTTTGAAAGGACCTTAGAGGTAATCTAGTCCGACTCCTTTATTTTATAGATAAAGAAATTAAGACTCAAAGATGTGAAGTATCTTGGTCACACAGGCAGCAAGTGGCAAAGCCAATATTTGAATCTTAGAGTTCTCAGTGATTTTCCTCCAGTGATGCAGATAATAACCCATACATACCTATCCAAACTACTCCTATGCACATCTGTCCATAAATTCAACCCAAGGTCCCTCTGTCCTGGGATGGGACTTGTATTCATTTTCTCCTGACATTGTGAGGATACCAATGGAATACCACCTGTTATCCTTCACTCTCATCAAGTGACCAACCTGGTTTCTCTTTTAATGATGCATTTCCTTCTCCTTTTCTTCAAAGTTCCTTACTAGTTGCATGTGTTAAGCTGCTCATACCCACTATGTGTCCCTCCAAAGCCGTCACTCTCTCCTGTACCATAGTATCCCCCATGGGGTTGAGCACAGAATAAGAGCTGCATGCATATTCATCACAGAGTGAGGATGGCATGGCATGGACTTAGATATGTGCTCCAGTATACCACAGCAGCACCCCAGAGAATGAAGACGGGCATATATATGGTGACCATGATGTTATATGGCCCTTCTGCCAATCTTTTCTCTCAGGTAGCCTGTCATTACCTGCTACCACAAGTCCCAAATGTGAGAGCCCAACTTGATGTTAGGTAGGGCTGAAAGGCATTTTAGAGATCTTCTGGTCCAAGCCCCTCCTTGTACAAATGAGAGAAGCAATGATTTACCCAAAGTCATGAAATATCTTTTAGCAGAGTCAGGATCAGAATCCAGATCTCCAGCATCCCAGCTCAGAACTCTTTCCACATACTACAACTCCACTGCTATTACAGTACAGAGGGTCATAACATTTATTTATCTTATGAGTTGTCAAGTAAAATGATTAAAACAGACCAGATTGGATATGAGCTATTGGCTCCTGAGAACTCAGAGAAAAATGAAAAGTGGAAGAAAATACAGGGGATAAGGAAAAGAATGAAGCCTCCATTTCTTTGAAGGGAAATAATATCTCACATATATATATATGTATGTATGTATGTATGTATGTATCTCTTTGAGGTTTAGAGAGCATTTAGTTCATAAGATTAGATAATCTAGTATTCTCATTTTACCATTTAGGGAACATAATCTTCAACAGGTAAAATTGAAATTCAAACCCAGGTCTTCTGGCTCCCCATTCCAGCTTCATCCTGCTCCGCTGCACGGTGTCTCCAAGAATTGTGCCATCTGGACAAGCAGGCCCCTTTGCTAATAGGCATCTCCTGGTCCTGTGATGATCAAAGCAGCTCAAGGATGACAGTGGGAAGAAGGAAGGAGGTGAGCTTATAAAGAAAGTTTCCAGCAGCTCCCTAGATTCCCCTCAGGCCACACTCCTATGGCTGTCCCTTTGAAGCAAAATGCTCTGAACCTCCAAGGCAGTGAGAGAGGTAAGGGAGGAGGCAGAGGGTGGTGTTAGCAAGCTGCTGATCTTGTCATTTCCCATGAGGCCAGGGAAGGAAGGAGCAAGGGGTTCCTGCTGCCTAGACTCCAATTGTGAATAGAGCTCTCTTTTATAGAGAAGTAGCCTAACTGCCAAAGAAACCAACTGACTTTTATGCATCTCCAGGGCTGTTATTCAAACCTTTACAATTTTTATGACTTTACTTGAACTCTTTAATTCAAGAACAAGGACTTACAAGGGAAGAAGGAGGGGAAAGGAAGTTCTCTTTTTGAGTGCTAGTAACCTATAACTTTCCCCTTAGGAAATAAGAATGGATAGTGTACAGGGTAATCTCACATGACATCTTAGGGTATCCAGAGCCTAATCTGCCCCCTAGAAGTCAGTTTGGTCCTTTAGGCAGTGTATACTGTAGGCCCAAGCAAACTCATGTATTCATGTCCATGGGGCAACCCCTGGTGATATTCTACCATCACTTTCCCTCCTCACCAATTTACCCAACATCAGGTGGCCCTATGCTACTCCAGACCCTATCTTTTCTTTTTTTCATAAAGTTTAGAGCTGTAGGAAACTAAAAAATCATAAAATCCAAGCCCTTCATTTCATAGATGATGAAACTGAGGCCTTGCAAAGGGATACATTTTTCCCAAGGTCATAGAGATAATAAGAAGCAGATTCAAGAATCAAACACAAGTCATTTCTTTATCTCCAAATCCAGTGTTTGCTACCCTACTATGCACTCTCTCCAGTTCCTTCTTTCTCCCACCCTTCCCCATGCCTCTTCATTGGTTTCTTACTCTTCATTTCTGTCCCTTTTCTCTCATTTTCTTTCTCCTGTCCATTCGGATATCACCAACCAGTAAAATGTAGAAAAAAGAGGATGCTAAAGAATCATTTAGTAAAGCCTTGCTAAATAGTACTCTTATAGAGCAGCTAGATGACACAATGGATAGGGTTTTGGACTTGGAAACAGGGAAATTTGAGTTCAAACCCTGCCTCATGTGCTTACTAACTGTGTGACCCTGGGCAAGGGTCATAGCATTTCTCTCTGCCTTATCTGTTTCCTTGCCTGTAAGACTGGAATAATAATAGCATCTATCTCACAAGGTTGTTATGTGGATCAAATAAGGTAACATACATAAAGTGTTTTGTATAGCTTACTATATAAATGCTAGTTAACATGATTCATGATCTGAAAAAATATAACTCCAAATAGTTTCTCAATTTACCCAAGTATGCACCTTATAATACTTCTTCAATATTTCAAAAATTCCATGTACATCCCAACTATCATCAAATAGATAGTCTTTATATGTTACTGTGGCCAAAATAACTCCTTACCTGGTGGTCAACTTCTTGATTACAGGCTTCTCCAAATTCAGGTTGGTCCTCTGATTACAGATATGCTCAAATATTCAAACAGATCTAGAATTTCAGTGATCTCCCTCTCTTCCAGTGATGCAGATATCAACCTATCCAGGATTACCCATACTCTATAACTTTTGCTCATATCTGTCATAAATTCAACCCAGCATCCATATGTCCTAGACTTTTATTGATTTTCTCCTGACGTTATAAGGATACCAATGGAATGCCACCTATTATCCTTCATCCTTGCAAAGTGATCAACCCATCTTCTTTTTTTAATCATACATTTCCTTGATGGCATCTTTTACTTCTGTTTTTCAAAGTACCATATTAGTTATATGTTTTAGCCTGCTCATACCCACTGTGTGCCTTTCCATTGTCTTTTGTTCTTTAGAGACTGTTGTGTTCCATGTCTCACAGCAGTATAAACTTGTTTGTAACACCTTCCAGAAAAGGGTAAGGAAACAATGGTCCCTTTTCATTTTAAATCAGTCATCCTATGTTGATAAGGTTATGAGTAGTATCATCTCATAAAGCAGAGAGAAGCAATGGAGAGGTGAAACAATTTAAAGAAAGTTTAGTGATAGGTCCAATTAATCAAAGTTATCCCAAATACAGTTAGAGGAAAAAAAAATAAGAGGATAGCAAAGGAAAGAAAAATGGAAAAGATCTGCAGAGATTTTTTTTTAAAAAAATAACAAACTTGTTACCATTAAGGACAAGAGATTCACCACACTTGAACTCTGACATCACAGTTCCAGATGTGTTTATAGAGGAGGTAGAAAAATCAATTAAGGGAACAAGATGAAAAAATCAGCTACATTAGAAAATAAAAGAGATCTGTCCTGGAGATGACACAATTGTGATGGACTTAAGAAACTGATGTGCAAGATATCTAAAAGAGAAAATGCTACCAAAATAAGGGAGGAGGAGGGGGAAGCAACTGGGCAAACATCAATAATTACTGATCTATATGCCTACTTTCTTATCACAAAATGTTTTATGAGACAAACACATAGTCTGCTTATTATATTTCAGGACTTCAATAGACCCACAATTTCATTGATCTAGATAGTTCCCCACTGTCAGATCACAACCCATCCACACTTTTCATCCTGTAAGATGCTCCTCTGTGTCCTCCAATAAATCTTTCTTAGTAAATCTGCCCAGAGACTTCCTCTATATTTTTTAGTATTCAATGAGTATGACTATAAACTTTGCTGTCCCATACCCTTGATACATGATTGGGCTACCACATTTTGGAATCATACATTTACTGCATAATATCTATAATACTTCTTGCACACATCATTATTGGTAATATGCCACAGCCTCCTTATGCCCACCATAAATATCCTCATTACCTTTTGGAGCCTTCACTGTTTTGGCAGAGAGAAGAGGAGAAGACATTTGAGGCAGGAAAATAAAGTATAAATCAGCTCCTAAAAAAGGAAAATAAATTAGTGGTTACATATTAGACTGGTTACATTTTACTTCTTATTGCCATATCTAACTATGAAACCTCTTTGGGTGCATTTTTCTTCCTAGCACAGGGATCTCATTCTTTCCTAGTGAACCTAATAGTAAGACAGTAAAAGAAAAGATGCAAGATGAATTCCTTTCCAATTGTCCTCACCGCAACTGTGGACAACATTTTAAAGCCACTCCTAATCCTAATGGAGTCTTAATAAAGAACCTAGAAATGGTAGTAACAACAGCAACAAGTAACAAGGATAATAGTGCCAGGGTGCTCTGGGGCTTTGAAAGTACTTCTCCTGCAATATTATTTTAGAGATTGGGCAGCTAGGTGGTGCAATGGATGGAGTCAGAAGGATCTGAGTTCAAATCTCATCTCAGACACTTGACACTCACTAGCTGTATGACCTTGGGCAAGTCACTTAATCCCAGTTGCTTCATCCCGGGTTATATCCAGGAATTCTAATGAATATCTGGTCACTGGATTCAGAGAGTTCTGGAGAAGTGAGGCTGGTGACCTGAACAACCCTCCCTCACTCAAAACAAAGTCAAGTGCAAGTCCTGTCATCATTTCTGTGATGTCACGGTCTTCTTAGGCAACGATAGACGAACACTTAACATAACATAATATTTATAGATTATACTGACAAAGAATTTCAGAGATGTGGAGTAATTGCCTATATTCCATGTGGTACAAGGGGAATGGTAATCAATTTGGAAACAGAAAACTTCTGTTAATATATTTGAGCTTTCCATTACTGCCTATGTCCTCTTGGCCTCCGTTTCCACATCTGAAAAAGTATGGGTTGGTCAACACGGTTAAGCAAGGGCACTGAAAAGAGAAAGGCAACCAGATCATAGATTTAGAGTGGGAAAGAATGATAGAGGTCCTTCACTCCAAATCCCTCATTTTACAGATGAAGAAACTGAAACATAGAAAGGCTAAATATCCAAGGTCACACAGATAGGTAAGTGTCCGAAGCAGGATTTGAACCCAAATCTTCCAGATTTGAAACCTAGCAACCCCACTCACTGTATTACTCTTCCTCTCACAAAATATTTCTTGAGGTTGATTGCACACCCTCCTAATCCTGAAGTCTCCAACAGGAAAAGAGTACTTGTAAAGGAACGTATGTAACTGAGTTATTCTCATTCCATTACCACCACATTCTAAAATAGATTATCAGCAAATGAAGGGATGATTTCACAGAGGAAGAGAAAGTATCATTAGGATCTTCATTAGAATGAAGAGAGGGGAGGTAATAGATCCACTCCTTAGCCCAAGTTCATGGCATCTTGCCCCTCTTCCTTTTGGCATCTTCCTTAGGATAGCTGCCTTGTATTGTGACATTTTAGGGCTTTTATACTGAATAGGCAATTAAAGTAATGATTTCCCAATATTTTTGTGACACCTCAGTTATTTCAAAAGTGGGATTTTCTTTTCCTGCAGCCCTATCACCTAGCACAGAGCCAGGAACATAGTGGGTATTTAATAAATGTTTGTTGGGTGATTGATTTTGTAAACCACATTAATAATAGCTAATAATAATAGCTAACATTTATGTAGTACTTTGTTTTGCAAAGTATGTTAGCACATGTAATCTTTCAAAATGAATATATATCATAGAGAACATATAGAAGAAATGACAACAGCATTCAGAGATAGGAAAATTAATAGGAAAAAAAGACTATAATCCTTTGATAAAAACTAGATAAACCAGAATCACAGTTCTTTCTGTCCAGGATAAAATATTCAAATATTTCAGAGAAATCAGTCAATTAATGAGTCAAACAGTAAGTATTCATTAATCACCTACTATGTACTAGGGACCAAGCTAAGTGCCATGGATACAACAGCAAAAGACAATACCTATTCTCAAAAACCGCACAGTCTAATAGGGACACAACACAAAGATAACTATATATGATGCCCACAGGATAAATTAGAGATGATTAATAAAGGGAAAACACTGACATTAAGGGGGACCAGGAAAGGTTCCTCACAGAAAGTAAGTTTTTAATGGGAACCTGAAGGAAACCAGGGGACCACAAAGTGGAGATGAGGAGGGCAAGTTGGAATACCCTTTCTGGAATGGAATAGGGACCAGTTAGTGAAAATGCCTGAAGTCAGGACACAGAATCTCTTATGCAATAAGGAACAAGGAGGCCAACGCCATTGGATCAAATGCAATCTGGAAATTCCAATCCCCAGATGTTCCTATTTGCAGTTGACAATGTGGTAACTACATAAAAACTGGAATATTTCAATGCATCTTGGAAGAGATTCATAACCACTCCAAAAAATTTGACCTAACCATCCACAGTTTTGACAAACTAAATGGATAAAAAATATTTATTGTCCAGATTATGCCACATAATTGAATTAAGAGCTTGTGGAACAAACAACGTATACAGCTTGAATACACAATATAAATGGACAGCATTTTGAATCTAGAATTCACCAGGAGGTAAAGAGTGAGCTGGATTGACTTCAGATAATTGCAAAGCTTCTTCAATGACCCCAAACTTCTCCCAGAAACAAAGGCCCATCTTTTTAATGTCAGTATCCAACCAGTGTTGTTTTATGGCTGTGAGTCACTGAACACTACAATCATTGAAGAATTAAAAATTAGTTACCACAAAGAGTGCAATGTGGACAGACACATGGTGAGTGTGAACAGGCTATAATATATAACAAATAAGAAAGAGGAAAGGAGTAAAGAATCCTCTCAGGGAAATGTGAAAAAAGAAGATAAGCCATGGATAGCCTCCAGTGTACTCCACTAGTATCCTCACAATGTCAGGAGAAAGTGAAAGTGAGCTTGAAAGCATCTAAAAAGACCCTCTTTATTAAACTTACCAGAAAACATGGGTAAGAATCACACAGGATGGGCATTTATATTCCTAAGTGTATTCACTTATATACATAAGTGAATGGACTGCCATCTGAATCACTGGTGGAAATAGTCACA